>JAIOJX010000003.1:146426272-146941272 GCA_022376925.1 Tragulus kanchil
AGGCATTTACAAGAAATTTCATAGTACCTGATAGGTTTTGTTTATACAAAACAGATGTTATAGCAATGTTTTGGCACTAGGAAAACAAAACCAGACACTTGTTTTTAAAAAAATCCTCATAAAGTAATCTATTTGCTGAATTTTTTTAGTACAAACTGCAAATCTCCTACGCTAAAGGTTTAAGGATTATAATTAGTGTATGGATGGGAAGCCAGACAGTGCAGAGTTATAACAAAGTTACTAGAGAAAGAATTATCACATTGGAAGCATCTTATGTTTATAATCCATGAAGGAGGAAATGACACTAAAGAGTTGGACACGACTTAGCAACTGAACAGCAACTCCCTCAAGTCATCTGATTTTATGAGTAGGACTCATGTCTCAGTGACAGGTCATCTCGGGAACCCATCGCAGTGCCTGACAAATAAAAAAGGTTCCCAGAAAAGGCCTGCTGAGTAGTCCCACTGCAGCTCTCACTGCTCTATATCCAAATCTGTGAAACAGGTCAGAATTTCCAGCAGGAGTGGCTCCTGCAGGCCCCTTTCTCTGCTCCATTCACTGCCCTTCGCCCTAACGTCTCTCTTTCGCTCCCTCTACTCCATGGTCTACAGCAGTTATTGTTTGCATCCATTTTCCATCCCTGCTCCACCACTTCCGAGGTTGTCATCACTGCAAACAGGTTGCTGATTTCATCCCTCTGTCATCCTGAGATACGGGAAAGGGAGGAGGAAGGAGTGGGTTGTTCAAGAATCTCTCAAGTGAGTAATGAGTTTGTCACATTAGAACTGTAAAGGCTGAACCAGAGAAGTGCTAGCAAGAGAGTGCCAGGTGGATGAGTTAAGGTGAGGTTCTTTATTTTCTAGCATGTGTGTGTGTGAGTAGTTCAGTCATATCTGACTCTACAATCCCATGGACTGTAGCCCGTCTGGCTCCTCTATCTATGGGATATTCCAGGCAAGAATACTGGGTCAGGTTGCCATTTCCTTCTCCAGGGGGTCTTCCTGACCCAGGGATTGAACCTGGTCATCTGCATTGCAGGCAGATTCCTTACCCTCTGAGTCACCAGAAAAGCCATCATGTGTTAGAAGTAGTGGGTGGCAAAGATGATTATAAGCAGTACATTGAATCAGGGAGAAGAGTCAATATTAGCAAAAATTATACATATTATAAGAATAACAGTAGGGCAAAACCTCAAAATCTGGTTTATGTAAAAGTAATATTATACTATTTGCAATAATACTAGGCTAATTGCAATAAGTGTGCTTAATTACCATGCATGAATCATCATTAAACGTTACAATAAAGTGTTAGTTTTACTCAATTATACTTGTTTACTACATGTGTAAATATATAAATACAGACAAATACAAATGTATGATGAAAAATTTAGATGCTGTAAGTGTATATACTTTTTTCAAAATTGTTTTATGATATACATAGACAAAATATTTAAAGACCTACTCAAGGCCATTATTCATCTCTAGTTCCCATAGGACACATGGGTACTAACAGCCAGTGGAAAGCCTTCATTAATTTGTTTTTTTCCTTCCTTTTATGCGCCATTCTGATCCGCTAAAACTCTCCTAAATGCAAGAGTTTATACTAAACACAAAGCACAGAAAATATAAATTGGATAAATTTGGAAGCTGTGATATGAAAATTTGTTAGTGATAGAACTTGAAAACTTTGTAAGTCTGGGCTCAGAATAGCCTAGAATAATAAAACCATGTGTGCTAGCATAGCAATAGTAAGTATCTAGAATAAGAAAATCATGTGGCTTAAGGTCATCCAGACCAATTCTCAGTTTGTGTCTCTATTCTTTTAATATCACGTGTGCAGTCACTTCAGTCATGCCCGATGTTTTGTGATGCCATGGACAAGCAGCTCGCCAGGCTCCTCTGTCTATGGGGTTCTCCAGGAAAGAATACTGGAGTGGGTTGCCATTTCCTACTCCAGGGGATCTGCCCAACCAGACAGAACCCACCTCTCCTGTGTTTCCTTCATTGGCAAATGGATTCTTTACCACCAGGGAAGCCCTATTCTTTTAATAAATAACTTAGAAGTAATCTGGATTCTCATTCCTGTATTCAAAGACTATGGCCCAATGGAAAATTTGTCCTTATTTTAGACTAAAATGTGTCTGCAAGTAACTCTCCAGCCATGACTTCTACAGCTATCTCTACAGACACAAAAACAAGTTCAATCTCTTCTTTATTTTGCATATTCCTACTATTTTAAGACAGTTTTCATATCTCCTTTTCCCCAGGCTGAAACATTCCCTAGTATTTCAATTGGTCCTTATGTACAGTGGTGTCAAGGAATATAATCATTAATTGATCTCTTCCGGAAGTCACTAATTTTGATGTGATTCAGTCTTCGTGTTGATTCCCAAACTCTGGCACTCTCAACTATTGCTGCTTTCTTTTGATCTTGGGTCCCTGACCTCTTGAGGGCCATTTTGCACATCTGAGTTTTGTCAGGAAACTGGTAAAGAAGCTCCATCTGTTTCATTAGCTGTGATAATGGCACCCACTTCATATACACCTAGAATAGCTATGAAATGTAACAGATACCAATGCAAAATCTTGCTCCGGGGTTTAAAACTCTGTATAAGTACAAGATGGAGGAGTGTGGATTTAACTAAATAAAGTATATGATAAAAGCCACAAGGATCTCACTTCATTTACATGCAGTATGATGCAGTTCAGAAATTAAGAATCATTGACTATTCGGCAGAAAACAACAAGATTCTGTAAAGCAATGAGCCTCCAATTGAAAAAAAATGATTGAGCAATAGCTACCTGCAGTAGATGTTTCCCTTTCTACAAACCATGCAGAAAGCTAGGAATTTTTCCATTTTACATATTAAAAGAATCCTAAAACCACTCTTGCTTCAGCTCGGATAGGTAAAGAACTTAAAAGTCATCACTCCCACTCCCACAACAACAACAATAGCTGAACAAACTGAAAATAAAATTCTTTCCTTGGATACTCCAGAGAATTAAGGTCATGGAGAAAACCACCATTATAAAACCTGGAGGGATGAGTGAATACAGAGAAGCACAGCTGAGATCAGATTGCCAGGAGTTATAAACTGATAGGAGCACTCAAATATAAATTATAACTTAAACTTATAAACTAACAGGAAATGTGATGAATTCCTGGATGCAAACTGGATACAGGCTTAGAATAAAAAAACTCATAGGGGCCTAACCTTTTGTGGGTTTTTCCCTGCAAGAAATTCACCAGGTTCTCAAAGTTTGGATTCTGTTAGTATGTTTTATGTGATAAGCAAATGGATCAATCAGAACTAACTAACCTGTATGATTTTATAGCACCTAAAATATAAATGCTAATGTCAAACTTTTGTGGCCTTATTTCAAGAGTAAACTTGGCATGAAGAACCCATACTGGTATCACAAGCTCATTTTCCTACTCTTTCAGACCTGCCACCCTCTTTCTCAACCTTGTAAGCCCCCATCAGTGTTTTGGGGAGAATCAAGAAAAAAAAGTCATTTCTAGGGGCCTTTGAAATGTGATGTGGAGGAAGACTCTTGAGAGTCCCTTGGACTGCAAGGAGATCAAATCAGTCAATCCTAAAGGAAATCAATCCTGAATATTCATTGAAAAGACTGATGCTGAAGTTGAAGCTCCAATTATTTGGCCAGCTGAACCAAACAGCTGATTCACTGGAAAAAAACAATGATGCTGGAAAAAAATAGAAGGCAGAAGGTGAAGGGAATAACAGAGGACAAGATATCTGGATGGCATCACCCACTCAATGGACGTGAGTTTGAACTAGCTACAAGAGACAGTGAAGGACAGGGAAGCCTGGCATGCTGCAGTCCATGGGGTTGCAAAGAGACAGACAAAAGCAAGAGACTGGACTGAACTGAAGGGTTCTAAATTTATTTTGACAAATTTCCAAAATTTCTCATTCTATCATGTGGATATTTATAGATACTGTGATCTTTACACCTATGATGCCTTCATCCAGAATTGTCAGAAAAAATTTAAAAAATCCACTCTAACCTTAACCTGAGAAACACTGAGGGAAGAGAGGCCTGAAGAATCCTGTGCTTCTGAAAAACACTGCAGGCTCAGTGGCTACCTCTAGAGGCTACAGAGATCAGTTGTTCAGGAGTGGAGGGTGGGAATTAACAAAGTGTAAGGAAATCTAAGGGAAATTCATCCAGATAAATCCAGTTGGTATCAATTTTCTTTTTCTTTTTCTCTGAGTTTTGCCTCTGTTTTGTATGCTGCTGCTACTGTTTAATCACTAAGTCATGTCTGATTCTTTGGGACCCCATAGACTATAGCTTGACAGTCTCCTTTGCCCATGGATGTCCCAGGTGAGAATACTGGAGTGGGCTGTCATTTCCTTCTCCAGATCTTCCCGAAACAGGGATCAAACTTGTGGTCTGTAGGTTGGCAGGCAGACTCCTTACCAATAAGCCACCTAAGAATCCCCTCTCTGATTTGTAGAGCTAACATGTAATTTGGAAGAAGTATTCCCATCTTTCCTTATATTTGCCTCAGCTTTGATGTTGATGTTATGCTAAGGTTAAGCATTTAATTATCTTTCCTATGTTCTATTATCTTTTAAATACTGCCTTTTAAATCTCTGCTTTTTGACTTGGCACTTTTCCCTAGGCCAGATGTGTAGGGCTTAAGCCAATTTGTCTTCTTCATCTACTGATAAAGGAGACAGAGTGAGAACTGCAAAGCCAAGATACATAGTCAATGATAACCAGGTACTGAGAGATGTCGAAGAGAATGCAAGAAACAGAGGTGCTGAACAAACATCTCCACAAAAAATAAGGATGTCTGTGATAAACTTGGAGTAGGAAATGGCAACCCACTCCAGTATTCTTGCCGGGGGTATTCCATGGACAGAGGGGCCTAGTGGGCTCCTGGCCATGAAGCTGCAAAGAATGAGATATGACAGCACACACACACACCAGTGATAAGCTGATTTTCCCCTATTTTTCCAGACACTGTGCATCTTAATACCATCACGTGAGGTGACTTGTTATTTAGGAGAGAGTCAAAATTAGGAAAAGATTATAAAGTGGGGAAATGGGGGAGGGTTCCCTTTCTTATATAAACCTCAGTTATAACACTATTTCATGACTACCACATAAATGATAGCAATATAGGACTTCAATGAAATGACTACCTTTTAAAGAGGCTACAGATATCAGTTGTTCAGGAGTTGAGGGTGGGAATTAACAAAGTGTAAGGAAATCTAAGGGAAATTCATCCAGATAAATCCAGTTGGTATCAATTTTCTTTTTCTTTTCTCTGAGTTTTGCCTCTGTTTTGTATGCTGCTGCTACTGTTTAATCACTAAGTCATGTCTGATTCTTTGGGACCCCATAGACTATAGCTTGACAGTCTCCTTTGCCCATGGATGTCCCAGGTGAGAATACTGGAGTGGGCTGTCATTTCCTTCTCCAGATCTTCCCGAAACAGGGATCAAACTTGTGGTCTGTAGGTTGGCAGGCAGACTCCTTACCAATAAGCCACCTAAGAATCCCCTCTCTGATTTGTAGAGCTAACATGTAATTTGGAAGAAGTATTCCCATCTTTCCTTATATTTGCCTCAGCTTTGATGTTGATGTTATGCTAAGGTTAAGCATTTAATTATCTTTCCTATGTTCTATTATCTTTTAAATACTGCCTTTTAAATCTCTGCTTTTTGGACTTGGCACTTTTCCCTAGGCCAGATGTGTAGGGCTTAAGCCAATTTGTCTTCTTCATCTACTGATAAAGGAGACAGAGTGAGAACTGCAAAGCCAAGATACATGGTCAATGATAACCAGGTACTGAGAGATGTCGAAGAGAATGCAAGAAACAGAGGTGCTGAACAAACATCTCCACAAAAAATAAGGACGTCTGTGATAAACTTGGAGTAGGAAATGGCAACCCACTCCAGTATTCTTGCCGGGGGTATTCCATGGACAGAGGGGCCTAGTGGGCTCCTGGCCATGAAGCTGCAAAGAATGAGATATGACAGCACACACACACACCAGTGATAAGCTGATTTTCCCCTATTTTTCCAGACACTGTGCATCTTAATACCATCATGTGAGGTGACTTGTTATTTAGGAGAGAGTCAAAATTAGGAAAAGATTATAAAGTGGGGAAATGGGGGAGGGTTCCCTTTCTTATATAAACCTCAGTTATAACACTATTTCATGACTACCACATAAATGATAGCAATATAGGACTTCAATGAAATGACTACACCCAGACACCAAATATATTAAATTGGCACATTAAATAAAACTGATATATATAGAAGTATGGAGAAAGTCGAAGTAGTTAGGACATATGGAAGAGACATGTAGGTCCATCTGCTTCCAGGACCAGCAGATAGGCGGACCCTGAAATCTTCATTTATGTGCACAACTATAAAGGTTACTGTCAGGCTTCCCTGGTGGTCCAATGGGCGGAGAGTCTGCCTTGTAGTGCAAGTGGCACCAGTTTGATCCCTGGCACAGGAGGATCCCACATGCTGTGGAGCAGCTGGATTGGTGTGTCCAATTATGAGCCAGCACTCTAGAGCACATGCAGCAGGAGCCAGTGCTCTGCAATGGGAGGGGCCACTGCGAAGGGAGGCCCACACAGGCCAAAGAATAGAGATGGATGAAAATAGATAAATGAAGGACCAAAAAAAGAGGACCAAATTAAATCAATAAATAAAGGTTACTGTCTGTCTTAATAAGTATCTTTCATCAATCCGGATCCATAGTGCAGGAAGATTGGTCTGCGTTTAGCCAAGGGTCGGCCCATTGGAGCTGGTACATCTTATTGATCTTGGAATTGTACAACCCATAAGTGAATGGATTGTGGGGCACAGCACGGTTCACTCAGCATAATCGCCATTCACATTTATCGCCCTCAGCCTGATTAAGCCTACACAGTTGATGACAAACACATCTCAGGACTGGACAACAGAAGCAGGGGGAAAGGGGCCCGTCATCCACACAGTTTGAAGGGTCTTGCCCCAAGAAATGCCAAATAGGCTTCAAAGCTAATTTGGTAGTTTGGTTTTTTATTTTACTAAGTTGCAAATGCTTATTGCTTTCATTTCCATAATATTACCATAAGTAGGATACAACTAATATGTTCCCCTAAGACTCTGAGTCAAGCCAGACTTTGTTTGCCTTCATGTTACCTTAAAATTTAGTTTATAATTACTCTGTAGTTTACATTTTGTTTCAGTTCCCTATTTTTCCAGACACTGTGCATCTTAATACCATCACGTGAGGTGACTTGTTATTTAGGAGAGAGTCAAAATTAGGAAAAGATTATAAAGTGGGGAAATGGGGGAGGGTTCCCTTTCTTATATAAACCTCAGTTATAACACTATTTCATGACTACCACATAAATGATAGCAATATAGGACTTCAATGAAATGACTACACCCAGACACCAAATATATTAAATTGGCACATTAAATAAAACTGATATATATAGAAGTATGGAGAAAGTCGAAGTAGTTAGGACATATGGAAGAGACATGTAGGTCCATCTGCTTCCAGAACCAGCAGATAGGCGGACCCTGAAATCTTCATTTATGTGCACAACTATAAAGGTTACTGTCAGGCTTCCCTGGTGGTCCAATGGGCGGAGAGTCCGCCTTGTAGTGCAAGTGGCACCAGTTTGATCCCTGGCACAGGAGGATCCCACATGCTGTGGAGCAGCTGGATTGGTGTGTCCAATTATGAGCCAGCACTCTAGAGCACATGCAGCAGGAGCCAGTGCTCTGCAATGGGAGGGGCCACTGCGAAGGGAGGCCCACACAGGCCAAAGAATAGAGATGGATGAAAATAGATAAATGAAGGACCAAAAAAAGAGGACCAAATTAAATCAATAAATAAAGGTTACTGTCTGTCTTAATAAGTATCTTTCATCAATCCGGATCCATAGTGCAGGAAGATTGGTCTGCGTTTAGCCAAGGGTCGGCCCATTGGAGCTGGTACATCTTATTGATCTTGGAATTGTACAACCCATAAGTGAATGGATTGTGGGGCACAGCACGGTTCACTCAGCATAATCGCCATTCACATTTATCGCCCTCAGCCTGATTAAGCCTACACAGTTGATGACAAACACATCTCAGGACTGGACAACAGAAGCAGGGGAAGGGCCAGTCATCCACACAGTTTGAAGGGTCTTGCCCCAAGAAATGCCAAATAGGCTTCAAAGCTAATTTGGTAGTTTGGTTTTTTATTTTACTAAGTTGCAAATGCTTATTGCTTTCATTTCCATAATATTACCATAAGTAGGATACAACTAATATGTTCCCCTAAGACTCTGAGTCAAGCCAGACTTTGTTTGCCTTCATGTTACCTTAAAATTTAGTTTATAATTACTCTGTAGTTTACATTTTGTTTCAGTTCAATTATAATGGTCCCTTCTTCCACTCAATTTTTATTTTTAAGTTACTGTTTTTATTTCTAGCAGTTCTACTTGACTCATTATTAAATCTATTTGATTATTCTTCCCTGTTTCATGTTCTATGCACATAAATTTAAGCTTGTGTTTTGTTTCTTTAAAGATAGTAAGTACAGGTATTTTATATTCTGTATCCGAAAATTACAGTATCTATTGCTTTGGGGTCTTTTGCTAATAGCTCTAACTCTTGGCACTTTGTTTCTTTCTGTGCTTAGCTATAATTGCAAGAAATATTTGAGACTTCGGAAGAAAATTAGTTCCTTTAAGATCTATATTTGTCTCTGCTAAGTGCCTGGGGAAATGATCAGGCAGTAATCATTTTAATTTAAACTTCCATATCTCAAAGGTAACAACAATTTAGGCTACAAAGTCACATGAGGTCAAGCTGGTGTTTCCAAATGTCTACTAATGTTATTCCCACCCTCATCGCAAACTTATATTTTAGATCACTAATTTATTCTGATATCTGACAGGAGAGGGCCAGAGATTATTTCTGACTAGCTTTAAAAAGCAGGGATTTCATATTAGATTCTCTACCTTAGGCAGGCCCTAGATTTTGTCTTTTTCCTCCAAACTCTGGGAGACTTTCAAAATACAATTCAAGTTCATAAGACCAGCAAATGCCTTCAGGTGAAAGTCAGCTTCCGGATAGTGGGAATCGGCCCCATTGGAGCTGGTACATCTTATTGATCTTGGAATTGTACAACCCATAAGTGAATGGATTGTGGGGCACAGCACGGTTCACTCAGCATAATCGCCATTCACATTTATCGCCCTCAGCCTGATTAAGCCTACACAGTTGATGACAAACACATCTCAGGACTGGACAACAGAAGCAGGGGAAGGGCCAGTCATCCACACAGTTTGAAGGGTCTTGCCCCAAGAAATGCCAAATAGGCTTCAAAGCTAATTTGGTAGTTTGGTTTTTTATTTTACTAAGTTGCAAATGCTTATTGCTTTCATTTCCATAATATTACCATAAGTAGGATACAACTAATATGTTCCCCTAAGACTCTGAGTCAAGCCAGACTTTGTTTGCCTTCATGTTACCTTAAAATTTAGTTTATAATTACTCTGTAGTTTACATTTTGTTTCAGTTCAATTATAATGGTCCCTTCTTCCACTCAATTTTTATTTTTAAGTTACTGTTTTTATTTCTAGCAGTTCTACTTGACTCATTATTAAATCTATTTGATTATTCTTCCCTGTTTCATGTTCTATGCACATAAATTTAAGCTTGTGTTTTGTTTCTTTAAAGATAGTAAGTACAGGTATTTTATATTCTGTATCCGAAAATTACAGTATCTATTGCTTTGGGGTCTTTTGCTAATAGCTCTAATTCTTGGCACTTTGTTTCTTTCTGTGCTTAGCTATAATTGCAAGAAATATTTGAGACTTCAGAAGAAAATTAGTTCCTTTAAGATCTATATTTGTCTCTGCTAAGTGCCTGGGGAAATGATCAGGCAGTAATCATTTTAATTTAAACATCCATATCTCAAAGGTAACAACAATTTAGGCTACAAAGTCACATGAGGTCAAGCTGGTGTTTTCAAATGTCTACTAATGTTATTCCCACCCTCATCGCAAACTTATATTTTAGATCACTAATTTATTCTGATATCTGACAGGAGAGGGCCAGAGATTATTTCTGACTAGCTTTAAAAAGCAGGGATTTCATATTAGATTCTCTACCTTAGGCAGGCCCTAGATTTTGTCTTTTTCCTCCAAACTCTGGGAGACTTTCAAAATACAATTCAAGTTCATAAGACCAGCAAATGCCTTCAGGTGAAAGTCAGCTTCACTGTTTTCTTCTTCAGGTCCAAGTTTTTGATTAGTTTTTTTAACCTGAGAAATTCTTGTTTTTCTGAAATATATCAGCTCATTTATTTATCCAGGATTTTTCTTTCTGAAATGGATGCCTACCCAGGTACCAACTTTACAATACTATTGAAAATAAATATCCTCAGTAAATTTCTGATCCTTTTAAAAGTCTGTATTGCACCATTGTACCATTCTACATTTTAATTTGGATTATTCCATTTTATCATACTTACTCAATGAGGCAAGTGGAAAATTTAATAGAGTTTGACAAGCAAAAGGGAATTCTTTTTTCTAAAGTGTTCAATAGACTTTCTACATCTAGATAGCCCATTATTCCCAGTGAAATTTTGATTTTCAACTTTCTCATTTTCCATCACTTACTCTTAACTTTGGCGCATTTTCTCCATATATGTTTTAAAACTTATTTGAAACATCTCCTCTTTGAGACTTTCAGCAATTAACTCCAAAAAATCTTTTGAGACTATATTCATCCTCTCAATGATTTCCTGTTGTGAGTACTCATGGAATACTCATGACTCATTTTTAAGGGTATGAAACTTCCAGATGTCTATTTTTATGTCTTCTATGATCTTTCTTCTGACGTGTCCTAAAATCTGTTTGGAATAGGCATATCCTTAAAATAATCTTAACTTCTTCATCCATTGATCCACAATTGATTGATTGATTCACTCCTTCTTTCATTTATTCACTCAAATACTGCTGGCTGGATAGTTTAAAATCACAAGCCTATGTTTGTGGAACCACTAAATTATGTGAGACAGCTATTCTTTGTCTATTAAGATTGACTGATTCAGATGTGGTCAGTTAATATTTTACCAAAAAAGACAGAAAATTGACAATTGAAAAGGACTCCATTTAAATGCACAACTGTACCCAATGCCAATAATAGCATTTGTAGTGATCAGCAACTCAACATTTGGCTTAATTTAACTTGGTCCAGAGGAAACACTCAAATTATATCCACCTTAAGATTTCATTCAGAATAAAATTAAATAGCAACATAAGGGGTTTTCAAATATAAACTTTTGTAAATACCCTTTCCATGCCATCCTTGATGAAAATTCCAAATTCCTTGATTGAAATAGGAAATGCTTTTAGGCTATTCTGCTCTATATTCAGGTACCAGAAACAACATACCTAACCTTAGCCAGAGGTTTATCCCTTCTATATACAAATCAATGATTTTCTATTCCTCCGGCATTCAGGATGATTCTATATATGCCTCAAAGGATCCAAGGTCTGAAGAGGTTGAATCTTTAACCTCTACAGGTCCTTGCAAACCCATCAATTCCAGGTATATATGTCTTACTGGCAACCAGGCTGGAAGAAAGTAGAAGAGCCAGATACTTACATATCTGAAACTAAATTCTGACATCTAGATAGCCCATTATTCCCAGTGAAATTTTGATTTTCAACTTTCTCATTTTCCATCACTTACTCTTAACTTTGGCGCATTTTCTCCATATATGTTTTAAAACTTATTTGAAACATCTCCTCTTTGAGACTTTCAGCAATTAACTCCAAAAAATCTTTTGAGACTATATTCATCCTCTCAATGATTTCCTGTTGTGAGTACTCATGGAATACTCATGACTCATTTTTAAGGGTATGAAACTTCCAGATGTCTATTTTTATGTCTTCTATGATCTTTCTTCTGACGTGTCCTAAAATCTGTTTGGAATAGGCATATCCTTAAAATAATCTTAACTTCTTCATCCATTGATCCACAATTGATTGATTGATTCACTCCTTCTTTCATTTATTCACTCAAATACTGCTGGCTGGATAGTTTAAAATCACAAGCCTATGTTTGTGGAACCACTAAATTATGTGAGACAGCTATTCTTTGTCTATTAAGATTGACTGATTCAGATGTGGTCAGTTAATATTTTACCAAAAAAGACAGAAAATTGACAATTGAAAAGGACTCCATTTAAATGCACAACTGTACCCAATGCCAATAATAGCATTTGTAGTGATCAGCAACTCAACATTTGGCTTAATTTAACTTGGTCCAGAGGAAACACTCAAATTATATCCACCTTAAGATTTCATTCAGAATAAAATTAAATAGCAACATAAGGGGTTTTCAAATATAAACTTTTGTAAATACCCTTTCCATGCCATCCTTGATGAAAATTCCAAATTCCTTGATTGAAATAGGAAATGCTTTTAGGCTATTCTGCTCTATATTCAGGTACCAGAAACAACATACCTAACCTTAGCCAGAGGTTTATCCCTTCTATATACAAATCAATGATTTTCTATTCCTCCGGCATTCAGGATGATTCTATATATGCCTCAAAGGATCCAAGGTCTGAAGAGGTTGAATCTTTAACCTCTACAGGTCCTTGCAAACCCATCAATTCCAGGTATATATGTCTTACTGGCAACCAGGCTGGAAGAAAGTAGAAGAGCCAGATACTTACATATCTGAAACTAAATTCTGACATCTAATGGTTAATTTTCTTTTGTTATTTTCCAACCTAGTGACATAACAACAGGATGAAGGGGGAAATAAAGAATTTTCTGCCTTTTGGATTCCTGAAGCTAAACATAAGCAGCAGTCACAGTGTATGACTATACCTGTCTAAACTGGTTCATCTTGAAGGACCAGCTTGCTTACCCTTCAGAAGGCAACAGCATGTAAAGAATAGATTTAAATTGCAATCTGAGCTTAGGTTTAGAGGTTGTGTGATTAAGATCTCTAAACTTTGTCAGAGGTTAGCTCTGTCAGACCAAACAAACTGTGCACCCAAGCCTTCAATGGATCGGTGTGCGTAAATCTCTAACTTGGCTCATTGTTGGCATGGCAGGAATCAGAAGCATATTTATCATTCCTATGTAGCTGATGCCCAGAAAACCAGCCTAATTAAGTATTTTATTTCTGTTTCCAAAATCAACGTGGCTGCGCACATCTAGTGTTTGCCTGAAAATTATCTATTTTCTTTAGTTTGTTTTTCTTTTCCCCTGGTACTGAGAGATTAAATTCTTCCATCAAAGATTGAACTAGTTCCAAATCTTTTGCAGATTTGCAGTGTTCTGCACTAGTGTTTCCGACACAGGGTTCTTAAGTATAATTGCTAAGACCAAACATCAACTTCCTAATTGCAGAGCAGAAAATTAAAAAATGCTGATGTTTCCCGAGCATCCGAGCATAAAAGAATGCCAGAAAAGTGTCAAAACATTAATTTGATGAATCAGTTGCTTTTATTTTATCACTTACATTAATTAGCCATGTGCTGTTATTTTCTCCTCCAAATAAAGCTGAAAAGAATTATGGTCAGGTTTTCAGTACTTGTATCCCCAGTGTTTAGGAGTGTCAAGGAAATTTTCTAAATATCAGAAATACTTCATTTCTCAGATCCAGGATCCACTCAGATCTTTTTTCCTTTTGCCATTCTTATCAACATTAGAATTAGATCAATAAAATATTCTGATTATAAAATCCTTGCAAACCCATCAATTCCAGGTATATATGTCTTGCTGGCAACCAGGCTGGAAGAAAGTAGAAGAGCCAGATACTTACATATCTGAAACTAAATTCTGACATCTAATGGTTAATTTTCTTTTGTTATTTTCCAACCTAGTGACATAACAACAGGATGAAGGGGGAAATAAAGAATTTTCTGCCTTTTGGATTCCTGAAGCTAAACATAAGCAGCAGTCACAGTGTATGACTATACTTGTCTAAACTGGTTCATCTTGAAGGACCAGCTTGCTTACCCTTCAGAAGGCAACAGCATGTAAAGAATAGATTTAAATTGCAATCTGAGCTTAGGTTTAGAGGTTGTGTGATTAAGATCTCTAAACTTTGTCAGAGGTTAGCTCTGTCAGACCAAACAAACTGTGCACCCAAGCCTTCAATGGATCGGTGTGCGTAAATCTCTAACTTGGCTCATTGTTGGCATGGCAGGAATCAGAAGCATATTTATCATTCCTATGTAGCTGATGCCCAGAAAACCAGCCTAATTAAGTATTTTATTTCTGTTTCCAAAATCAACGTGGCTGCGCACATCTAGTGTTTGCCTGAAAATTATCTATTTTCTTTAGTTTGTTTTTCTTTTCCCCTGGTACTGAGAGATTAAATTCTTCCATCAAAGATTGAACTAGTTCCAAATCTTTTGCAGATTTGCAGTGTTCTGCACTAGTGTTTCCGACACAGGGTTCTTAAGTATAATTGCTAAGACCAAACATCAACTTCCTAATTGCAGAGCAGAAAATTAAAAAATGCTGATGTTTCCCGAGCATCCGAGCATAAAAGAATGCCAGAAAAGTGTCAAAACATTAATTTGATGAATCAGTTGCTTTTATTTTATCACTTACATTAATTAGCCATGTGCTGTTATTTTCTCCTCCAAATAAAGCTGAAAAGAATTATGGTCAGGTTTTCAGTACTTGTATCCCCAGTGTTTAGGAGTGTCAAGGAAATTTTCTAAATATCAGAAATACTTCATTTCTCAGATCCAGGATCCACTCAGATCTTTTTTCCTTTTGCCATTCTTATCAACATTAGAATTAGATCAATAAAATATTCTGATTATAAAACATGAATCCTCATGTAACAGAGATACATGAGGACTTGATTTATTTTGATAAACAGACTTACCAATTGGCTCTTTTAGCTATTCACTGCAACCATGTCCATCTCTCCCCATTTTTAATATTCTCATAAAGGTGTATGATGAGTGGAAACTGCACGGGAACCTCCCCCTGAAACTATACTTGCAATATGTCAGGAAACCACAGATTTAGTCGTAATGATTATATACATTAAAATATATTTCTTCTTAGCCTCATTTCTTGTTGTATCTCAACTGGTTATATAAAATAGCTAACACTCTTATAATGGACCTTTAAACTTCACTTAAACTTTTCACTTTTTGTGTAAACTAGGTGTGTTCATTTCATAAGGTAAAAAGGGCCACAAACTGAGTGACTTAAAATAACATTTATAGCCTCATTGTTCTGGAGGCTAGAAGTCTGCAATCAAGGTATTGCCAGGGTTAGTTCATTCTGGAGGCTCTGAAGAGAAGAAAATTATAGGCCACTATACCTGATGATTATGAATGCAAAAATTCTAACATATTATTGAGTGGAGGATTTTTGCAGAAATGAACATGTAGCCAGTGATTTGTTATGCAAGTGAATACTGAAAGGTCAGTAACACTCGGGTAACAAAAGACACATTAATATGTCTCTCATCAATAATGTGTTAATATTGATTGACTGAATTAAACTCAGTAGTCTGGTGGAGTTTATCCCCAAGATGCAAGGAAGTTTTGACATCCACAAATTAATCAAGTGATAACATCATATCAAAAGAAGAATGAAAGGCTTCCCTGGTTGTCCAGTGGATAAGGACACCGTCTTGCAGTGCAAGGGGCACCAGTTCGATCCCTGGCCTGGGAAGATCCCACGTGCTGCAGAGTGGCTGGACCACCATGTCCAACTACCAAGCCGGAGCTCTGGAGCACATGCGCCCAGAGCTGGTGCTCTGCAGCAAGAGACACCACTGTGATGGGAGGCCCGTACAGGTCAGAGAACAAAGATGAATGAAAATAAATGAATGAAAGACCATTAGAAGTGGCCAAAAAAAAGATTGAAAAAAAAAAGAAGAAGAAGAATGAAGGGGCTTCCCTGGTGGCCCAGTGGGTAAGGACACTGCCTTGCAGTGTAAGGGGAGCCGATTCAATCTCTGGCCTGTGAAGATCCCACGTGCAGGGCAGTGGCTGGACCGATGTGTCCAACTACTCAGCCAGAGCTCTGGAGCACATGTGCCCAGAGCAGGTGCTCTGCAGCAAGAGAGGCCACTGCAATGGGAGGCCCACAAAGGCCAAAGAACAAAGATGGATGAAAATAAATAAATGAAAGATCAATAGAACTGGTCAAAAAAAAAAAAAAAAAGAATGATGAAAAATAATCAAATGATCATCTCAACTGATACAAATAAAGCATGTAACAAATATCAATACTTTTCCTAATATAAACTCTCAACAAATTAGTTACAGAAGGAACTTATATTAAAATAGCAAAGGCCATGTATGAAAAGCCAATGGTTAACATCATTCTCAATAATGAAAAACTGAAAGATTTCTCTCTAAGATAAAGGCAAGGATGCCCACTCTCATTACTCACATTCAACAAAATACTAGAAACTCTAGCCAGAGAAATTAAGGAAGAAAAATAATGAAAGACATCCAAATTGGAAAGAAAGACATAAAATTATCTCTCTGCAGATGACATGATGTAGATACATATTTCTTCAATATAAAAATTCCTAAACTGTATACCTGATAAAGGATTAATATCATATTAATAAGTTAAGTAGTAACATATAAGTTAACTCTCATATCTCAATAGAAAAAATACAAATAATCCATTTTTAAAATAAGCCAAGTAACTGAATAGACATTTCCCAAAAAGAGACATACAAATGGCCAAAAAGTATATAAAAATATGTTCAACATCAGTAATTATCGGGGAAATACAAATCAAATCTACAAAGACATATCACTTCATATCTCTCAGGATGATATTATTTAAAAAGATAATGAAAGATACTATGTCTTGGCAGGACTGTTGAGAAAATGAAATTTTCATACACTGTTGGCAGAAATGTAACTCAATGCATCCACTACAGAAAATACTATGGAGATTCCTCAAAAAATTGAAAACAGAACTACCAAATGGTCCAGTATTCTACTTCTGGATATGTATTCAAAGGAACTAAAATCAGGATCTGGGAAAAATATCTAAATTCCTGTGTTCATTGAAGCTGTATTCACAACAGCCAAGACATCAGTGGGTTAACAGATAAAGACAATGTGATATACACATAAAATGGAATATTATTCAATCTGAAGGAAAGAAGGAAATACTGCCATTTGCCATAAATAGATAAACTGGGAAGACATTTTGCTAAGTCAAATAAGCTAGCCACAGAAAGATACATACTACACAATATCACTTATATTAATAGGAAGAATCTAATATCCTCAAATTCATAGGAGCTGAGAGCAGAATATTGGTTGCCTAGATCCAAGGGGAAAAGGAAATGGAATTAATCAAAGGGTGCAAAAGTTCACTTATGCAAGATGAATATGTCTCAGAGATCAACTGTGGAGCATAAAGCCTGCAGTTAACAGTACTCTATTGTATGGGTAATAATTAGCTCTATTGCCTCCTAGAATAATGGAAACAAAAACAAAAGTAAACAAGTGGGACCTAATTAAACTCAAAAGTTTTTGAATAGTAAAGGAAACTATACACAAAGTGAAAAGACAGCCCTCAGAATGGGAGAATATAACAGCATACAAAACAACTGACAAAGGATTTATTTTCAAAATATATAAGCATTTCATGCAACTCAATACCAGAAAAACAAACAACCCAATCAAAAAATGGGCAAAAGACCTAAACAGACATTTCTCCAAAGAAGACATACACGTGGCTAAAAAACATGAAAAGATGCTCAACATCAAGCATTCTTAGAGAAATTCAAATTAAAACTACAATGAGGGGCTTCCCCTGGTGGTCCAGTGGGTGGGGACACCGCCTTGCAGTGCAGAGGGCGCCGGTTCGATCCCTAGCCTGGGAGGATTCCGCGTGCGGCGGAGCGGCTGGACCGATGTGTCCAATTACGGAGCCGGAGCTCTGGAGCGCATGCGCCCACAGCCGGTGCTCTGCGACAACAGAGGCCACCAGGATGGGAGGCCCACATGGGCCAAAGAACAAAGACGGATGAAAATAGAGAGGTGAAAGACCAATAGAAGTGGGTCGCCCACTCCCCTCCCTCCCCAACCCAACCTCTGCCCAAAAATAAATTTAAAAAAAAAAAAGAAAACTACAATGAGATGTTACCTCATGCAAGTCAGAATGGCCATCATCAAAAAATTCAAAAACAAGGCTTGAGAGGGTCTGGAGAAAAGGGAACCCTCTTGCATCATTCGTGGGAATGTAAACTGATATAGCCACTGTGGAAGACAGGATCGAGATTCCTTTGAAAAGTAGGAATAAAACTCCTATATGACCCAGCAAACCAACTGTAGGTATATGCCCTAAGGAAACCAAAACTGAAAAAGACACATTCACAACCCCAGAACCCTCCCCACCCCCACCCCACCCCCACCCCCGCAAAATGTTCACTGCAGCACTACTGACAATAGCTAGGACCTGGAAGCAACCTAGATGTCTATCAGCATATGAATGGATAAGGATACTGGATACTGTGGATAATGGATACTGTGGATAATGGATAATGGATACTGTGTTACATATATGCAATGCAGCGTTACTCAGCTACAACAAGAAATGCTTTTGGTGTCAGTTCTAATGAGGTGAGTGAACCTAGAGCCAATTATACAGAGTGAAGTCAGTCAGAAAGAGAAAAACAAATACTGTATATTAACCCATACAGATAGAAACTAGAAAGATGGTACTGATGAACCTATTTGCAGGGCAGCAATGGGGATGCAGGCATAGAGCACAGACTTACAGACATGAGCAGAGGGGAGAAAGGAGAGGATAAGATGAACAGAGAGAGGTGGGAAGCACATGGAGGCACACACACTGCCACATGTAAAAGAGATAGCTAATGCAACTTTGCTGTATGAATCAGAGCATGCAAACTGAAGCTCTGTAACAACCTAGAGAGGTGGGAAGGGTTGGGAGGTGGAGGGGATGTGTATACTTATGGCTAATTCATGTTGATGTATGGCAAAAACCAAAGCAATACTGTAAAGAAATTATCCTTCAATTGAAAATAAATGTTTTAAAAACAATTTGCTCTATTGGAAGTCAGCCAAAACACAAGGTTTTGAAAGAAGAAAGACAAAATTGATAAGAGTAGATTATGTTGTGTTCTTATAATAGTAATAGTAGTATAAGTAGCCAGAGGAAATTCTGGAGGAGACAGATATGTTCATGTCTCAAGATGTGGTAATGGTTTCAGGCTACATATTTATCTCGAACTCATGAAATCTGTATACATTAAACATGTATAGCTCTTTATATATCTATTACATCAATAAAGTAGACAAAACAATTAAATTAAAATTCAGAAAAATGTAACTTAAAACTGCAGGAAACTGTGCTCTAGTCATTTTTGTCATTATAAGTATTGTACAAGAAATGAAAAAAATGACTACCCTAATCCAGTGTGACCTTACCTTAGCTTGACTACAATGCACAAAGACTATTTTCATGTAAGTTCACATGCTGAGGTTTGAGTGAACATCAATTTGGAAGGGAACACTATTCAACAGTTCTTTTGACAAAATCAATCTCACGTTCAGAAAGGAAGAAACAGAGAAGTAAAGAGAGCTCTCAGCTAGTGAGCAGGGGATCCAGAGGTTAACAGAGATTCATGGCAATGAGACAGCACTCTCTGATGAGAACACAAGCTCATATGCTGCCATACTCTGAAGGATTTTCAAAGTTTGCCTTTGGCTCTATTTTCAAACATACATGAGCTCAAAACACTGTCTTCAAATTGTTTCAGCCCTTTACTCTTTATTCCTTTTTGAACCTTCCTGCCTTTGTTTCAAGAGTTTCTGATCCCATACCTCTCTCACCCAATCTCCCAAAATGACGGCAGAGAAAACCACGTTATAGCTCTCTGCTACAGCTTGTGATAAAACCTAGAGGAACTTCAGGGCAAATGGAGGTGATTGCCATTTTATGATATAGATTTTCATATGCATGTGCGTGTGTTTGTTTGCTTTTCTCTTTCAGCACTCATTAAACTTATTTTATTCTTCTAATAGATTTTGGCAGGAAGAGCTGCAAGCTGTATGGCAGAAACCAAAGCAATACTGTAAAGAAATTATCCTTCAATTGAAAATAAATGTTTTAAAAACAATTTGCTCTATTGGAAGTCAGCCAAAACACAAGGTTTTGAAAGAAGAAAGACAAAATTGATAAGAGTAGATTATGTTGTGTTCTTATAATAGTAATAGTAGTATAAGTAGCCAGAGGAAATTCTGGAGGAGACAGATATGTTCATGTCTCAAGATGTGGTAATGGTTTCAGGCTACATATTTATCTCGAACTCATGAAATCTGTATACATTAAACATGTATAGCTCTTTATATATCTATTACATCAATAAAGTAGACAAAACAATTAAATTAAAATTCAGAAAAATATAACTTAAAACTGCAGGAAACTGTGCTCTAGTCATTTTTGTCATTATAAGTATTGTACAAGAAATGAAAAAAATGACTACCCTAATCCAGTGTGACCTTACCTTAGCTTGACTACAATGCACAAAGACTATTTTCATGTAAGTTCACATGCTGAGGTTTGAGTGAACATCAATTTGGAAGGGAACACTATTCAACAGTTCTTTTGACAAAATCAATCTCACGTTCAGAAAGGAAGAAACAGAGAAGTAAAGAGAGCTCTCAGCTAGTGAGCAGGGGATCCAGAGGTTAACAGAGATTCATGGCAATGAGACAGCACTCTCTGATGAGAACACAAGCTCATATGCTGCCATACTCTGAAGGATTTTCAAAGTTTGCCTTTGGCTCTATTTTCAAACATACATGAGCTCAAAACACTGTCTTCAAATTGTTTCAGCCCTTTACTCTTTATTCCTTTTTGAACCTTCCTGCCTTTGTTTCAAGAGTTTCTGATCCCATACCTCTCTCACCCAATCTCCCAAAATGACGGCAGAGAAAACCACGTTATAGCTCTCTGCTACAGCTTGTGATAAAACCTAGAGGAACTTCAGGGCAAATGGAGGTGATTGCCATTTTATGATATAGATTTTCATATGCATGTGTGCGTGTGTTTGTTTGCTTTTCTCTTTCAGCACTCATTAAACTTATTTTATTCTTCTAATAGATTTTGGCAGGAAGAGCTGCAAGGCTGATGCCAGCAAATATACGGCCAAATTTAAGATTGAAGATATATCAGGCTATATTTTAACATGCCTCTGAGTTATCCAACACAGTTCCCAGAAGCATAAAGCACTCTTCGTAAGGAAAAACAACTTATTTTACTACACATTCGGTGCAACTAACCACTGCCAACGATTTTTCAACCCAAACTGAAATCAGGAAGCAATTTTATTTTAGTTTTCTGTTGTTTTGCCATTTCAAGTAAGTTTCTATTTTTTTTTTTTTTAACTTGTGGTCCTTGTGCTTGTCTGTAGAATATCACAGCCCTGTAACATACAGTGACAAAAGATAAAAATGCCCTACAGCAATCACTCACATAGACACCAGCAAGGTGTCACTGTAGGCTCTTCTCTGTGACAATTATTTTACAAATCACTTCTTTACAAGAATTTGGATCAGGGCTTCCCTCGTGGTCCACTGGGAAAAGACTCCACCCTGCAGTTCAAGGGGCACCGGTTCAGTCCCTGGCCTGGGAAGATCCCACGTGCCACAGAGCAGCTGCACCAACGTGTCCAGTCACGAGCCAGAACTCTGGAGGGTATGCACCCAGAGCCAGTGCTCTGCAGCAAGAGAGGCCCCTGCAATGGGAGGCCCACACAGGCCAAAGAATAAAGATGGATGAAAATAAGTGAATAGAAGACCAATAAAAGAGGCCAAAATTAAAAAAAAAAAAAAAAAAGTTTGGATCAGAGAAACCAACTCTCCCAAT
The DNA here is from genome assembly GCA_022376925.1 of Tragulus kanchil. Taxonomy (NCBI): domain Eukaryota; kingdom Metazoa; phylum Chordata; class Mammalia; order Artiodactyla; family Tragulidae; genus Tragulus; species Tragulus kanchil. The sequence continues at coordinate 146,448,194 of JAIOJX010000003.1, forward strand.
AGCTATTACATGACTCAAAATTTAGAAGGCTTTTGTTGTTGTTGTTGTTACTATTAATAAGGCTTAAATTAGGGCAAGAAAAAGGACTTCCCTGGCAGTCCAGTGGTTAAGAGTCCACACTACCAGTGCAGGGGACATGGGCTCAATCCCTGTTTGGGAACTCAGTTCCCACATGCTGTATGGCACAGCCAAAAAAACAAAAATGAAAAAATAATTTAAAAAATAAACCAGGAAAATAGATTCTTTTAAAACAACTGGTACTTATTTTGCTTTCTATGTCTCATTTCTAGTGTCTCTACTTTCTCTTCTTCCAGCATTTAAATAACACCAGCACTTACATTTATGTATTTTTATACACAAGTTGGTCATCAAGTAGTATAAGAAGCAATTTTTTTCTGAAGCATGAAATTGATACATAAACAGAGATCTGTGACCTGTGACATCCAATTTTAAATCTTTTCTCAAGAAATAATGTCCAAACAGGTACGTTATTTCAACTCAAGACTGAACTGTATACATTCAAAAACATTTAACAGAGAAAGTAAATTCAGAAAGACTTAGTGAGAGAAAATAACAACTTAAATGCATTTTTTTTAAACTCTCTTTAGTCTTCTAGTTGGATTTTAGGCTTTTTAAAAAAAGTAGTATCTTACATTATAGGAAATAAAAGAACATCAAAGAATAGGAATTAATGGATATGCATTCTGAAATTAACAAAATACATTATACATAAACTTAGATCATCTTGCTTGGGGTCTAAATCAACATGGACCTCAAATTAACTGCATATAGAGTCCACACAAATATATGCAGAGCCAACTTACAGTTAAATCATGAATTTCTTTTCTGTTGTCCTTTAGACCTATTGCAAGTACCAAGTATCCTCACACTGCCCCTTTCTCACTTTAATTTGCCCAGGATACTAAGTAGATGAGCTGTGAGCACATTTATTATTATTTTTGAGGGGCCACCACACCATGTGGCATGTGGGATCTTAGTTCCCAGGGATCAAACCTGTGGCCCCTGCAGTATAAGGAGGGAGGCTTAACCACTGGACCACCAGAGAAATCCCCAAATATTTCTTTTCACACCATCAAAATAGGCTTACCAGCCCATCTCCTCAGATGCCTGCTTGCTTCAAAGAAATAGCTGATCTTTAATTAAAGTTTCTAGATCAGAAATTATTTAACATTTTAATTCTCTCAGGTAACACATAATCACTTATAAAGGCAAAGGAACTACCTCTTTACAGGATGCATAAAGAGAGCCATGAACATTTGTCACAGGTATTTTATATCTGTAGGTGCTTGGATAGGTCAAAGGCAAACAATTCACCCATTATTAAAAATATTCCTTCTTATGTTTGTGACTGAAAGCTTAGAACCATCCACTCCCCCTGCCCCACCAACTTCGGAGACTGTACACAAGCACAGACCTTGCCAAAGGACTGAAACAAGGGTACTTTACCACAAGGTCTAGGAAGTGACAAGTTATGTAGTCTATAGTCAAGATTAGGCATGTTTTGAAATGCCAGATATTCATGAATTATACAGTGTATAAAGTAGGAGGAAGAACTGCAAACAAGAGGGACCAGTACTGGCTTGAAACACTCTTTTCCCGCCATTGTGATATTCAAAAACATTTAACAGAGAAAGTAAATTCAGAAAGACTTAGTGAGAGAAAATAACAACTTAAATGCATTTTTTTTAAACTCTCTTTAGTCTTCTAGTTGGATTTTAGGCTTTTTAAAAAAAGTAGTATCTTACATTATAGGAAATAAAAGAACATCAAAGAATAGGAATTAATGGATATGCATTCTGAAATTAACAAAATACATTATACATAAACTTAGATCATCTTGCTTGGGGTCTAAATCAACATGGACCTCAAATTAACTGCATATAGAGTCCACACAAATATATGCAGAGCCAACTTACAGTTAAATCATGAATTTCTTTTCTGTTGTCCTTTAGACCTATTGCAAGTACCAAGTATCCTCACACTGCCCCTTTCTCACTTTAATTTGCCCAGGATACTAAGTAGATGAGCTGTGAGCACATTTATTATTATTTTTGAGGGGCCACCACACCATGTGGCATGTGGGATCTTAGTTCCCAGGGATCAAACCTGTGGCCCCTGCAGTATAAGGAGGGAGGCTTAACCACTGGACCACCAGAGAAATCCCCAAATATTTCTTTTCACACCATCAAAATAGGCTTACCAGCCCATCTCCTCAGATGCCTGCTTGCTTCAAAGAAATAGCTGATCTTTAATTAAAGTTTCTAGATCAGAAATTATTTAACATTTTAATTCTCTCAGGTAACACATAATCACTTATAAAGGCAAAGGAACTACCTCTTTACAGGATGCATAAAGAGAGCCATGAACATTTGTCACAGGTATTTTATATCTGTAGGTGCTTGGATAGGTCAAAGGCAAACAATTCACCCATTATTAAAAATATTCCTTCTTATGTTTGTGACTGAAAGCTTAGAACCATCCACTCCCCCTGCCCCACCAACTTCGGAGACTGTACACAAGCACAGACCTTGCCAAAGGACTGAAACAAGGGTACTTTACCACAAGGTCTAGGAAGTGACAAGTTATGTAGTCTATAGTCAAGATTAGGCATGTTTTGAAATGCCAGATATTCATGAATTATACAGTGTATAAAGTAGGAGGGAAGAACTGCAAACAAGAGGGACCAGTACTGGCTTGAAACACTCTCGCCATTGTGATAGTTCTTCATATGAATTATGTGGGGATTAACCACCACAGGCTTCCCAAGTGGCTCAGTGTTAAAGAATCCACCTGCCATTACAGGAGACGTGGGTTTGATCCCTGGGTCAGGAAGATCCCCTAGAGTAGGAAATGGCAACCCACTTCTGTATTCTTGCCTGAGAAGAATACTGGCGAAAGGAGCCTTGCAGGCTACAAATGGGGTTGCAAAGAGTCAGACACAACTGAGCACACAGTACAATGTGAGCAAAACATACTCAACCCAGAAGTATTCCATAAGACAACAGTAATAAAAAAAAATTAATTAATTAAGTTAATTCTTGAGTAACTGAAGAAATAGGGAAGCAAGTCTCTAAAACATTCCGGAAGAGAGAATTGAAAAGTAACCATACTATGCCCACCCTATATTATTCTGCAGGATTTTAAAAACAAAAGCAAACCCATGACTCCATTTTTTCAGCAGCTGTTGTTTGCCCAAGGTAACCATGATTTTTAACAGCTGAACAACTCAGATTTGGGAAAATATATTAAAGCTAGTTACTAGTTACTAGAATCAGGTTTTACTGGCAATAACAGGACATTATCACAATTTAAACACATAGAAGTTTAACTTTCCATCAAATAAAATGTACCAATGGCAGAAAGCAAAGAGAAACTAAAGAGCAATTTGATGAAAGAGAAAGAGCAAAATAAATAATGCAATGGAACTACCTCTTTACAGGATGCATAAAGAGAGCCATGAACATTTGTCACAGGTATTTTATATCTGTAGGTGCTTGGATAGGTCAAAGGCAAACAATTCACCCATTATTAAAAATATTCCTTCTTATGTTTGTGACTGAAAGCTTAGAACCATCCACTCCCCCTGCCCCACCAACTTCAGAGACTGTACACAAGCACAGACCTTGCCAAAGGACTGAAACAAGGGTACTTTACCACAAGGTCTAGGAAGTGACAAGTTATGTAGTCTATAGTCAAGATTAGGCATGTTTTGAAATGCCAGATATTCATGAATTATACAGTGTATAAAGTAGGAGGGAAGAACTGCAAACAAGAGGGACCAGTACTGGCTTGAAACACTCTCGCCATTGTGATAGTTCTTCATATGAATTATGTGGGGATTAACCACCACAGGCTTCCCAAGTGGCTCAGTGTTAAAGAATCCACCTGCCGTTACAGGAGACGTGGGTTTGATCCCTGGGTCAGGAAGATCCCCTAGAGTAGGAAATGGCAACCCACTTCTGTATTCTTGCCTGAGAAGAATACTGGCGAAAGGAGCCTTGCAGGCTACAAATGGGGTTGCAAAGAGTCAGACACAACTGAGCACACAGTACAATGTGAGCAAAACATACTCAACCCAGAAGTATTCCATAAGACAACAGTAATAAAAAAAATTAATTAATTAAGTTAATTCTTGAGTAACTGAAGAAATAGGGAAGCAAGTCTCTAAAACATTCCGGAAGAGAGAATTGAAAAGTAACCATACTATGCCCACCCTATATTATTCTGCAGGATTTTAAAAACAAAAGCAAACCCATGACTCCATTTTTTCAGCAGCTGTTGTTTGCCCAAGGTAACCATGATTTTTAACAGCTGAACAACTCAGATTTGGGAAAATATATTAAAGCTAGTTACTAGTTACTAGAATCAGGTTTTACTGGCAATAACAGGACATTATCACAATTTAAACACATAGAAGTTTAACTTTCCATCAAATAAAATGTACCAATGGCAGAAAGCAAAGAGAAACTAAAGAGCAACTTGATGAAAGAGAAAGAGCAGAGTGAAAAAGTTGACTTAAAATTCAACATACAGGAAAAAAAAAAAGATCATGGCATCTGGTTTCATCACTTTATGGCAAATAGATGGGGAAACAATAAAAACAGTGACAGACTTTATATTCTTGGCCTCCAAAATCATTGTGGATGATGATTGCAGTCATGAAATTAAAAGAGGCTTGCTCCTTGGAAGAAAAGCTAAGATGAACCTAAACATCATATTAAAAAGCAGAGACATCACTTCACCAACAAATGTCTGTATAGTCAAAGCTATGGTTTTTCTAGTAGTCATGTATGGATGTGAGAGTTGGACCATAAAGAAGGCTGAGAGCTGAAAAATCGATGCTTCTGAACTGAGGTGATGGAGAGGACTCTTGAGATTCCCTTGACCTGCAAGGAGATCAAACCAGTCAATCCTAAAGGAAATCGACTCTGAATATTCATTGGAAGACTGATGCTGAAGCTCCAATACTTTGGGCCAACTGATTCAGAGAGCCAACTCATTGGAAAAGACCTTAATGCTGGAAAAGACTGAAGACAGGATGAGAAGAGGCAACAGAGGATGGCTGGATGGAATCACCGATTCAATGGACTTGGGCTTCAGCAAGCTTCAGAACGTGGTGAAGGACAGGGAATCCTGGCATGCTGCAGTCCATGAGGTCATAGAGAATCAGATATGACTGAACAAATGAACAACAACAATGGCAGGCTGCCACAGCTGACAGGGTGGTCTTCTAGGATCTGTTGCTTCAATCTTTCTGTTTTACTATTTTCAATGCCAGCTTTCTTCTTAAGACTCCCATGATGGTTCAAAATACCTGCTGAAGCTCCAGCCATCACAACTGAGCACTAGACAAGAAGTAGCAGGAAGGAAGAAAGGCAAAACCCACACACCTCTTGTTTGAGGAAGTCATCTCCAAAAATTTTCCCAAAGGTCCCATGCAAGCATTTCTACATGCCTCTCATTGGCCACATTGGATACAAGGAGCTGGAGAAAATAAATATTCAGCAGCATATATTAACACAACAAATAAATTTAGGGTTGTGTTCCTAAAGAGGAAAGCAAGGATGCTTGTGGCTTAACAGTGAGTCACCTCAGGCACCAAGAAGAGGACAGCTTTCCCCAAGGTTCAGCACAACTGACTCCGGGCCAGACAGGAAGGAGGCAGCAGAGCCAGTTTGGGAAGAGTAGATATACAAAAGGGGTGCCCAGGGAAGGTTGCAACTTCTTGGCTGCTTTTTCCTTGGCCTGACTGAAAAGCCACACATTGCTTCCCACTCTAGATATTTTTCTTACCCTATAATCATAGTTCCCTTTCATTACAAACACTCTTAATGAAGGCGGGACAAGTTTCCGAAACAAACTACAAAAATGTGTTTAACTAGGTTTAGAGTCATGAGATTGAGAGGGACAAAAGAAGCTGAGAGCTGAAAAATCGATGCTTCTGAACTGAGGTGATGGAGAGGACTCTTGAGATTCCCTTGACCTGCAAGGAGATCAAACCAGTCAATCCTAAAGGAAATCGACTCTGAATACTCATTGGAAGACTGATGCTGAAGCTCCAATACTTTGGGCCAACTGATTCAGAGAGCCAACTCATTGGAAAAGACCTTAATGCTGGAAAAGACTGAAGACAGGATGAGAAGAGGCAACAGAGGATGGCTGGATGGAATCACCGATTCAATGGACTTGGGCTTCAGCAAGCTTCAGAACGTGGTGAAGGACAGGGAATCCTAGCATGCTGCAGTCCATGAGGTCATAGAGAATCGGATATGACTGAACAAATGAACAACAACAATGGCAGGCTGCCACAGCTGACAGGGTGGTCTTCTAGGATCTGTTGCTTCAATCTTTCTGTTTTACTATTTTCAATGCCAGCTTTCTTCTTAAGACTCCCATGATGGTTCAAAATACCTGCTGAAGCTCCAGCCATCACAACTGAGCACTAGACAAGAAGTAGCAGGAAGGAAGAAAGGCAAAACCCACACACCTCTTGTTTGAGGAAGTCATCTCCAAAAATTTTCCCAAAGGTCCCATGCAAGCATTTCTACATGCCTCTCATTGGCCACATTGGATACAAGGAGCTGGAGAAAATAAATATTCAGCAGCATATATTAACACAACAAATAAATTTAGGGTTGTGTTCCTAAAGAGGAAAGCAAGGATGCTTGTGGCTTAACAGTGAGTCACCTCAGGCACCAAGAAGAGGACAGCTTTCCCCAAGGTTCAGCACAACTGACTCCGGGCCAGACAGGAAGGAGGCAGCAGAGCCAGTTTGGGAAGAGTAGATATACAAAAGGGGTGCCCAGGGAAGGTTGCAACTTCTTGGCTGCTTTTTCCTTGGCCTGACTGAAAAGCCACACATTGCTTCCCACTCTAGATATTTTTCTTACCCTATAATCATAGTTCCCTTTCATTACAAACACTCTTAATGAAGGCGGGACAAGTTTCGTGCAGTGATATGTAAAGAAAGAGGGCAAATCCACAGCTCTCCTGTCTGGAGACTGAGTGAGAGGCACAGGCACAAATTCTGTGTCCCTAAGGACACTTGCGCAGTGGGTACCATTTGAATTCAAAGCAGTGGGTTCTTCTAGGAGTTGTAAGGATGACCCATGGTGATCTGAGCAGGAGAGGGGTGTCCCTGGGCATGGAGCAGGGGCACGCCAGCACAGACCTTATAATGGTGAACATCCATGGAGAAGGAACTGAGGAGGGGCTCCCTTCACAGCCCCTCTCTCCACGATCTTAAGTTTGCTGACCTTTACAGAAACAGGAAAAACTAATTATTCTTGACTTCTAACCTCCCTTTGTCACACTGGAACTATTTTGGTTTTCTACCACTGTATGGACATTATAATAACAATGTAGGCAAATAGTTTTAAAACATTTGAACAGCAGAGAATATGTAAATTGAGAATCAATGTGTCTCCACACCCAGCAATTCTCAGTGCCACCCACAGGGATAAACTGTCCATATTTTTCATACATTCTGACAGAATACACATTAAAAAAATGTTTTAATAAAAAGAATATAAAGAGAAACAATTGTATGTATTGTTCCTGCTCACAAAAATGCCATATTGGATATTATTCTTTCAGTACTTTGGAACTTCTCTCATAATATATTTTCCAAGATCATCCTATATTGAAAGGTATAGATTTACCTTGATGCCCATTTTTTGGTTTATTCTCAGTACGTTTGGATACAAGCAAAAAGGTTGTGTTCCTAAAGAGGAAAGCAAGGATGCTTGTGGCTTAACAGTGAGTCACCTCAGGCACCAAGAAGAGGACAGCTTTCCCCAAGGTTCAGCACAACTGACTCCGGGCCAGACAGGAAGGAGGCAGCAGAGCCAGTTTGGGAATAGTAGATATACAAAAGGGGTGCCCAGGGAAGGTTGCAACTTCTTGGCTGCTTTTTCCTTGGCCTGACTGAAAAGCCACACATTGCTTCCCACTCTAGATATTTTTCTTACCCTATAATCATAGTTCCCTTTCATTACAAACACTCTTAATGAAGGCGGGACAAGTTTCGTGCAGTGATATGTAAAGAAAGAGGGCAAATCCACAGCTCTCCTGTCTGGAGACTGAGTGAGAGGCACAGGCACAAATTCTGTGTCCCTAAGGACACTTGCGCAGTGGGTACCGTTTGAATTCAAAGCAGTGGGTTCTTCTAGGAGTTGTAAGGATGACCCATGGTGATCTGAGCAGGAGAGGGGTGTCCCTGGGCATGGAGCAGGGGCACGCCAGCACAGACCTTATAATGGTGAACAGCCATGGAGAAGGAACTGAGGAGGGGCTCCCTTCACAGCCCCTCTCTCCACGATCTTAAGTTTGCTGACCTTTACAGAAACAGGAAAAACTAATTATTCTTGACTTCTAACCTCCCTTTGTCACACTGGAACTATTTTGGTTTTCTACCACTGTATGGACATTATAATAACAATGTAGGCAAATAGTTTTAAAACATTTGAACAGCAGAGAATATGTAAATTGAGAATCAATGTGTCTCCACACCCAGCAATTCTCAGTGCCACCCACAGGGATAAACTGTCCATATTTTTCATACATTCTGACAGAATACACATTAAAAAAATGTTTTAATAAAAAGAATATAAAGAGAAACAATTGTATGTATTGTTCCTGCTCACAAAAATGCCATATTGGATATTATTCTTTCAGTACTTTGGAACTTCTCTCATAATATATTTTCCAAGATCATCCTATATTGAAAGGTATAGATTTACCTTGATCAGCTTAAACTCTGTCTTATTTGGTATGCTGTTGTTGTTTAGTCGCTAAGTCGTGTTCAATTCTTTGTGCCCCCATGGACTGTAGCCTGCCAGGCTCCTCTGTTCGTGGAACTTCCCAGACAAGTACTGCAGAGGTGGTCATTTCTTTCTCCAGGAGATCTTCCCGGCCCAGGGACTGAACCTGCGTCTCCAACATTGGCAGGTAGATTCTTTACCACTGAGCCACCAGGGAAGCATTATTTGGTACATGTATAATCTATTCAAGAAGTGTTCTATTTAGGATATTTAGGTTGTTCTTGGTTTACTTTTTCCCATTTCTTCAGTGCTGCAATAATCACCCTTGGATTTGTGCAATGAAAATCTAGGGCTAAAAAGATGTATGCATCTTTTTAAATTAAATTTAAAAGATACTGCTGAAAGTTTCTCCAAAGAGATTAGACCAATTTTCACTACCCACCAAAGAACACAAATGTTTCTGATAACCCCATACTAGGTCATAGAAGATTGTTAGAATTTTCACCAGTATACTAGGTGCCAAATAGTATCTCCTTGTTGTAACTTACATTTTTTTAAATTGTATTTTGGAGAAAGTCCATTTCTTTATCAGCTGCCTGTTCAAATTTACCGGAATAAAGACTGCGGCATCCCCCTCCCTACTTGATATAAAAAGCCTGGAGAAGAGGAGAGGGGTTCCCTTCGCGGGGTACACAGGGCTGTGACTAGGCAGCCATTTCTTTCCTCACTGAAACAGCAAAACAGGAGGGAGGACCTCTTATTATTTTGATAGTTTGTGTTGGAGCCAGAGGAATGGTGGGATCTTTCTCCCATCAGCTGGGTGTTTGTTGGCCTATAGCCTGTAGCTAAGAAATGCAAAGACAAACCCTGCTGGCCCTTCCCCTCTATAGGGCTGCTCCAAGGAATGGAGCAAGTCAAGCTTTCTAGTGGAGGTGATAGTAAGAAATCAGGTGGTAGTAACCAAATATGCCTGAAAAATTACCACACTGAACTGAAATACTACTAAGATCTATCTGATTGTGAAGGAATCTTAACAAAGTTTGGACCTATTTCTTTTTAAAAATATAACTTTTCTCATTCATCTTCATTTGAGACTCTTCCAATTTTTGGCTGATGCATGAAAGTATTTGCATCTGCAGGTGTAAACATGTGAAACTCTGGGTATGTGTATCTCTGTGTGTGTGTGTGTGTGCTTCCGTGCATATGTCAATGATGCCTTAAATGAACAAATCATAATTTTATTCAATGCAGTCCTGTTTTTTGGTTCATTGGAAAATCACCTTGATTATCTAGAAGAGTTCATTTTCTCATTCTAAACTGCATCTGTGGTCTTCCTAGCAATATCTAATTACTACCTCACCAAGACAAGCTTCGATCTGAAATCAAAAACTCAAAAGTCCCTTTGAAGCATGGCTGGCAGTCAGACAGGCAGAACACACTGTTAAAATACTGAAAAACTTTTATAACTAGTTGTAAAACATCTGCTCTTTAAATTTTCTGTCTCCCTCACCTACCTCAGCCATATCAACTCTTCTATAATTCATGGAACTGTGGTAGAATCCAGTAGAAAAAGAAAAAGAAAAAAAGGCAGGGAGTGGGAAGGTTAATGCCTAGCCTAAGTACAAGGCCCCATGAAACTCCTACCAGTTTCTCTTTGGATTAATTGCATCATAATGTATTTAAATACCGCCCATCATTGAAAGATTTCACACAGCAGGGTCTTGATTATTAGAGAAAAGCATTTGAATAAACAAAGATCACTGTATACCCTAGCTTAACTTTCCAAAACTAAAAGTCAGCTGCAAGTTTGGAGGGTTGTTTTTTTTTTCCTCCCAAATTTCACACTTAAATAGGTATCTACCATTAAATAATTTGTTAGCTTTTATAAAGGCCTATCATTCAGAAAGTACAATAAACTGAATATATATTTAGCAAGTTTTTGATATGCATTAAAAAACTGAGAGCATTCTTCATTTGCATAGGGTAAATGAGCTTTTAGGTTTCCATGGCAATTTGATCACATCAGCAGAAAAAAAAAAAATGGAAATGCTGTTCTATATCCATTCTATGTAGCTTATCATTTCAGTTATTCTCAACCTAGATGTCCACGTTTGGGGATTCACAGATTCTAATTCCCAGGCTGCTGTTGATAAAAGAATGTGAAACAACATAATGCTAACTGTGTTGAGTTCCGAGAAAAAATATCAATCTTCCATTTGTTATCTTAGCGCAGCTTTTGTTCTATGTTCCTTGAGAAATTTCATATATTCTGCTAGTTACCTTGTATTAGTTTCATTGATACACCTAAAACACTCAAGTGTTGATGGTACAAACGCCCCAGTGTCTCAAATGAGTTGACAAAAGAGATTCCCCCTGTGATGAGTTTGTCATCCAATCTTTGGCTTGCAGATTCAAGATCTATTTGATTAATTAGATCAAAGTCATCTGGGGCCCTTGTTTAAACACATCTCCAGTCCCCACTCCACAATAACTGAGCTGAGGCATGAAATCTGAATTTTTAAGAAATTCTAGTGGATGTGTCTTTACTTCTGTCAGGTCCTTACCATTTCTGGCCTTTATTGTGCTCACATTTACATGAAATGTTTCCTTGGTATCTTGAAGAAATCACTAGTCTTTCCCATTCTATTGTTTTCCTCCGTTTCTTTGATGCTGAAGCTCTAATACTTTGGCCACCTGTTATGAAGAGCCACCTCATTGGAAAAGACCCTGATGCTGGCAAAGATTGAGAATAGGAGGAAAATGGGGCAACAGAGGATGAGCTGTCTGGATGACATCATCGACTCAATAGACATGAGTTTGAGCCAACTCCATGAGATAGTGAAGTACAGGGAAGCCTGGCGTACTGCGGTCCATGGAGCTGCAAAGAGTCGGACATGACTTGGCAACGGAACAACAATTAGTTGATGTCTATGTATAACTAGTTTGGAAAACTGATAACCTATTAATACATCAATTAAAAAACTGGCTGTTTTTTAACTAATTGGCTGAGTCAACTGATGATTGTTAAAGTTCAAATAAAAAGGGAAAAACTAGAGTGCAGACAGGAAGCACTAGCACCTGATCCTCACAGTGCCTTACTGTTAGAGTGCAGCATACAGATATTTTCTACTATGTTCTATTTTGTATTGTTATAGATACATAATTCACAAGCTACTTAATTAATTTCATCCCCTACCTCATCGTTCCTGACCCATAATTTGAGAAACAATGACCTAAGGAAGTTTTTCCAACATACATGGCCTGAAATAGTCTACCTGAAAGAGTCTGCTCTAGCAGGATTCAGGTAATGGCAGTATATAGATTTATTCAAGTGTCTTGGGTGAATCTGGTATGCCTGAAAGAAACACCCCAAATCAGGCTGTGATCAGACCACAGGAGGCAATCTACTATAGAAATATCAGTTAATAGTGTGAAATCAGAACAAAATGAAGAGGTTCCATGATCAAGTAAAGATGTCCCATTCATAGGGACCAGATTTCTTAAGTCCAGAGTTAGGAAGTCTGTTCTGTGCACAACTGGGAGATAGGTTATTTTACCTTCTTGAACATCTCAGTTCTGTATTTCCAATATTCAGTCGTCAAACAGGACATGACATACTCAATTAGGCTTTTAACTTGTTTTTTTTACATCTTTTTTAAAAAAGTTCTGTATTTCCAAATCAGCCAGGTTCTTCTTCTTTATTGTGCTCACATTTACATGAAATCTTTCCTTGCTATCTTTAAGAAATCACTAGTCTTTCCCATTCTATTGTTTTCCTCCGTTTCTTTGATGCTGAAGCTCTAATACTTTGGCCACCTGTTATGAAGAGCCACCTCATTGGAAAAGACCCTGATGCTGGCAAAGATTGAGAATAGGAGGAAAATGGGGCAACAGAGGATGAGCTGTCTGGATGACATCATCGACTCAATAGACATGAGTTTGAGCCAACTCCATGAGATAGTGAAGTACAGGGAAGCCTGGCGTACTGCGGTCCATGGAGCTGCAAAGAGTCGGACATGACTTGGCAACGGAACAACAATTAGTTGATGTCTATGTATAACTAGTTTGGAAAACTGATAACCTATTAATACATCAATTAAAAAACTGGCTGTTTTTTAACTAATTGGCTGAGTCAACTGATGATTGTTAAAGTTCAAATAAAAAGGGAAAAACTAGAGTGCAGACAGGAAGCACTAGCACCTGATCCTCACAGTGCCTTACTGTTAGAGTGCAGCATACAGATATTTTCTACTATGTTCTATTTTGTATTGTTATAGATACATAATTCACAAGCTACTTAATTAATTTCATCCCCTACCTCATCGTTCCTGACCCATAATTTGAGAAACAATGACCTAAGGAAGTTTTTCCAACATACATGGCCTGAAATAGTCTACCTGAAAGAGTCTGCTCTAGCAGGATTCAGGTAATGGCAGTATATAGATTTATTCAAGTGTCTTGGGTGAATCTGGTATGCCTGAAAGAAACACCCCAAATCAGGCTGTGATCAGACCACAGGAGGCAATCTACTATAGAAATATCAGTTAATAGTGTGAAATCAGAACAAAATGAAGAGGTTCCATGATCAAGTAAAGATGTCCCATTCATAGGGACCAGATTTCTTAAGTCCAGAGTTAGGAAGTCTGTTCTGTGCACAACTGGGAGATAGGTTATTTTACCTTCTTGAACATCTCAGTTCTGTATTTCCAATATTCAGTCGTCAAACAGGACATGACATACTCAATTAGGCTTTTAACTTCTGACTTATTAATATTCTTACTCTCTACAATTATAAGCAAGTTACCTTTATTGGAGTCCAGTGAAAAAATGAAAATGTTAGTTTCTCAGTCACGTCAGACTCTCTGCTACCCCATGAACTGTAGTCAGCCAGGCTTCTCTTCTCATGGAATTTCCCAGGCAAGAAAACTGAAGAGGGTGGTTAACCCCTTCCCTGACCCAGGGATTGAACCCATATCCCTTGCATTGCAGGAAGATTCTTTACCATCTAAGCCACTAGGGAAGCCAGACTGGAGCTAAAGGTTGTCCCAAATGCTAAACTCAATCATCAATACATAACTTCTTTAATCACTTCCATGGATGATTAATCATATCCATTCATGAGGACAGGGGCAATTCTTTTTATCACTTAGTTCTCAGTGCTTAGAACTGTGCTTGGCATATATTGGATATAAATAAATATCTGAAGAAAGTGTATTACCCTTACAAACATTCAAATAGATCATAAGCAGTGTTAATTATAGTCATCATACTATACATCACATCCTCAATATTTATCTCGTTTAAAGTCTTGATTATTGAACCAGGAGCCTTCAACAGTTTTGTTCTACTTTAACTCTGTGAAGATGTTAAATGCAGCTACTTCCTAGCATTGAGGAGAAAATAGATTTAGTTAACACCATTTTTACCAATAGAAAACCTAGAAGGGTGAGGCTGCATGGGGAACGATGGGGAAAGAGCTCCCAGTATCAGAACATTTCAAATAAATAACCCGGTTTCACCTTGGCTGGTCAGGTAATTGAAAAAAAAAAAATGAGTCCCAACCATCAACCATCTGCTGGTTCCAAAGACTAAATTGCCTTGGTAACTGCCAATCCACTCCTGAACCACTTCCTCCTCTAGGATGGTAGAACACTGACCACCTGAGCCACTCATTCGGTAGATACCACTTTCTATGTCCAGCTTAACTCTACGTTAAAGTATCTTCTACTTCACTGTAAATAGGAGTAAAGGGAGAAATGAGGAGGGAACTGATGGTTTTCAAATCACTAGTATGTTCCAGGTACTTTTAATATATGGGAAATGGATTTCCTGGGGCTATCTAATTTGAAAGAGTTAGAGACAGTAACACCCTGCTCAGAGATTCCCAGGCAGGAGCTCAGCTTTCTCCTTGTAGGAAAATGAGGCCTGTGTTACTATGAATTTAGTCCAAGCACTTAGAAATCACAGTTTTTGTAAATACGCTTACAAAAGAAAAAGCAAAAATTGTAAACACAATTTCTCCCTTTAAATTCATGGAAATACTAAAGCTGGCCTTGATTAGAACAACGCCTGCCTACAGAAAGTTCTCAAAGTACTTTACATGATTGTTTTATTTCATCCCCACAACAACCACATAAGTAGGTACTATTTTTGTTTTCACTCTACAATTGAGGAAAATGGAATTCCGTGAGGTTAGGTAACTTTTCTGAAGTTCACTGGCAAATCAGCTTGGCTCTAGAGCCCTTGTGTCAAATCACTCCCATGGGTCCCAGTGTAAGGTCCTGCTGTTGAATGGCTCCAGTGTGGGGAGAGATTAAGCTTTTCTGATGTGGCAAGACGGATTCACATGCAGAGCATCACCAGCAGCTGTGGGCTATCTCCTCATCCCTCCCAATACTGGGATCCCCCACCTTGAACACTGACCCAATGGACCTGACTTTGAACAAACTGTGGAAGACAGTGAAGGACAGGGGAGCCTGGCGGGCTACAGCCCATGGGGTCACAAAGACTCAGACATGGCTGAGCATGCGTGCACACAATGTGGTAAATAAGAAGCTATTCATTAGTGCAGGACATCTTTGAGGCTTACAAGTGGGCAGGGAAGAAATGTAGCACCCCAAAACCTCTTGTTTCTGTGCTTTCTTCCTGCCAACACTGAACTCACCGGAAATGCTGGAAGTACCTACTATTCTGTGGTTGTCAGCCTCTACGATGGCCCAAATGCTATCTGCCTCCTCAGAGTCACACTTTTGTATAATCCTTTCCCTTTGAGAGTGGGCTGGACTTGACCTGCTTTAAATGAAGAGAATATGGCAGAAGTGATGGGATGGCATTTCTGAGATAAGACTATAAAAAGACTCTGTCTTCTATTTTCAGCACCCTCTCTCTCTGTCTTGGATTGTGTGCTTCAGGGAAAGCCGACTGCCATGCCACAGGGCAGCTCTAAGAATGCTGCCAACAGCCACCTAAGTGAGCCTGGAAGCAATTTTCCCAGCTGAGCCTTGAGATGACAGTCAACCCTAGCCAACTCCTTGACTGAAGCTTCAAAACTCCGACTAAGGACCCCCAGGCTGAGCTGCTACTGACATAGTGACCCACAGAAACTTATAACAATAAATGTTATTGTCTTCAGCTTTTAAGTTTTTGAATACATGGTAATAGGAAACTAAAACACAGAATAAGGGATGTTTATTAGGTATCAGAGATGAAGCTAAGCACTTTATATCTCATTTGCTTTTCACAACAACTCCATAAAATAGGCAGTATTATTATCATCCTATTTACATATTAGAAAACTGAAGGACAAAGAAGTAAAACAGCCAGGAGAGTTTCACTGGCAAATCAGCTTGGCTCTAGAGCCCTTGTGTCAAATCACTCCCATGGGTCCCAGTGTAAGGCCCTGCTGTTGAATGGCTCCAGTGTGGGGAGAGATTAAGCTTTTCTGATGTGGCAAGACGGATTCACATGCAGAGCATCACCAGCAGCTGTGGGCTATCTCCTCATCCCTCCCAATACTGGGATCCCCCACCTTGAACACTGACCCAATGGACCTGACTTTGAACAAACTGTGGAAGACAGTGAAGGACAGGGGAGCCTGGCGGGCTACAGCCCATGGGGTCACAAAGACTCAGACATGGCTGAGCATGCGTGCACACAATGTGGTAAATAAGAAGCTATTCATTAGTGCAGGACATCTTTGAGGCTTACAAGTGGGCAGGGAAGAAATGTAGCACCCCAAAACCTCTTGTTTCTGTGCTTTCTTCCTGCCAACACTGAACTCACCGGAAATGCTGGAAGTACCTACTATTCTGTGGTTGTCAGCCTCTACGATGGCCCAAATGCTATCTGCCTCCTCAGAGTCACACTTTTGTATAATCCTTTCCCTTTGAGAGTGGGCTGGACTTGACCTGCTTTAAATGAAGAGAATATGGCAGAAGTGATGGGATGGCATTTCTGAGATAAGATTATAAAAAGACTCTGTCTTCTATTTTCAGCACCCTCTCTCTCTGTCTTGGATTGTGTGCTTCAGGGAAAGCCGACTGCCATGCCACAGGGCAGCTCTAAGAATGCTGCCAACAGCCACCTAAGTGAGCCTGGAAGCAATTTTCCCAGCTGAGCCTTGAGATGACAGCCAACCCTAGCCAACTCCTTGACTGAAGCTTCAAAACTCCGACTAAGGACCCCCAGGCTGAGCTGCTACTGACATAGTGACCCACAGAAACTTATAACAATAAATGTTATTGTCTTCAGCTTTTAAGTTTTTGAATACATGGTAATAGGAAACTAAAACATAGAATAAGGGATGTTTATTAGGTATCAGAGATGAAGCTAAGCACTTTATATCTCATTTGCTTTTCACAACAACTCCATAAAATAGGCAGTATTATTATCATCCTATTTACATATTAGAAAACTGAAGGACAAAGAAGTAAAACAGCCAGGAGAGTTTCATCTGGCTTATGAATGGGGTGTCCTGGATTTTATTAGAGCATTTGTGCACATAGGGTCTGGCATGTAATGTGTTCCACTGCATCTGCATTGACTGGGTCATTTGTTCAACACAATCCTGTCCAAAACACTACAATGACATAAAAACCAAAGACAAGCTCTGTTAATTACATTCAGTGGTAACAGGCCTGGGGGGAGTAAGTTACCCCAATAAAGATTTATTTAGTATGCCTAAATGTGATGTAATGTTTTTAACGTAGCACACACGAGAGGATTCTTGTTTCCATCTAAGATGAAGAATTCTGATTCATAATCCCCAGTTCCAAAGAAGTGCTATAAAGCTGGTCAAACTTTCAATAGTCTCTGATATTCATTACGTCTGTCTGTAGATGTGGGGCTTCCCAGGGGGCACTAGTGTTGAAGAACCTGACTGTCAGTGCAGGAGATGCGAGAGATATGGGTTCAGTCCCTGAGTCTGGAAGTTCCCCTGGAGGAAGGCATAGCAACCCACTCCAGTGTTCTTGCCTGGAGAATCCCACAACACAGGAGCCTTGTGGGCTATAGTCCATAGGGTTGCAAAGAGTCAGACACGACTGAAGTGACTTAGCACACAGAAGCATGCACATAGACGTGGAACCATGGCAAAAGAGTAGGGAGCTGAAGGCAGCAATATTTTCTTGACTCCTTGATCTGCTAGTTCTTCTACTTTGTGCATCTTTATCTTCCCACTGGTTGGGACACACAATCTCCCTTACAAGTTCAGTCCCTTACGACTTCCCAACCTCAACCTGAACCAGTGTGTCATGAGGAAGTTCTGACCGCACTAACGGGGTCATCACAGTTGGCTGTTGACAAGCAATTAAATACATGCTAGAGCCCTTAACTGGCCTCTGCCCACCTCTCAAGGTTCCCTCTCCATCTAGTCACTTTTAACCACAGCTTGAAAATTTCTGACGACTTTGCATATATGTACACATTACTTACTAAGCTCATCCCCCCAATTTGGCTGTGCCAGTTCACATCTGGAAATACGAGATCTGTGTTCTGACCTTCCACTATAGCTGACAGCCAGAACACCAGCTTAGTAGCAGATGACATGTTGGCAGCTCACCAGCCCATCTTTTTTTTTTTTAACATTTATTTATTTATTTATTTTTGGGCGGGGGTCGGGTTGGGGAGGGAGGTGGGGCGGGTGGGCCGTTTCTATTGGTCTTTCATTTGTCTATTTTCATCCATCTTTGTTCTTTGGCCCGTGTGGGCCTCCCATCGCGGCGGCCTCTGTTGTCGCAGAGCACCGGCTCTGGGCGCATGCGCTCCAGAGCTCCGGCTCAGTAATTGGACACATTGGTCCAGCGGCTCCACGGCACGCGGGATCCTCCCAGGCCAGGGATCGAACCGGCGCCCCTTGCATTGCAAGGCGGTGTCCTTACCCACTGGACCACCAGGGAAGCCCCAGCCCATCTTCTGAGACTCCCAACACTGGCTCTCCAGCCTCGTGCCTTTCCTCCGGTCACACTGTGCTTTATTTTGTCTCGACTCTTCATCATCTACAACCTGCCTGAGTGGTGGTGATGTAAACTTCTTACCTGTTTTGCTATCCTCAACATCTTGACCCGGGTTTCAACCCTACTGGGAACAGGTGTATGAGATGGATGATTACTCATATTTACAATATCATTAGTAAAAAGAAAATGAAAAAAAATGTGGCTTATTAGAAACCAGGCTAACTCTTCACGTGCATGAATCACTTATTCTTTTGAACAACAAGGTGGTGTGTATTGAATCTACCTCAGAAACGAACAGATAGAAGAAGTTCATAAAGCTTAGCAATCTGCGCAGTTTCCAAACCAACGAGTGAAGGAGTCCATTTTTATCCCTGGCTTCTCATACAATATTTCTATCAGGATCCACAGTGGTAATCACCTTGTAAAAATTTATCAAGCAGTACCTTTAAAATGTGTACATTTTATTTTGTGTCTTAATAATGATATTTCCATGTGCCTAATATCTGTCAGCTGTCTGCTGCCTTATCAAACCTGCTTGGAGGTCTGCTATAATTAATTGTCTTCCAATCTTTCTACCTGCTCCCATGCCAGACTCTTGATCCTGCTTCTTTTATATTCTTGCTACAAATACAACCTTGGGCTAAAAAGAGGAACTCAAGAGCGAGTGCTAATCTTTAGATGAAATGAAAAAGCATGCATTTTCTCCCAATCCTCCTGGTGGAATAATAGCCACAGTCTCCAAGGGAAGAGTTCACTTCAAAGGGCTCCCAAACCAATCCAAATATTACTTGAGCTAGAAGAACACTTACGTAGTATTGAGCACACGGGTGGGTAATATACTAAGCTAGTGTATTTGTTGACTTAATAAAATTCTCTGAAACTTTTTTTTCATCTTATATCTCTAATCCTAGGAAACTTTCCACTTGCAGTTTGTTCGGGCTGCAATATTAACTGGGGACTTTACCACAGGGGAAAAAAGGTCATAATGATGTTTGCATTCCTGTTAGGAGAAACAGCCATCACTGCAATTTATGTTTAGTTGGCTTAGTTTACTTTTAATTTGCCTCTATATTTAAAAATCATGCCTGTTTCTAATTTAGCTGGGAGAAAGGGAGATGATGGGGAGGAGAAGTTTACCAGGAACATAGTATTATTCAACTAAATGAGAACTCTGGAAAAGTACTGACGATTAGAAATGGTACAAGGTCATTCCAGGGGAATACATCAATTTCATCCAGAGAATTGTGCACCCAAAGAACTAATTTACTCTGAGAAAAGGTTACTAATAAAATAATGGGTCTCAAGTCACTAAGCCTGGCAGATCACAGAGAGAGCCTCAGACAGGGAAACTGCAGACCCCCTACACTCTCATTACATTCTTGGAATCCAAAGGTCCCACTGAAGCCAAGCCTACCATGGAAATAAACAGTTTTCTACCTCTGAATTTCCCGTTTATGCCACCTCCTCCTTCAGTGTCTCACCCACGTACTAATTACCAGTACTGCTTCATTTGATAACAAGCCAAACAAAGAGGCCAGTCCTAAAAGAATCAAGTGGGAATTAAAAGTGTTTGCACAGCAAGGGACACTATAAACAAGGTGAAGAGACAACCCTCAGAATGGGAGAAAATAACAAATGAAGCAACTGACCAAGGATTCATCTCCAAAATATACAAGTATTTATACAACTCAGTACCAAAAAACCAACACCACAATCAAAAGGTGCAGAAAAGGATCTAAACAGACATCTCTCCAAAGAAGACACACAGATGGACAACAATTCTTTGGGTTCACGTGCCCCACAGTTTGTCCCTGCAGCCTCGTGAAGACTGGTCTAAACCTGGGAGAGGAATGTTGCCCGCTGCTCACATATCTAGGCTCTGCCTGGAGGAAGCTGAGTTGAAAGCACCGTGAACACTGGTGTGCACTGCCTTTGACAAATCTCTACCAATATGTCCATGCAGTCTAGATGGTATTATGCTATTTGACTTAATAAAATTCTCTGAAACTTTTTTATCATCCTATATCTCTAATCCTAGGAAACTTTCCACTTGCAGTTTGTTCGGGCTGCAATATTAACTGGGGACTTTACCACAGGGGAAAAAAGGTCATAATGATGTTTGCATTCCTGTTAGGAGAAACAGCCATCACTGCAATTTATGTTTAGTTGGCTTAGTTTACTTTTAATTTGCCTCTATATTTAAAAATCATGCCTGTTTCTAATTTAGCTGGGAGAAAGGGAGATGATGGGGAGGAGAAGTTTACCAGGAACATAGTATTATTCAACTAAATGAGAACTCTGGAAAAGTACTGACGATTAGAAATGGTACAAGGTCATTCCAGGGGAATACATCAATTTCATCCAGAGAATTGTGCACCCAAAGAACTAATTTACTCTGAGAAAAGGTTACTAATAAAATAATGGGTCTCAAGTCACTAAGCCTGGCAGATCACAGAGAGAGCCTCAGACAGGGAAACTGCAGACCCCCTACACTCTCATTACATTCTTGGAATCCAAAGGTCCCACTGAAGCCAAGCCTACCATGGAAATAAACAGTTTTCTACCTCTGAATTTCCCGTTTATGCCACCTCCTCCTTCAGTGTCTCACCCACGTACTAATTACCAGTACTGCTTCATTTGATAACAAGCCAAACAAAGAGGCCAGTCCTAAAAGAATCAAGTGGGAATTAAAAGTGTTTGCACAGCAAGGGACACTATAAACAAGGTGAAGAGACAACCCTCAGAATGGGAGAAAATAACAAATGAAGCAACTGACCAAGGATTCATCTCCAAAATATACAAGTATTTATACAACTCAGTACCAAAAAACCAACACCACAATCAAAAGGTGCAGAAAAGGATCTAAACAGACATCTCTCCAAAGAAGACACACAGATGGACAACAATTCTTTGGGTTCACGTGCCCCACAGTTTGTCCCTGCAGCCTCGTGAAGACTGGTCTAAACCTGGGAGAGGAATGTTGCCCGCTGCTCACATATCTAGGCTCTGCCTGGAGGAAGCTGAGTTGAAAGCACCGTGAACACTGGTGTGCACTGCCTTTGACAAATCTCTACCAATATGTCCATGCAGTCTAGGTTGCTAGTACTCCATGCTTATTTAATTCCCCCATGGGTTGTAAACCAATCCTGGGTACAACCTGCTTAATTGCCTTTCACCATGTTCTCATCAACTATTTTTCCCAGAGACAGGGCATCTTTCCTGTTTCTATTCTATCTGAGCAGGATTTGTCCCCCCATAGCTTCCTCATGGCCCTAGATTTGGGGATTAATTCTCCACTTGTTTCAAAGGGATCTCTTTGCATTCCTTCTTTCACTATACATTTGCAACTCTGTTCTCAAATGTTTCCCAGGGCACTAAGGAAAAGCTAAGTGAGCTCACAGCAGGAAAGTAGCTATCTGGAAGTTAGGAAACCTTCTCCAAAGTTCAACCCACCTTCAACCTTGATCTGGGGCTTCTTAACCTTCAGACCTATGAGAAAATAAATTTTTGTTACACATCTATTGTTTAAGCCACCCAGCCCATGGTACTTTGTTATGGCCGCTGGAAATAACATATGACCCTACCCTTCTGGATGGTTAATGGAGCTTGAAGGGTTGTCTCGGTTTCCCTTCTTACTCTTAATCTTGGCTGAGGAAACCTGACAGGTTCTTACTTGCTGCTCTCATCAGATTATGTTGTCAACAGGACTGAGCTGTCTATTAACTTCCAAGGTGGTTCTAAAGAGTTTCAATGCATCCTGACTGTGCTTTTCTCCTGGAATCCAGTGTTGATGATGGGGGTCTGTCAATGCATCCTGAACCCTCAGAATGGGAGAAAATAACAAATGAAGCAACTGACCAAGGATTCATCTCCAAAATATACAAGTATTTATACAACTCAGTACCAAAAAACCAACACCACAATCAAAAGGTGCAGAAAAGGATCTAAACAGACATCTCTCCAAAGAAGACACACAGATGGACAACAATTCTTTGGGTTCACGTGCCCCACAGTTTGTCCCTGCAGCCTCGTGAAGACTGGTCTAAACCTGGGAGAGGAATGTTGCCCGCTGCTCACATATCTAGGCTCTGCCTGGAGGAAGCTGAGTTGAAAGCACCGTGAACACTGGTGTGCACTGCCTTTGACAAATCTCTACCAATATGTCCATGCAGTCTAGGTTGCTAGTACTCCATGCTTATTTAATTCCCCCATGGGTTGTAAACCAATCCTGGGTACAACCTGCTTAATTGCCTTTCACCATGTTCTCATCAACTATTTTTCCCAGAGACAGGGCATCTTTCCTGTTTCTATTCTATCTGAGCAGGATTTGTCCCCCCATAGCTTCCTCATGGCCCTAGATTTGGGGATTAATTCTCCACTTGTTTCAAAGGGATCTCTTTGCATTCCTTCTTTCACTATACATTTGCAACTCTGTTCTCAAATGTTTCCCAGGGCACTAAGGAAAAGCTAAGTGAGCTCACAGCAGGAAAGTAGCTATCTGGAAGTTAGGAAACCTTCTCCAAAGTTCAACCCACCTTCAACCTTGATCTGGGGCTTCTAACCTTCAGACCTATGAGAAAATAAATTTTTGTTACACATCTATTGTTTAAGCCACCCAGCCCATGGTACTTTGTTATGGCCGCTGGAAATAACATATGACCCTACCCTTCTGGATGGTTAATGGAGCTTGAAGGGTTGTCTCGGTTTCCCTTCTTACTCTTAATCTTGGCTGAGGAAACCTGACAGGTTCTTACTTGCTGCTCTCATCAGATTATGTTGTCAACAGGACTGAGCTGTCTATTAACTTCCAAGGTGGTTCTAAAGAGTTTCAATGCATCCTGACTGTGCTTTTCTCCTGGAATCCAGTGTTGATGATGGGTGGTGTGGCCTGATTCACTTAAAAGTCAAGGAGAGCAGTCAGAAGGTAAATAAAGCACTTGAAAGCTTCCTATATGCAAATAGAGTGCTGTGCCTTCTAATCTTGACCTGAGATAACAGATAGAGCTATATGGCAATCAAATTCACATCAAATTATGGCTATTTCTATTATCAAAATATGCTACTTTTTAATATATTACCTGCTGTATCTTGAATATTTTCTATTCTTCTTTTGACCAACCTACCTCAATTGCACATCTCCATCTTAGTAACTCAATGTGTTCAGGTATTAAAAAATTAAAAAAAAATGCCCTCTAAAATCAAATATCTAGTTTAAGGTTATAAACTCCTCAAAATACATACCCATCTTTAACTCACTGTTTAACTGTTTTCCTTGGACCAAGATCCTTGAACGACATATTTTATAAACCATGCTACCTAAACCTACTAGTAGTAAAGAGTGGTTAGCTAAAATGACAGATTGATTGGAGAAGTCTTTTTTAAAATTTAGTATATCTAACCAATATTTATATAAACTTAAAATCTCTTTATATCTGTCCATTTCAAACAGTTTTGCTTTCATATTATAATAGTGACAATTGATAAGAATTAACTATGTCCTTAGCAATGGCTTTGGTACTCCCCATATATAATTTCATTGAATCTTATAATTAACTCACTAGATTTAATTTATTCTCCTTTTATAGATAAGTAAACAGAGACTTGGAGAATGTAGGTTAACTAGCACACAACTAAAAGAACTATAAATCAACAAAGATGGCCTATTACCTAAACCTTGCTGACTTTCAAATTCATGTTATTTCTTTTATGCCAGTTTTTATTTTTTAATTTTTTTAAAACATTTATTTATTTATTTATGTATTTATTTTTGGGGGGGCGGGTTGGGGAGGGAAGGGAGCGGGCAGGCCACTTCTATTGGTCTTTCATTTCTTTATTTTCATTCATCTTCGTTCTTTGGCCTGTGTGGGCCTCCCATCGTGGTGGCCTCTGTTGTCGCAGAGCACCAGCTCTGGGCGCATGCGCTCCAGAGCTCTGGCTCAGTAATTGGACACATGGGTCCAGCCGCTCCGTGGCATGTGGGATCTTCCCAGGCCAGGGATCGAACTGGCGCCCCTTGCACTGCAAGGCAGTGTCCTTACCCACTGGACCACCAGGGAAGCCCCAATGCCAGTTTTTAAATTGAGGTGCACACCCAGGGATTGTCTTTGAAACTTGCCATTTACATGGCCATAACTCAACCCTAGAGATTCTGATTCACAGGGTTATCTTGTCTGTTTGTTTATTCTGTATTCAACCCATTCTTACACAGATAACCACATAGAATAAATCCAATGAATACCTTTAAGTCTGCTGCTTTATCTAATCAATTGACCAACTTTATCCAATCAATTTACCAACACTTCTCTCTCTCAGACGTTTTTTGTTTCTAGTTCCACTAAAAGTATTCAAGTTCATCCATAATAACTTAGTAGTGTGAGTTTAGTCCCTAAATCGTGTCTAACTCCTGCACCCCCATGGACTGTAGCCAGCCAGGCTCCTCTGTCCACGGGATTCTCCAGGCAAAAATACTGGAGTGGGTTGCCATTTCCTTCTCCAGGGGATCTTCCCCACCCAGGAATTGAGTCTGAGTCAAGACTTTAATCTTTGGCTATTGAAATCCCCTCTTAACCTTTGAGGTTTAGGAAGCTGGATGTCCCTTTCCCTCCAGGCTATCACTCATTCTGCTCTTGGTAATCACCTCATCAATTTGCTCATAGAGTAGATCTGATCATCTTTTTCTTCTCCTAGTTATAGGATCTTTCAGTATACTAAAGATTCGGTTCTATTTAAGGCCTTCCTAGATGAGATATTGTCCTAGAAGAGCTCTCTACCCAGTTTTTGTTTTCTTTGCTTATTCCACTAATAGTTTCCACGCTTGTCCCACTGTATTATCTTACACCTGTCTCTTCAAAGTCTTCCTGCTTCTAACCTCTGCCACAGGAAATTCATTTGCATACCACTTCCCCATATGCCTTCTCCAAAGATGGTCCTCTGCTTCAAAATCTGCAAGATCTCTAACTGCCTTTAAGATAAAACCGAAGCATCCTCAGCTGATAATTAAGATCCTCCACTATCAGTCTCGCATTTATATTCCCAATCTTATCTTCCACTAAAACTTGCCCATCTCCCTCCTCACTGCCACTCAAGCATTTCCTAAAATAGCCTACTTTCACTCTCATATTCTATTTTATCCTGCAGGACACTGGTCCCCTTTTTGTCTGCTTACCCAAAGCCCCTTCTCCTTGAACTATAACTTCTAGTATAAATTTCTTTTTCATTTATGAAATATTCAAAGACCACAGCGGCCTTCCCTCTTCTGAGCTCAGAGTGTTTACTTTTGGAACAGGAAACATGTATAGCCTTATCACAATTTTTGAAGTGGGACCTGAATTGCTACTGAACTATCTAGACGTTTTGTTAAAGAAAGTAAAAAATCATTTGCTGGGCTTCCTTTGGTGGCCCAGTGGATAAAGAGTCTTCCCTGCAGTGCAAGGAGCACCATTTCAATCCCTGGCCTGGGAAGATCCCACACACGCCACCGAGTGGCTGGGCCATTGTGTCCAATTACGAACCAGCGCTGTGGCGCGCATGTGCCCAGAGCTGGTGCTCTGCAAACAAGAGAGGCCATTGCAATGGGGGGCCCACACAAGCCAAAGAATGAAGATGGGATGAAAATAAATAAATTAAAAAAAAACAACAACAACAAAGAGGCCAAAATTAAAAAAAAAAAAAATCATCTGCTTTAGTGATCTTGGAATTTTAGGTAAATGAATCTTTTGGTTCAGATCATCTGAATAATGACATCAAGGGACTACTACTACTGCCTCTGAAATAAATACATCATCTAAGCTTTAGTTTACAGTTCATCTTATCACATATTAGTTACCAGGCAAGTATTGCCTATGCAGATTCATTTATGTAACATAATGTACATGGAGTCACTCTCTATTCATCTCTGGATAATTATCTCTGTATTTATAGCCTTCTCCTTAGAATACTAGACGTTAATTATTAGTTAAACCAGGCAAATGATATGCTTCTTATTCATTTGCATACCACTTCCCCATATGCCTTCTCCAAAGATGGTCCTCTGCTTCAAAATCTGCAAGATCTCTAACTGCCTTTAAGATAAAACCGAAGCATCCTCAGCTGATAATTAAGATCCTCCACTATCAGTCTCGCATTTATATTCCCAATCTTATCTTCCACTAAAACTTGCCCATCTCCCTCCTCACTGCCACTCAAGCATTTCCTAAAATAGCCTACTTTCACTCTCATATTCTATTTTATCCTGCAGGACACTGGTCCCCTTTTTGTCTGCTTACCCAAAGCCCCTTCTCCTTGAACTATAACTTCTAGTATAAATTTCTTTTTCATTTATGAAATATTCAAAGACCACAGCGGCCTTCCCTCTTCTGAGCTCAGAGTGTTTACTTTTGGAACAGGAAACATGTATAGCCTTATCACAATTTTTGAAGTGGGACCTGAATTGCTACTGAACTATCTAGACGTTTTGTTAAAGAAAGTAAAAAATCATTTGCTGGGCTTCCTTTGGTGGCCCAGTGGATAAAGAGTCTTCCCTGCAGTGCAAGGAGCACCATTTCAATCCCTGGCCTGGGAAGATCCCACACACGCCACCGAGTGGCTGGGCCATTGTGTCCAATTACGAACCAGCGCTGTGGAGCGCATGTGCCCAGAGCTGGTGCTCTGCAAACAAGAGAGGCCATTGCAATGGGGGGCCCACACAAGCCAAAGAATGAAGATGGGATGAAAATAAATAAATTAAAAAAAAAAAACAACAACAAAGAGGCCAAAATTAAAAAAAAAAAAAATCATTTGCTTTAGTGATCTTGGAATTTTAGGTAAATGAATCTTTTGGTTCAGATCATCTGAATAATGACATCAAGGGACTACTACTACTGCCTCTGAAATAAATACATCATCTAAGCTTTAGTTTACAGTTCATCTTATCACATATTAGTTACCAGGCAAGTATTGCCTATGCAGATTCATTTATGTAACATAATGTACATGGAGTCACTCTCTATTCATCTCTGGATAATTATCTCTGTATTTATAGCCTTCTCCTTAGAATACTAGACGTTAATTTCCATATAGGAGACACAATACAATAGGAGACAATGTCTCTGTAACTAAAGAGATAATAAGTACCTTCATCTCAAAATGTATGGCTCTGTTGAACTTCTGTCATGTCTTCTTAAACTGATCTTCAATATCACTTTTTACTTACATAATTGCTTTTTATTACCAAAGAACAAAGTCACGTCTAATAGAAATGTTAATTTCAAAAATGTAGTACTTATTTTTAATATAGATGGCAAAAGAATGTTCTAAAAGTTGAAGCTATGTTCCCTGTAACAATTATAATTTCTCTCTAGCAAGGTTAGTGGTGGAACCAGGATTCTTTGGGATTCCCTGGAGAAGGACTAAGAAAGGAAAGTCTAAAGTGAGAGCCAATGATTCCTGTGATGTTAAACTTAATTTAATCATTAAGACATCAGAAAATTCATAAAATCTAATTGATTAAGGGAAAATCAACTTTTTATCACTAACGATATGACTCAATTTCTCAGGACAACTAGGGCATATAATCCACAGAGACCAAGTATACCATCTCTCACAAAATCTTCTAAATTGTAATTTACCCGGAGGCCTAAATGAAGATTGCTTTCTCTCTTTGCCATGATCACATTTAGGCTCTTTATAGAACATTTCAGCAACTAAATGGACTCTGATATTTATAGCTAACAGAATGTTTTATATATTGCTTTATCAGTAGAAATTTAACTATATATTTGAGATAATCTGTTTTCCTCTCCTAAACCATCTAATTGTGATAATTAAGCCTCTCAAAACCCATCAGTATATTTATCCCCAAACATTCTCTGAAACCAATACTCCATTTGGTACAATTTTTTTTTTTAAACGTTTTGGAAATTCTGTTTCTGTATTAGGAGAAAATTCTGTTATAGATAAACTTAATTGGCCATGCAGCTGTGGCTTTGTCCTGTTTTCCTGAATTCTCTTGTCCTTGATATATCCTCCCTACATGTTTCAACATTTCTAATACCCGCTTCTGACTACTTGGAACTGGACAAAGTGGCTATTATCTGAACTTCTACCATTCACTTCCCATTTTCACTATATTATCTAGCAATATTACTGACTATAACAAATATATATATATACACACATAACACAGATATACTGTAGCAAAAATATATAAACAATTTACATATATATATATATATATATATATATATATGTATATATAAAATCATGACAGCTTTATTTCTTCTGTAAATTCAAAAACAGGTGTTTATAACCAGTGTATAGTGCATCTCCAAAGAGCGATTTGGGGACCAACTTCTTCCATCCTGTGGATCCACCCTTTCCAACATTTGTCCTCCTAGGGTACAGTGTTTACCCACATTCATCAATTTTACAGAAAGGAGAGAGTGAAGAAAGCCCACCTGATTCTAAGTCTTTCTGGCAAGGAAGTAACATTCCTCTCTTCTGGTCACATACCACTGGTGAGGACTAATGGTATAGCCAAATCTAGACAAAGGATGCCAGAAGCACCATCCCTGGCTGGGCAGCTGTTTCTTAACAACTCTCTACTAGTAAGGGGAAGGCACATGTTCTAGTAGTCACTTAGCTGTTTCAGCTCATCCCATTCATCCTTTTCTTTGGACTGACTTGCAAATCTTACACAGTAAGTCCCCTATGTACAAAAGAATTCCTTTCCAAGAGTATGTTCATAAGTTCAGCTAACAGTCAGCTATATAATACTGTACTGTAATGGATTTAGAATACTTTTCACACAAATAATATATAAAAGTAAACACACAAAAAAAGAAAACATTTTTAATCTTATAGTACAGTACCTTGAAAATATAGCAGTACAACAGTTGGCACGCAGGGCCTGGCATCGCGTGAGCAGGTAAGAGTTACTGACTGGAGGACAGAAAGGAGGTGGGTGACGTAGAGCTGAAGGATCATCAGCAATAGGAGACAGGAGCGACATCATCATGGCTACATCTTAGCAGTCCCAGCAGGTTTTACACACGCTACCAGACATCTTGGGCTTGAAATAAAGATATTGTACTACTGTACTCCATACAGTAAGGCCAACGAAACACAATCACTTATAAAGGATGCAAGCAGGTAACAATGTATGCAAGATGCATGAATGAACTGATGTGACTGGACACGCAAACACACCACGTCTTTGAAAGTTCGCAGCTTGAAGGTCTGTGTGGAGGGGACTGAATGTATCTGCTTTCCAGGCTCGTAAATTAGTTTTTCTTTCCAAAAATAACCTGAATGTAAACCAATATTTAGACCTCTCCATTTTCTCAGACTCTGACTCTGTTGGCTATCTTAAATGTCTAGCTTTGCCCGTCCTGTTATGGTTTGGTTTATCCTCTCTTTTTTGTTGTTTTAGTCACTGAGTTTTATCCAACTCCTCTGTGACCCCATGGATAGTAGCCAGCCAGGCTCCTCTGTCCATGGGATCTTCCAGACAAGAATACTAGAGTGGGTCACCATTCGCTTCTCCAGGTTATCTTCCCTACCCAGAGATCACATCTGGGTCTCCTGCATTGGCAGGTGGGTTCTTTACCACTAAGCTATCTGTTAAGTCCTTTTACCTAGTATCTTATTTGAATCTATTTTTGTTGCAATATGTCACAGCTTGAGGAATAAACTCAAAATCATAATAAAATAATTCTGTCTAAAAATATTTTTAAAATGAACTGCATGCTGGTTGAATTTATCAGGGTGAATTTAATTTCATCAAAACTACAGAAATACGGGCTTCCCCAGTGGTCCAGTGGGTAAAGAGTCCACCTTGCAGTGCAAGGGGCACCAGTTCGATCCCTGGCCTGGGAAGATCCCACGTGCCACAGAGCAGCTGGACCGGTGTGTTCAATTGCGAGCTAGCGCTCTGGAGCACATGCTCTCAGAGCCGGTACTCTGCAACAAGAGAGGTCACTGCAATAGGTGGCCCACATAGGTCAAAGAATAAAGATGGGTGAAAATAAATAAATGAAGGACCAACGAAAGAGGCCAAAAAAAAAAAAAAAAGTCTTAAAAAAAAAAAAATAACCCGCAGAGATGCAGTAGAAAAGAAGACTCAGAGGGTAAACTTCAAAGTTCTCCCTCTAGGAACTCACGTAGGAAAGAAAGATTAAGATAAGGGTCATAGCAAAATAATAACACTATACAAATTATTGGATTACCTAAATAGTCACAAAAGGAGACTATAAGTGGGCACTTTCAAGAATATCCAAATTAAATTAAATTAACATGATGGGAGTATACCACTAACTTAAAGAGTTCCACAATGTGTATAATTACTAATATTATAGTCTACTGAAATCTAGAATAAAAGCATAATCACATTTGTATTCAATTTGAAATGCATAACTGTGTGTGGTGGTGGGAGGTCCAATTTTAGCCTCTAGACTCTGACTATCTTAAATGTCTAGCTTTGCCCGTCCTGTTATGGTTTGGTTTATCCTCTCTTTTGTTGTTTTAGTCACTGAGTTTTATCCAACTCCTCTGTGACCCCATGGATAGTAGCCAGCCAGGCTCCTCTGTCCATGGGATCTTCCAGACAAGAATACTAGAGTGGGTCACCATTCGCTTCTCCAGGTTATCTTCCCTACCCAGAGATCACATCTGGGTCTCCTGCATTGGCAGGTGGGTTCTTTACCACTAAGCTATCTGTTAAGTCCTTTTACCTAGTATCTTATTTGAATCTATTTTTGTTGCAATATGTCACAGCTTGAGGAATAAACTCAAAATCATAATAAAATAATTCTGTCTAAAAATATTTTTAAAATGAACTGCATGCTGGTTGAATTTATCAGGGTGAATTTAATTTCATCAAAACTACAGAAATACGGGTTTCCCCCAGTGGTCCAGTGGGTAAAGAGTCCACCTTGCAGTGCAAGGGGCACCAGTTCGATCCCTGGCCTGGGAAGATCCCACGTGCCACAGAGCAGCTGGACCGGTGTGTTCAATTGCGAGCTAGCACTCTGGAGCACATGCTCTCAGAGCCGGTACTCTGCAACAAGAGAGGTCACTGCAATAGGTGGCCCACATAGGTCAAAGAATAAAGATGGGTGAAAATAAATAAATGAAGGACCAACGAAAGAGGCCAAAAAAAAAAAAAAAAAGTCTTAAAAAAAAAAAAAAAATAACCCGCAGAGATGCAGTAGAAAAGAAGACTCAGAGGGTAAACTTCAAAGTTCTCCCTCTAGGAACTCACGTAGGAAAGAAAGATTAAGATAAGGGTCATAGCAAAATAATAACACTATACAAATTATTGGATTACCTAAATAGTCACAAAAGGAGACTATAAGTGGGCACTTTCAAGAATATCCAAATTAAATTAAATTAACATGATGGGAGTATACCACTAACTTAAAGAGTTCCACAATGTGTATAATTACTAATATTATAGTCTACTGAAATCTAGAATAAAAGCATAATCACATTTGTATTCAATTTGAAATGCATAACTGTGTGTGGTGGTGGGGAGGTGTTTGTAAGAGACAGAGAGATTTTTATCTATATGGCACACATATTGAACTGGTCAAAAATTCATCTGGATTTTTCTTTTTCAGCCAACCCAATACATATAGGATATATGGGAAACCAAGGGTTCATTTCAGATTTTGATTCAGTAAAACACAATGATGAACAGCCCCAAAGTCAAATCAGAGTCATAAATATAATTCAGTATATATTGCTTATCCTGTAGTTTTTGATGCAATAAAAAATAGTAAGAAGCAATCAGGATAAGGCAGATCCCATTCTTAGTTATCAGATTTCACTTTCATTTCCAAGAATTGCAAAGAAGTTACTTGAAAACAAGCATCAGAAATTATAAAACTAAATTCCATGGGCAAATTTGTAGCAACTAGTATATATAGAAACAGACACATGGGAAGAGGGAAAGCAGCCATCACTGGCCTGGCTTCAGCTCCCCAGGTTCCTGGGATGATGGAAGTGACTCCCTAAAGAGAAAGCCAAGAGAACCCAGAAGGCAGAACACCACTCCTGGACCAGCCTCCAAAAAGGCTGAAAAGAGGAGTGGGGGGAAACACAGGAAGTGGAGAGAACCCAGGAATCCCTTCCTGAGGACACATCACCAATGTCACCCTCAGCAACACTGAAGGACTTCCCCCAGGTGGCAGTAGAGTCACTGTCCTCAAGTCTTCTTAGCATATGACACTTAAAACTTCAGGCAAGTATTCTTATGAATTCTATCAAGCAACAAGTGAGCAAAGTACAAAGAACCCTTAGAAATATCCGTGTAAGCCCAGTCTAAAAGCCCACACTCTTCCCTCGCCACCTTTCATGCTTTGTCCTGTCTTCAATTGGAATATAAGTAGTGTAGGGGCACCATTTTTCCTGCTAAGGGAATATTCTTCTGGGATTACTGTTTACATTAACTTTTACACTCAACAAATGCATCAGAAATGAGAAACGTATCATCAAGCTACTAAGGCAGGGTTAGTCTTATCCAGGATGAGCCCTCACACACAACAGAAACACAGCCAGGAAATTTCAGAACTAAGTGAACAGCTATTTTTTTTTCAACTATGTCCATCCCCCACACCTGGGGGATTCTGCATCTTTTCACTTTCTGTCCACAGGAAGCCATGGCCACAAAAACCTCACAGCTTGCTTAACTCATGTTACACACTCAAGACCCATGGGCGCCTTGTGACTGTCACCCTCTCTAACTTAGGTGATATAGAACATAATTCAATTCCCTCTTGCCTCTCTTTCCTTCTATAGCTTTTTCCTTTCTTCCCCTCAGATGGTTTACAGTTCCCACAAACTTTTTTCTTTGGCTTCTAGGAATATGAAAAGATTATTCTTCAGAGCCTACCCATGATCTGAAAATCTAGAAACCAGTACCAAAAGATCCCAATAGCACATTTAACATCATCCTGAAGGAATGCTTCTTGAGAAATTTCTAATTAAATTTACATGCATATATTGGAATGAAGGATCTTTACAAGTGATGAGCAACATTAATTAGAGATAATGCCAATATATTTCTTATTATGCAAGTGTTCCCAAATAAATAGCATTCTTATTCATTAAAATTCAGATTCAGATAAACAGCATTCTCCATTTACAACTGAACCTTAACTACGCAGGTCATAAAAGCGGCTTCTAGAACTCTGAACTTAGCCTCAACATAAACCTGCTAAGGAAAGTAATTAGGTTGAATAGAAGCGATGGCTTCCAAACAAGAATGGATAGTCATTTTAAATAACAAAATATCAGTATTCGTGAAAAATCAAGACTTTATAAATAATGAACAGTGCTAGTCTCTCTGTGAACTGTGGGCCAGTTATAAATATTGAAAGTCAACAATTCATCGCTAAAACCATCCTTTGCTTTAGCTATTTTCATCTGGGAGTAAACAGAGATTATTATTTGTTGGCTCCAGCTAGAGGAAGGAGAAACCTCTCTACCCTTTCTATTTCTTGAAGAATTTGGCTCAGGATAAGAATATCAAAATTACATGCATACAGAGAAAATAACTTGGTATCCAGAAAGATCACCACACTTTACAAACATAATTATCTCAGTATCAGTACCACAAGGTGATACCCTCAGACTGAGAGCTGGTGGAGATGGGGAGGATATCTTCAGAAGAAAAAGGCAAACAGGATCCTGCAGACAGAAAGATCGATCTCAGTACACCTTTGGAATGGCCAATTTTTATTTAACCCATTTCTATTCATTTTCTGATTTCCTGTTTATCATCTTACATCTGACCATGCAAAGGTATTCAATTTTCCTCCAATAATTCTGGCAAAACATAAGGTCATGAGCACATGCTGACTGATTTTAAAAGTGACATCATTATAACACTGCCAATTAAAAGTGGGGAAAACACCACAATATGCAATTTTTTTTCTCATTTACAACAAGGATGAGTTACCAGGGCTATGTAAATATTTTCTAAGCTTTATGTTTTCGTGTCTAACTGGCCACATTGCTGTTTCTGGGTGGGCTGAGGTGTCAGAGCGGAATCTGTTAGCCCAGAGCAGATTATGTCAGCCCATCTGATGCTGAAAGAGCTTCCACGAGTTCACGGGGAAGCTCAGTGGCCATCATTATCGAAACATTTTCTCCATGAACCATATTCAGTTGTTGACACTGAAATTAAGAGAAGGAGACTTTTGATTTTGTTTCTGCTAACTTCACATTTCCTCATGGTGTGACCCAAGGTCCCCAAACACAGAAATGTTTCCTCTGAAAAGTTGCCTCTCTGGGATTTCCCTGGTGGACCCAGGGCTTAAGAACACGTCTGCCAAGGCAGGGGACATGAATTTGAACCCTGGTCTGGGAAGATCCCATAGGCCAAGGAGCAACTGAGCCCATGCACCACAACTACTGAGCCTGTGCTCTACGGCCTGGGAGCCACAACTACGGAAATGGGTGCATCTAGAGCCCATGATCCCCGACAAGAGAGGTCACTGCAAGAAGAAGCCAGTGCACTGCAACTACAGAGTAGCCCCCTGTTTACCACAACTACATACAGCCCACATGCAGAACACCATAAATAAATGAATTAGCAAAAAAATAAATAGAAGGTTGCCTGTCTATACTCAGTGATAGAAAGGGTTAGGAGAAACGTGTAAGCTTAGCACCACTGTGGAGGCACATTTGTGCCATAGTACCAGGCACAGGATAGCGGCAGAATCAAAATGCCCCCTAGGGAGCAAGAAGATACATCCTCTGTCCAAGATGCCCCTCTAAACTACAGGAAAGAAGTCCCAGCAGAGGGACAGCTGGGCTACCAGCTCTCTGGCTGTGAAGACAAGGGGAGAAAGTTACAGAGGAATCCTGTAAAAGGCAGAAAGGCAGACATTTCTCTGCAAATGTTTTTGATGATGCTGAGGTGGATCATATGAAAAACAGAGGCTTCCCTGGTGGTCCAGTGGGTGGAGAGTCAGCCTTGCAGTACAGGGGGCACTAGTTCGATCCCCAGTCCGGGAAGATCCTATGTGCCGTGGAGCAGTTGGACTGGTGTGCCAATTGCAAGCCAGTGCTTTGGAGCATATGTGCCCAGAGCTGCTGCTCTGCAACAGGGGAGGTCCACACAGGCCAAAAGAGTGAAGATGGACGGAAATAAATAAATAAATTTAAAAAGAAAAACAATAAAAGGGGCCAAAATTTTTTAAAAGATGGCTAAAGTGAATTAAGTAAAAGACTAAAATGATCATTGTTTTTATTATAACAAAAACTTGGAGTTATCTTCATTTCACAACTTTCTTCTTCAGTCAAGAAAAACTGGACTCAAGTTGACAGAGTCATTCTACCAGGAATGCGTAAAGCAACGATGAGGAACCTAGAGAACTTTCACAACTAACGGGTTTCCTGGCTCCATCCCAGGGAATGATAGAACCACCTTCACTTAGTTGCCCAAGTCAGAAACTTGGGTGACATCCAGTACCTCTTTCTCTTCCTCTGAATCTAATCAATCATAATTTTCTATAGATGACACCTCACAATTATTCCCTCAAAATTCTCTATTCCTCTATTGCTGCCTGGGTTCAACTCTCCGTATCTTCTCCATGAAGCATTTAAGCAACATCTATGCTAGAGAGCTATTTCATTTTTTCCCTCTTTTTTTGTAAATTCTATTACTTCCTCTCTTTTTTTTATATTGTTTTAGTGATTTTCACTCTGTGCACATTTTTCCCTATTGGATTTTTCCATTCAGCATTGAGTGTACTTTAAAACTCTGTATCTTAAGTCATTAATTGCTCATGATTCCGCAGTTTTGGCTGGGCACAGCTGGGTGAGTCTTCTGAATGCATTCCCTGGGGTCACTCATGTAGCTGTAGTTACTTAGACGCTTGACTGAAGCTGAAAATCCAGGATGACTTCACTCATAAGCTGGACATCTCAAATTCATTCTCTCTCTTCCCCACCATGTACCTCCCACCCCAATCTGGTGGAACAGTCTTTTTTCAAGGCACTCCAGGCTCCCTGAGGCAGAAAGAAGAAACTGAAAGCTTCCTGAGACCACAGCTTATATTAGCTAATGTCATCCATCTGCACAGAGGTCTTATTTACCTTTTTAACAGCTTGCTCTTCAATAAGCTCAGGTTATCAAGGAACACCAGACATATAAGGAAATTATTTCATGTGAAAGTTGACGACTCAAACAAAACTACAGAATAAACAAAACTTTGAAAACAACTGGAAGGAGTCGTAGATGATACGGGGAAAAGTAAATAAATAAAGATAACATTATCCCTAACCTCAGAGATAATAGATTGCCACTTTAAAAGATAAACATTCTGAGAAATATTGTTTGTAAGCATAAGACAAGCAGTAGGAGAATTAGAAGGTGAAGTCAAGTAAATATTCCAGGAAGAAATCATGAAAAAAAAAGAAAAAAGAAAATGAGACCAGTCCAAAATGATCAGTCTACAAATTCTGGGAGGGTCCCAGGAAGAATTACTAAGGAAAAATGGAAAGAAGGAAACCATCAAAGAAACACTGACAAAAATAAAGAATCCTCAAAATTAAAGGTATGAATTTCCAGATTTAACAGACCTATAAACTCCTTAGCACAATGGTTAAAATTAAAATGCACACACTGGGCAATTCTAGAATATCTGACACAAAGAGAATGTCATGTCATTTGGGGAGAGAGAAAAAACAGACATCATATCAGAATCAGGTTTCAAAATATCAAAATTCCCTGAAGCTTCCTCTTAAATATTATGGAAAGTAAGAAACCCCTTCAAAATTCTGAGAAAATTAACTGCCAGTCTACAATGCTTTACCCAAACTCTTAATTATGATACAAGGTAGAATAAAGATGTTTTTTCCCCTTATAGATCTTTAAAGGTGTTTTTCCCATGCAAGGATTTTCAGGAATACATCAGAAGATATGCTCTACCAAAATGAGGAGGTGAGCCCCAAATAAAATAGATGGGCTCCAGGAAACTGAGTGTCTATCAGCAAAGAGAGGCCAAGGCAGGCTCTAGGCTGACGGTAAAAGGAACTTTCACGATGGCAGCTACGCAGCACATCCAGACATCAATTAATTCACACAATAGCTTATCTGAAAGCCCTGAATTTTTTTCCCAATAAAATGAAACTGTCAGATTACTTAAGGTGCTCTGATATATTGACAGGAAACTCAATCAGTGTTCATTTTGTAGAGAACTGAGTAAACAATTCTCAGAAACAGAAGGATGTTGTATAGAAAATAAAAAATAATTTACAGAAAACTATATGATTAGTCATGTACAGTGTTGATTTATATAAACATTGAACATTATTCAAAATTTTACTAAAATCATGATATCAATATAATGGGAGTCTTGTGACCAGGGACAAGTAATAAGTATGTGTAGGCTAGGAAGAGAAAAAACAAAACAAAGGTTAATTCTCATCTTCCAGAGCAGAAAGTAAACAGGAAATGCTTAAAGCCGGTAAATCAAAAGTAGCAGTGTATGCCTGCTATACATAAATACAGAGGTACATAACAAATCAACTGAAAGTACTGAAAGAATTACTTGGGGAAATGGGAAGCTGTGGAGGCAAAGAAACTTTTCTTTAGATCAAGTCTCAGAGAACTACATGGCTATTTATTGGTACATATGTAATTCTGAATAAAAAGCAGACAAAGAGGAACCTTTGGAAATTCATATTGTGCACATGTTCCACTTTTACTTTCTTGGAAATTGCAACTGGGCAATTCTAGAATATCTGACACAAAGAGAATGTCATGTCATTTGGGGAGAGAAAAAACAGACATCATATCAGAATCAGGTTTCAAAATATCAAAATTCCCTGAAGCTTCCTCTTAAATATTATGGAAAGTAAGAAACCCCTTCAAAATTCTGAGAAAATTAACTGCCAGTCTACAATGCTTTACCCAAACTCTTAATTATGATACAAGGTAGAATAAAGATGTTTTTTCCCCTTATAGATCTTTAAAGGTGTTTTTCCCATGCAAGGATTTTCAGGAATACATCAGAAGATATGCTCTACCAAAATGAGGAGGTGAGCCCCAAATAAAATAGATGGGCTCCAGGAAACTGAGTGTCTATCAGCAAAGAGAGGCCAAGGCAGGCTCTAGGCTGACGGTAAAAGGAGCTTTCACGATGGCAGCTACGCAGCACATCCAGACATCAATTAATTCACACAATAGCTTATCTGAAAGCCCTGAATTTTTTTCCCAATAAAATGAAACTGTCAGATTACTTAAGGTGCTCTGATATATTGACAGGAAACTCAATCAGTGTTCATTTTGTAGAGAACTGAGTAAACAATTCTCAGAAACAGAAGGATGTTGTATAGAAAATAAAAAATAATTTACAGAAAACTATATGATTAGTCATGTACAGTGTTGATTTATATAAACATTGAACATTATTCAAAATTTTACTAAAATCATGATATCAATATAATGGGAGTCTTGTGACCAGGGACAAGTAATAAGTATGTGTAGGCTAGGAAGAGAAAAAACAAAACAAAGGTTAATTCTCATCTTCCAGAGCAGAAAGTAAACAGGAAATGCTTAAAGCCGGTAAATCAAAAAGTAGCAGTGTATGCCTGCTATACATAAATACAGAGGTACATAACAAATCAACTGAAAGTACTGAAAGAATTACTTGGGGAAATGGGAAGCTGTGGAGGCAAAGAAACTTTTCTTTAGATCAAGTCTCAGAGAACTACATGGCTATTTATTGGTACATATGTAATTCTGAATAAAAAGCAGACAAAGAGGAACCTTTGGAAATTCATATTGTGCACATGTTCCACTTTTACTTTCTTTCTAGTAGCAGATATTGCTGCCAAATGAAACTTTCAAATATCTCAATTCATTTCTTGTGAGCATTAAATTCCTGAATGATTTTTAGTTTGCCACATTCTCTTCTTTTTAAAGTATTTTTTTCCTGGACAATCAGTGCTCAAGTGATGTATAAGGAGTCAAAAAAAAAAAAAAAAAAGAATGTAACAGATTGTATTTACACAGGGAAGCTGCCTGATGAAAGCAACAAATGTTCTAATAAAACTGCGGACCTAAGCAACTGCTCCAAATCTCAGAATCAAATGAATGCATCTCCTTGTCTCTGATCCTACCTCCCAGATAAAATTACACATGATGGATGGTCAGAGAGTTATAACTATCCTGGGGGAAATCACTGACAAAAGTAAATAAATTCCATATGGTATGAGCCAAACTGTTTAATTAAACTAGTTGGTAGCATGACAGTTTTTTCCTATATGTTGGTACGAGGATCAGATCTCTCAAATTCATGAAAACAATTTAACGTCTCAAACCTAAATGAAAGAGACAAAATGAAAGATGGTGGTCCAGGGCCCAGGAGAAATCTGTCATTTTCCAACTCATTGTCAAGGCTGTCCCACTTCAAAGCAATGTGTTTTGGGTTTTTTGGGTGGTGGTGGTAGATATTCTGGGTTTTCACTGCTGCCACAGGATCTTCTCTAGTTGCAGGGAGTAGAGGCTACTCTCTAGCTGAGGTGAGCAAGCTTCTTGTTGAAGTGACTT
Source organism: Tragulus kanchil (assembly GCA_022376925.1). Taxonomy (NCBI): domain Eukaryota; kingdom Metazoa; phylum Chordata; class Mammalia; order Artiodactyla; family Tragulidae; genus Tragulus; species Tragulus kanchil. Next base: position 146,488,471 of record JAIOJX010000003.1, read on the forward strand.
CTCTTGTAGAACTCAGGCTCTAAGACACACGGGCTTCAGTAGTTGCGGCACAGGGGCTCAATAGTTGTGGCTCCGAGGCTCTGGAATACAGGCTCCACAGTTGTGACTCATGGGTGCAGTTGCTCCACAGCATGTGGGATCTTCCGGGATCAGGGATCGAACACGTTCATCTGCATTGGCAGGTGAACTCCTCACCACTGAGCCACTGGGGAAGCCCAAAGCAATGCATTTTTGATGCTCATGCTTGGATCACATTTCTGCTTAGGAAAGCATTCACATTTTGATATTTCATTCCTTTGGGAGCAACCAGTGGAAAGTGCTTTTGTAAGTTACATTTCTGACCTTTTTAGGATTCTGTTATTTGATTAAAAAGCTTCAGAGGTCTTTCTGTCTGGCAGTGTTTACTGCCTGTAACAAAGCAATCAGAAACACAACCAAAGAGTAATTTGTAAGGGGTTATGGATTCATTCACAACAAATATTTACTGTCACTAGTACAATTCCACAATGAAAATAAAATACACCAGAGAGGGATTTCCCTGGTGGTCCAGTGGCTAAGACTCTGTGCTCCCAATGCTGGGGACCTGGGTTCAATCCCTGGTCAGAGAACTAGATCCCACATACCATATCTAAGACCAAGTGCAACCAAATAAATACATCAAAATAATAATATAATAATACACCAGAGATCTGTCTTCCTCTCTTGGAACCCATGGCGCTCAATTAATTCTTGATGTTCAGTCACTAGTTGTGTCCAACTCTTTGCAACCCTGTGGACTGCAGCATGCCAGACTTTCCTGTCCTTCACCATCCCTGGAGTTTGCTCTAACTCATGTCCATTGAGTTGGGGATGCCATTCCACCATCTCATTCTCTGTTGTCCCCTCCTCCTGCCTTCAATCTTTCCCAGCATCAGGGTCTTTTCCAATGAGTCAGCTCTTCGCTTCAGGTGGCCAAAGCGTTAGACCTTCAGCTTCAGCATCAATCCCTCGAGTGAATATTCAGGGTTGATTTCCTTTAGGATCAACTGGTTTGATCTTCTTGCAGTCCAAGGGACTCTCAAGAGTCTTCACCATCACCACAGTTCAAAAGCATCAATTCTTCAGTGCTCAGCAAATGTCACAGTATTTTAAATTCATTCTTCAATATGTTAACATCTGTACTGATAGTGCAAAAGTAATCATGGGTAAAATTCTGTTGCCTAAGAACGAATTGAGACAGTGCCACTAAACTTCTCTAGTTTTGTTTGTTTAGTAACAGATTTACTGAGGCACAATTAGCATAAAATACAATTCTCATTTGCCAGTGAGAGTGTTAGTTTGGATGGTCCCTATGGTTTCTTAATATCTTTTCTCTGAAAACACTAGAACAGCCTCAGCTAACAGTAATAATATTGAATGTGATCCTCTGCGGTTAAGAAAGTAGGGGATCGGGAATCAATGACTTCAAATTTTAAAATAACACATATAGCCAATCAGTTTAATTGCAATAGACATGTTAAATTCATTGCTATTGGTAATCGTAGTAAGAAAATGAATGATGCACTATTTCATGGAGGGTAGTAAGTTAGATTTTCCCCTTAACTCTTCACTGCTCATTACCTGTGTAGATATAGACCTCGTAAAACTGGCTCCATTTAATCCAGTGGGCTGAGATCAATCAATCTGATGTGCAATAGGCTCATCAATTAAATGTCAATTAATATAGTTGCCTTAAAATTACTTCTCTCATCAGCCTAAGTTGACTAGAATAAAGAATCTGAATAAAACTGGTATAGAACAGGGTATGAATATTTAGAATCAAACAACTTCCACTTTGGAATTTCAGGACGTGTTTTATAAGTTTACTTTTCAAATCCAGAAAAAGACATGATTCCCTAAGGAATTCAGATGAAAAATGAGCCTCTTTCCACCCTGGGCAACACTCTATTTTTGCAGGATGATATTGTGATATATGTAGTACCATACCATTCACCAAAATTTTAATTTTAAATGTGACTAGCCCCTACTCTTCCTCTGAAAGGATCATTCAATCATCTGTGCTAAGAAAATATCTTTCCTCAAGCATCAGGGTCTTTTCTAATGAGTCAGCTCTTCGCCAGGTGGCCAAAGCGTTAGACCTTCAGCTTCAGCATCAATCCCTCGAGTGAATATTCAGGGTTGATTTCCTTTAGGATCAACTGGTTTGATCTTCTTGCAGTCCAAGGGACTCTCAAGAGTCTTCACCATCACCACAGTTCAAAAGCATCAATTCTTCAGTGCTTAGCAAATGTCAAAGTATTTTAAATTCATTCTTCAATATGTTAACATCTGTACTGATAGTGCAAAAGGAATCATGGGTAAAATTCTGTTGCCTAAGAATGAATTGAGACAGTGCCACTAAATTTCTCTAGTTTTGTTTGTTTAGTAACAGATTTACTGAGGCACAATTAGCATAAAATACAATTCTCATTTGCCAGTGAGAGTGTTAGTTTGGATGGTCCCTATGGTTTCTTAATATCTTTTCTCTGAAAACACTAGAACAGCCTCAGCTAACAGTAATAATATTGAATGTGATCCTCTGCGGTTAAGAAAGTAGGGGATCGGGAATCAATGACTTCAAATTTTAAAATAACACATATAGCCAATCAGTTTAATTGCAATAGACATGTTAAATTCATTGCTATTGGTAATCGTAGGAAGAAAATGAATGATGAAATATTTCATGGAGGGTAGTAAGTTAGATTTTCCCCTTAACTCTTCACTGCTTATTACCTGTGTAGATATAGACCTCGTAAAACTGGCTCCATTTAATCCAGTGGGCTGAGATCAATCAGTCTGATGTGCAATAGGCTCATCAATTAAATGTCAATTAATATAGTTGCCTTAAAATTACTTCTCTCATCAGCCTAAGTTGACTAGAATAAAGAATCTGAATAAAAGTGGTATAGAACAGGGTATGAATATTTAGAATCAAACAACTTCCACTTTGGAATTTCAGGATGTGTTTTATAAGTTTACTTTTCAAATCCAGAAAAAGACATGATTCCCTAAGGAATTCAGATGAAAAATGAGCCTCTTTCCACCATGGGCAACACTCTATTTTTGCAGGATGATATTGTGATATATGTAGTACCATACCATTCACCAAAATTTTAATTTTAAATGCAACTAGCCCCTACTCTTCCTCCGAAAGGATCATTCAATCATCTGTGTTAAGAAAATATCTTTCCTGAAAGTGACTCTTTTTTACTAATAAGACACAAAATTTGTGATCCACAAAAATCAATGAGTCTAATTTGGTGCCCGTCACACCGACAAAGGACAGGCTACAAATGCGGACCTTTCTCTGTCTACCTGAGCCTCCAAACACTCCAGGTCTGAGCACTTTTGGGCTGTGTTGGCTTCAGTGCTTTATACTGCTCATTGGCTCTCAGTAGCTTTTATCTCCTCATCACTTCAAAGCTAAGTTTGTTTTTCTTTTGTTCTTCCCTCAGAGAATTCCAGTCATAGTTACAGAAGCAAAGCAACTCTCCTATTCATGTTATTTTCTACATTTTCATTTCTTCCCATTGAAACAAAATGAATATTCTGTATTTATTCAAAAATGCCACATTTTACAGATGATCACCTTCATAAAAGTTGGGATGTATTCATTAAAATACTAGCTTATCCTCAGTATTTTAATTTTTTAATGTATTTTGGCTCTGCTGGGTTCTTTGCTGCACGGGCTTTTCTCTAGTTGCAGTGAGCAGTGTCTTCTCTTAATGCAGAGCACAGGCTCCAGGGGTACATGGGCTTCATAGTTGCAGCTCATGGGCTCAGCAGTTGTGGTCCTTGGACTCTAGAACCCAGGTTCAATAGTTGTCACACATGGGCTTAGTTGCTCCACAGCATGTGGGATCTTCCCTGACCCAGGATTGAACCTGTGTCTCCTGTATTGGCAGGTGGATTCTTTACCACAGACCACCAGGAAAACTCTAACCCTAGCATTTTTAAGTGGCATTCTAGTAAAATATTCTTGAGCCAATACCTGGTCCATGAATGAATCCAATGCTTGGTACATGAATGAACCAGGTACAGGAATGATGAATCCAATAACCTTGAATGACTTTAAGCCTTGAAACTGCAGTAGTCAGGACTGTACTACTATCTCAGAACATAAAAATGAGCATATAAGTTACTGTTGCTTCTTCTCGCAATGAAATCTGAGATCCTAGGTCATAATTTGAGGTCTTAAGTCATGCTGATATGACTTGGAAAATTTTCAGAGCATTGTGTTTCAACACAAGAAAGCAATGGAGAATGATAAAGAGTGAATGAGCCTTCCTATGTCTTATAGCCAGCGGTTTTTATATTGCCAGACATGGACTGAACCCACAGGGCCTAAGCCACCAAAAGTAATTCATGAATGAAAATCATCACCATCACTCTTACCAAGAGCAGCAGCAGCAGCAACATCCCCACGGATTCACCATCTACTAAGGTAAGCAGAAGCACTATGCTGAGTGCTTCTGTACATATACTATGGCCTGTTTGCAAAGATAGCTGCAACCGTTCCCACATTTACGAGCAGGTACCCTTGCAGTATGACCCTGCCACTTCCCCCATCAAGAAGCAGTGTTTATTTTCTTCCCATCTTGACTCTAGTCTGACTGTGTACTGTTTTATCCAGGAGCATGTGGAATAAGTGACTATCTGTGATTCCTAAACCTCAGTCACATGAGGTTCTTCAGTTTTTGCATCTTACCCTGTTCAGTTTTGCAGCCCTTAAAGTACTGGGTAGGAAGCCAGGCCAGTTTCTTAGCAGATAAAAAAGCAGGTGGAGAGTGAGAGAGAGAAAGATCAGGTAACCATCACCTGACAAAATGAGGCCATCTTGGACCATCCAGCCCCAGTTGGGTCAACAGATAACAGCTGATGGCAAACCCATGAGACACCACCACAAAGCCAGCAGACAAAGTCATTACCTGATCCCAACTCAAATTGCTAAGCCACAGAATCATAAGTAGAGAAACGACTTTTGTTTTAAGCTACTAAAGTTGGGGCAGTTCGTAAACAGGAATAGATAACTAAAACACACCCATTTCTGATTTAATCTTCCATGGACTGTTGTGTGCTTCCCAATTCTATGGCACTATCTTCAGTAGCCATCTTCTGACTATTTATCATTATATACCTGAGTGCCCACAGAGGATCCAGGTTCTCAGAACACCATTACCACTACAGGTGTTCAAAGCCCAGTTCTCCTTTCCTGGTCTTTTCAGGACTCTGGTCAGTTGTGAAAGAGTGGGTTTCCACGTGGGGAGATATAGAAAGGAAGCTGAGCAGTCCTGAGGCCAACCAGTGTGTGCTCCCACTGTATGACCAGTCTTCATTGGTCAGCAGCAAGAAGGATGGCATCACCTATTAGCACAGCTGGTGTAATGGAGTTCACTCCCAAGGAGAGACCAGTTCATCTTCAGAGTCAGGCTAAGCTCTCGGGAACATATAACTAGACCAGGTATTGCTCACACATTTTCTGAAATTAACTTTAAATCTCAAGGAATCTGACACTTCAGTTCTGAGTTTCTCCACTGTCAGACTTTCCCTACGGCAATAGGTGAATAATGTCTATCTCTCTGGACAAGGAGAAGACATGCAGTAAGAAGCAAAGAGCCTGCAACATCTTGTTCTGCCTCACTGTAAACGATTTAGTTCAATGTGGAGGAATTCAGACACAAGAAGAAATCCAAGAAATCCGAGACCATCCCTACTGGTCAAAGGAGTTGGGCAAAGGCTGCACAGAGAAGGTGGGACATCTACCCATCAACACAAACAACTTAAACTACCAAAAAGAAAATCAGCATTGTCAGGATTTTCACGAAGACCATAATACGAGAGACTTCCCTGGTGGTCCAGTGGCTAAAAAAGACTTCATGCTTTGAATGGAAGGGCCCAGGTTTGATCCCTAGTCAGGGAACTGGATCCCACATGCTGCAACTAAGAGTTCACATGCCACAACTAAAGCTACTGCGTGCTGCAACCAAAACCCAGCGCAGTCAAACAAATAATTTCTTTTAAATACCATATTACCAGGTCTGCTTGGATATGGAAATTTCTTCAGCTCATTTTGAAATGTATCCTGGGTTATACTTACTTCTAAACAAGGCAGTATTTTGAATCCTCATACTTCACATTTTTATTTCACTCCATGTTTGAGAAAGTAATTTTACATATATTATCTCAATTGATTAACTGTACATTATTATTATAAAAGGTAGTTTCATCAACCATGCATGCTATCACCAGCTGGATTTAGTGACTCTCTGGAGGCTCAAATGGTAAAGAATCTGCCTACAATACAGGAGACCTGGGTCCTATCCCTGGAATGGGAAAATCCCCTGTAGGAGGAAATGGCAACCCATTCCACTACTCTTGTCCATGGAGAATTCCATGGACAGAGGAGCCTGGTGGGCTACAGCCCATCAGGTCCAAAAAGAGTCAGACATAACTGAGCACCTAATACGTTCACTTTTTCTGTTTTGAACTAGAAGGTGGATTTGCTTTGTTTACTTTTATTTTCAGCCTCATGCTCATACACTGTTAGTACTAAATCTGAACTGGACCAGGAAAGCAATGGCTATTCAACTTCCCAAAGTCTCTTAAATACCTTATTTTTACTCTTCTCACATTTGGAACATAATGGATGTCAATGAACTGTAATACGTAAATCTGCCATTTTGAAATACTTCAGACCTTTTCTCACCCAGCTCATCACTCCTGATCCACCTACACAACAAAACAATTTAGTACAACCCTGTATCTCCCCCAGTCAGGCCTCCTGATGCTTGGTTTCTTATTATTTGGCTCATCTTCAAAGCACACAACTTTATTGCTTGCCCTTCCCCTTACAGATTTCACAACTGAATTCACCATTTACTCCAATTCTGAGATGTCTCTTTTATCCCACAGAACTTATTAAATTGGCAACCTCCATTCAAAGATGCATAATTTTATTTTTCTTTTAATTAACTGATATTATATTCTACCTAGGATACAGCAAACTTAAAAATATGTCACTCTTGGGTTTCCTTGGTGGTCCAGTGGGTGAGGACACTGCCTTGCAGTGCGAGGGGCACTGGTTCGATCCCTGGCCTGGGAAGACCCCATGTCCCACAGAGCAGCTGGACCGATGTGTCCAACTACCGAGCCAGAGCTCTGGAGCACATGTGCCCAGAGTCGGTCCTCTGCAGCAAGAGAGGCCACTGAGATGGGAAGTCCATGCAGGCCAAGGAACAAAGATGGATGAAAATAAATAAATGAAAGACCAACAGAAGTGGCAAAAAAAGAAAAAAGAAACCTATGTCACTGTCACTCTAATGGGAAAAATACAGGTAATCAACAAAATCTTAACTTTCCTTGAAGCCAGCAGCAAGTGCTAAAACAACACCTGAAATCTAAGGAACAACAGGCACCTCCATAGAAAAACAGGACACAAGCACAGATTCAGTGCACAGGATGAAAGGAGGACTTCCTATAAGTGAATCAGAAGGCTCCTTTAACTCATGACTGAAGACTGAACATGAGCTAGTGTGAGCTTATAGACTCTCTGGAGGCTGCAGCCCTATTGGCAGGACCTTCACCAGCAATCACAAGAAAGATCAAGGTCACGGTGAAAGACCAGAGAAAGCCTCCACTGTGGTGCCTGGCAAGAATTGGGGCCCGCCTTTCCCTTTCTCTTCAAGTCCCATCTGGGTCTTTTTCTGTTATGAAACAAATAATTTTAAGTAGCTAGAAGAAGGGCGGTAAAACCTAAAGTTGTCCAGACACATATGAGAACCCATGGGAATTATGGGAAAGGAAAATGGAAAGCCTCCCTTCCCTGGAGAAGGGTAGAGGCATTCTAGCTCTGGGGAAACGACAAGGTCCCGGAAAAGCCCCACACTCGATATGAGGGACACAAGGCCTGTCTAATGCTGAGTCTAGAGGAGAACATCTTCCCCACCAGGCTAACAGACCTTCAGTCAGCAACAGCAGTCTGTTAACAGGGGGAGGTCACGACTGTGGTGAGAGACCTCTCTGAGGCTCAGCTATAAAGGGAAAGCTTAAAGCTAAAGGTGAAACAGATTTCAAAAAAGCTCTCCAACAAACCAGTCCCCAGTCTCACTACCAGGCAGCAGGGCAGGAATCTGAGGTTGGACAGAAGTTAAGCTCATTAACAATAAAACTCAAACTCAGTCCAACCCTAATGAGATTCATACACTTCACTTGGTAGGCCCAGTGAAAGAAAACATGTTCCCATTTCCAGGCTGAAATGTTATTTTTCTGTCTCTACTGTCACAGACTGAATAACCAACTTTCAAGCAAAAAATGTGAAAATGTGAGACACAAAGTAAAAGAAACAATTCATGGTCAAGGGACAGAATAACCAACAAAACCAGATTAAAAATGAACCCAATATTAGAACTAACAAACAGAGTACTTAAATATGATTAATGTTTTAAATATGCTCATGGAAAAGGGAGACAATGTGGATAGGTAGGTGGGGAATTTCAGCAGAGTGTGGAAACTCTACAAGTATAATGGAAATTGCAGAAATAGAAATGAGGACTACCTTTGATGATTTCCACACAGTCACGGAAGGAATGATGAGTAATCTTGAAGACACGCAAGTAGAAACTGCCCAACCTGAAACAAGAAGAGAAGAGAGAAGAAAAGAAAATTAGCAAACATCCTATAGTTGGACAATATCAAATGACCTAATAAATGGATAATTAGAATCTCAGAAGGACATGAAAAGGACAAGGCAAGAGAAAATTTACAGACATATTAGCTGGAAATTTCCAGAAATAATGACATATAGCTATGTTATAATTAAGAAATTCAGAGGTTCCCAAGCAAGAGTAAGTATTAAAAGAAACACACACACACACACACACACACACACACAACCCTAGACAAATCAATATTTAAATGTTGAAAAACAAAGACAAAAATGAAAATTTTTGAAAGCAGTCACACGGGGTGTGGGAGAAGAACATACTACATTCATAAGACAAAGACAAGGACTACAGCTGATTTTTCATCTGTGCAAGGCCAAGAAACAATGGTGTGAATGGTTAAACAGCTGAAAGGAAATCAAAACTATCAAACTGGGATTCTATCCCAATTAAAATATCTTTCAAAATGAAGGATGAATAAACTTCATGAAGTATTTGTTTTCTCAGGAAAACATAAATTGATAGAACTGGTTTCCAGAAAACTTATACTACAAAAAAAAAGAAAAATTGTTAAAAGAAGTTCTCTAAACAGAATAAATATGCTACTTGACAGACATGGATGCACACAAAGGAATGAAAATATCTTGAAAAACATAAATGAGGAGAAATTTAAATCTTTTCTCCTGATTTTAACTGACACAAAAGACAGTTAACTAAAGCAAAAATTATGGCAACATCTTTTTTGTTTATAACATGAGTTGAGTTAAATATATGAAAATAAAATGCACAAAAATGGGAGGGGGAGATCGGGAGAATACTGTTATAATCTCCTTATCCTACAAATAAGGCAGATAATATTATTAGAATATAGGTCATGGTTAATTCAAGATGTACACTCACGGCAACCACAAAAAAGATTGAACCGGTATAAATAATTACCAAGAATGAAGATAAAATACTCAATTGAAATACAGGCAGAAAAAGAGAGCAAAATAAACAAAGAACAGATAGAAAAGAAAATTAGCAAACATCCTATAGTTGGACAATATCAAATGACCTAATAAATGGATAATTAGAATCTCAGAAGGACATGAAAAGGACAAGGCAAGAGAAAATTTACAGACATATTAGCTGAAAATTTCCAGAAATAATGACATATAGCTATGTTATAATTAAGAAATTCAGAGGTTCCCAAGCAAGATTAAGTATTAAAAGAAACACACACACACACACACAACCCTAGACAAATCAATATTTAAATGTTGAAAAACAAAGACAAAAATGAAAATTTTTGAAAGCAGTCACACGGGGTGTGGGTGAAGAATATACTACATTCATAAGACAAAGACAAGGACTACAGCTGATTTTTCATCTGTGCAAGGCCAAGAAACAATGGTGTGAATGGCTAAACAGCTAAAAGGAAATCAAAACTATCAAACTGGGATTCTATCCCAATTAAAATATCTTTCAAAATGAAGGATGAATAAACTTCATGAAGTATTTGTTTTCTCAGGAAAACATAAATTGATAGAACTGGTTTCCAGAAAACTTATACTACAAAAAAAAAAAATTGTTAAAAGAAGTTCTCTAAACAGAATAAATATGCTACTTGACAGACATAGATGCACACAAAGGAATGAAAATATCTTGAAAAACATAAATGAGGAGAAATTTAAATCTTTTCTCCCGATTTTAACTGACACAAAAGACAGTTAACTAAAGCAAAAATTATGGCAACATCTTTTTTGTTTATAACATGAGTTGAGTTAAATATATGAAAATAAAATGCACAAAAATGGGAGGGGGAGATCGGGAGAATACTGTTATAATCTCCTTACCCTACAAATAAGGCAGATAATATTATTAGAATATAGGTCATGGTTAATTCAAGATGTACACTCATGGCAACCACAAAAAAGATTGAACTGGTATAAATAATTACCAAGAATGAAGATAAAATACTCAATTGAAATACAGGCAGAAAAAGAGAGCAAAATAAACAAAGAACAGATAGAATAGAAAACAAACGTAAACAGGGTAGATTTTAATCTAAATTGTATCAATAATTAAGTCTAAATGATCTAACAATAGATTAAAAACAGCCATCCTCAAGAAATCTATTTTAAGTGTAAAGACACATATGGATTAAAAGAATAAGGATAAGAAAAAGATACACCATGCAAATACCAAATAAAAGAAATCCATGTTGGCCATATCAACATTAGACAAACATCAAAAGAAAAAATACTGCCAGGAATCCAGAGAAGCATTACATAGTAGTAAAGGGATCCATTTGGCAAGAAACCATAGTGATATTAAGTGTATGTACAGCAAACAATAGAGCTTAAGGAAAAGAGGGATATTTAAGAAAAAAATATATTTATTTGAACATAAGCATTTAAAAATCAGTGACAATTCAGACTAAGTCTAGCCTGACCATTATATGATTATTTAAATAAGAATTAAGTAATCTGTTAAGCGTGGAAAATACTGGGGAAAATATAGGTGATTAGCACAAGAACCTTGGTAAAAACTAAAGGTGAAGGTAAAATACCAGGAGGCCTGAAGAAAAGTGTTTAATGGTTAAGACTCCTTGACTTCAGAAACTGTTCCAGCATTTGAATGGCTCTGCACAAGTTATTTAACCCATTTACCCTCGATTTTCCTATCTGCTAACTGAAAAAATATACCAGAGGCTATAACATAAAGTATAAAGTTTCATAAAGCTGCTGATAATCAAAATCCTATCAAGTGAAGTTTTGGGACATAGTAAGCACTACAAATATTGACTATAATATGACAACTAATTAGCATCTTTTCTCCCCCGCTAGATTGAGAGTTCCTGAAGGGCAGAGAAAGGTCACCTGATTTCCTCAGTTTCACTGTTACACCAGGCCCAGTGTCCAGCAGAGTAAGACCTTGGTACATATCATCTAAATGACTCTAGGCAGTGAAAAGGAGGCGTTATATGACTGTTAATAATGGGAAACAGGAAGAACTTTACATGAAGAACCAAATAAGGCAGATAATATTATTAGAATATAGGTCATGGTTAATTCAAGATGTACACTCATGGCAACCACAAAAAAGATTGAACTGGTATAAATAATTACCAAGAATAAAGATAAAATACTCAATTGAAATATAGGCAGAAAAAGAGAGCAAAATAAACAAAGAACAGATAGAATAGAAAACAAACGTAAACAGGGTAGATTTTAATCTAAATTGTATCAATAATTAAGTCTAAATGATCTAACAATAGATTAAAAACAGCCATCCTCAAGAAATCTATTTTAAGTGTAAAGACACATATGGATTAAAAGAATAAGGATAAGAAAAAGATACACCATGCAAATACCAATTAAAAGAAATCCATGTTGGCCATATCAACATTAGACAAACATCAAAAGAAAAAATACTGCCAGGAATCCAGAGAAGCATTACACAGTAGTAAAGGGATCCATTTGGCAAGAAACCATAGTGATATTAAGTGTATGTACAGCAAACAATAGAGCTTAAGGAAAAGAGGGATATTTAAGAAAAAAAAAATATTTATTTGAACATAAGCATTTAAAAATCAGTGACAATTCAGACTAAGTCTAGCCTGACCATTATATGATTATTTAAACAAGAATTAAGTAATCTGTTAAGCGTGGAAAATACTGGGGAAAATATAGGTGATTAGCACAAGTACCTTGGTAAAAGCTAAAGGTGAAGGTAAAATACCAGGAGGCCTGAAGAAAAGTGTTTAATGGTTAAGACTCCTTGACTTCAGAAACTGTTCCAGCATTTGAATGGCTCTGCACAAGTTATTTAACCCATTTACCCTCGATTTTCCTATCTGCTAACTGAAAAAATATACCAGAGGCTATAACATAAAGTATAAAGTTCCATAAAGCTGCTGATAATCAAAATCCTATCAAGTGAAGTTTTGGGACATAGTAAGCACTACAGATATTGACTATAATATGACAACTAATTAGCATCTTTTCTCCCCCGCTAGATTGAGAGTTCCTGAAGGGCAGAGAAAGGTCACCTGATTTCCTCAGTTTCACTGTTACACCAGGCCCAGTGTCCAGCAGAGTAAGACCTTGGTACATATCATCTAAATGACTCTAGGCAGTGAAAAGGAGGCGTTATATGACTGTTAATAATGGGAAACAGGAAGAACTTTACATAGAAGATGAAATGAGGGGCTTCCTTGGTAATCCAGTGATTAAGACTCCATGCTTTCAATGCGAGAGACACAGGTTCAATCCCTGACTGGGGAACTAAGATCCTGCATGAAGCAGCTGAAGTTTTTATTAATTCAAAAAAAGAAGAAGGTGAAGATGGAATGAGAGCCAGCCTTTGGATGAGTGAGTGATTTTAAATGAAGGGAGAAGAAAGAGAAGTGCATTTTGGGAAAGTGAAATAACATTTGGAAAGCTAATATGGTGAGAACAGAAAACTAAAGAACCATAAGTAGATTAACATGACTAATAAAGAGAATTCATGTAGGAAGACAATAAGGATAAAATGCTGTAAAAAACACCAGAATTAGAAAATAAGACCTTAGATACCAGAAAAGGCAAGCAATCCTCTTATTTCATTCAGCCTTATCATCCAGAAAGGACTTGTATTTGCCTCCTCCTCATTCCCTTGGGAATAAGGTTCTAAAGCATTATATTTTGACACACACAAGTTACCCAGTGCCACTAGTACTGAGACATATGAAGAGTCTTATAACACAGGTTTTGGTGTCAAGGCTAAGTTCTGCGAAGGTCTTATCTGTGAGATCCCTACAGACCCACTACAGAGCTAAGCACGAAAGCAATCATTTCTGCCTCCTTCTGACAGATAAAGGGCTTAGGCAGCTCTGCAGGAGTTCAAGTAAAGCTCTCTCCTGTGACACTGAAAATGAATGACAGATTGGTGCCAAGATTCTTAATGGTCCCATTATATGATGTACTAATGATAATAGTCAATTCTGTCTCAAAACCACACAAGGAAGGGGCTAGTTGTAAGGGTTCTGCATCTAGAAATCCGTTTAGACATGCAAGTTTAAATAATTTGACCAAATTCTGCCTGAGACAATTAGGAAACAGAGAATTCAATCTATGTCAAGGCCATCAAGTAAGAATGCAGATGGTAAACACTACCCTGCCTTTGACTAGGTTTCACTTGAAAATGAAGGAGCATGGAACATTCTCAACATCTGGAATGTCATTCTCAAAACACACTGTCCTTTAGTTTATCACTGGCTTCCTTGGTAATCCAGTGATTAAGACTCCATGCTTTCAATGCGAGAGACACAGGTTCAATCCCTGACTGGGGAACTAAGATCCTGCATGAAGCAGCTGAAGTTTTATTAATTCAAAAAGAAGAAGGTGAAGATGGAATGAGAGCCAGCCTTTGGATGAGTGAGTGATTTTAAATGAAGGGAGAAGAAAGAGAAGTGCATTTTGGGAAAGTGAAATAACATTTGGAAAGCTAATATGGTGAGAACAGAAAACTAAAGAACCATAAGTAGATTAACATGACTAATAAAGAGAATTCATGTAGGAAGACAATAAGGATAAAATGCTGTAAAAAACACCAGAATTGGAAAATAAGACCTTAGATACCAGAAAAGGCAAGCAATCCTCTTATTTCATTCAGCCTTATCATCCAGAAAGGACTTGTATTTGCCTCCTCCTCATTCCCTTGGGAATAAGGCTCTAAAGCATTATATTTTGACACACACAAGTTACCCAGTGCCACTAGTACTGAGACATATGAAGAGTCTTATAACACAGGTTTTGGTGTCAAGGCTAAGTTCTGCAAAGGTCTTATCTGTGAGATCCCTACAGACCCACTACAGAGCTAAGCACGATAGCAATCATTTCTGCCTCCTTCTGACAGATAAAGGGCTTAGGCAGCTCTGCAGGAGTTCAAGTAAAGCTCTCTCCTGTGACACTGAAAATGAATGACAGATTGGTGCCAAGATTCTTAATGGTCCCATTATATGGTGTACTAATGATAATAGTCAATTCTGTCTCAAAACCACACAAGGAAGGGGCTAGTTGTAAGGGTTCTGCATCTGGAAATCCGTTTAGACATGCAAGTTTAAATAATTTGACCAAATTCTGCCTGAGACAATTAGGAAACAGAGAATTCAATCTATGTCAAGGCCATCAAGTAAGAATGCAGATGGTAAGCACTACCCTGCCTTTGGCTAGGTTTCACTTGAAAATGAAGGAGCATGGAACATTCTCAACATCTGGAATGTCATTCTCAAAACACACTGTCCTTTAGTTTATCACTGGCTTTTTAATTCAGTCACTCAGTTGTGTCTGACTCTTTGAGACCCCATGGACTGCAGCAGCCAGGCTTCCCTGTCCTTCACCATCTCCCGGAACCTGCTCAAACTCATCTCCATTGAGATAATGCTCCACTGAAATCACTTGTACAATTTTACTCCCTTCTAAGTAGTAATTGTTTCCTTTTTTAACTAATGTATTTATTTTAGTTGGAGGATAATTACTTTACAATATTGTGATGGTTTTTGCCATACCTCAACATGAATCAGTCACAGGTACACAAGTGTCTGCCCCATCCTGAACTCCCGCTCCTGCCTCCCTCCCCACTTTATCCTTCTGGGTTGTCCCAGAGCAATGACTTTGGGTGCCTTGCTTTATGCATTGAACTTGCACTGATCATCTATTTCATATATGGTCATGTGCATGTTTCAATGGTATTCTCCCAAATCAGTCCACCCTCACCTTGCCCCACTGAGTCCAAAAGTCTCTTCTTTATGTCTGTGACTCCTTTGCTGCTCTGCATGTAGGTTCATCGGTACGATATTTCTAAATTCCATATGTATTTGTATCTTCTCATCCTTTTTTCCACACTCTTCTACTGTTACCCCAAGACTTTCTTGAGTATTTCATAATTCTATCACTTAATTGTATGTTTTGACTTTCTGAGCAATGAACTTCATTGCTGAAAGTGCAGAAGTACAGAAGTCCCCATAATTGCCATTTGCCACCATAGTCAACCCCTTAGAACCAACTTTTTGCCTTGGGTTAGGGAGAGAACTGAGTTTACATGTAGCCCAGAACTCAAGACACCTGGTTCAGTGTTTCTTTTACTCTAAGATCTTACACTATCATGACATGACTTAATGTGTTACTCTCTGTCCCCAAGATTCACATTTTTAACAGAACTTAAGTACGAGGAAGAAGACTCTTGAGAGTTTCTTGCACTGCAAGAAGATCAAACCAGTCGGTCCTAAAGGAAATCAACCCTAAATATTCACTGGAAAGACTGGTGCTGAAGTTCCAATACTTTGGTCACCTGATGTGAATAGCTTACTCAATGGAAAAGACCCTGGTACTGGGATAGACTAGAGCCGAAAAAAGAAGGGAAATGGCAGAGTTTGAGACAATTAGATAGCATTACCTACTCAATGTACATGAATCTGACCAAACTCTGGAAGAGAGTGAAGGACAAGGAAATGTGATGTGCTGCAGTCCATGGAGTTGCAAAGAGCTGAACTAAGAGAAGGATTCCCTGGTGGCTCAGTGGTAAAGAATCCATCTGGCCAATGCAGAAAACTCAGGTTCGGCCTCTGGGTTAGGAAGATCCCCTGGAGAAGAAAATGACCACCCACCCTAGTATTCTTACCTGGGAAATCCCGTGGACGGAGAAGCCTTGGCAGACTACAGCCTATGGGCTTGCAAAGAGACAGACATATCTCAGCAACTGAGCACACAGGCACGCAAGCAAGAGAGAAGTGTATAAGCCTCAAGAAATGAATCACTAAAGATTATACAAGAAGACATTCTAGATACTTTAAAATCATTCTCTGTAAGAGATTCTTCTTTCCTCAGTCCATCCCTGACTCTATCTTCTCAAAAAGAATTTCCAAGGATCTATCCTGTGTAAATCTTTCTACTTTACAGGTTTCTCAAAGAGGCTCAACATTCAAAAAGAAATGTCTACTCATCCAACAAACAGTTTGGTCACCTATTAATTCCAGCCGTTCTCATTGTTAGTTGTCTCATAATAAGACAACTTTTGGATTCAAAGTGTTCTCCGATTAGTCTAGAAAGCAAACATGATGATTATAGTACTGTGTAACAAATGCCACAACTGAAGGAGGCCTCGGGTGCCAACATGAAGGAAAAGAATCCATCAACTAGGAAGATTAGGGACCTTCTCAAGGATGACTTGCACCAAAATAGAGTCTTTAAGGATGAGTTAGGAATTAGCTATAGGGAAAGAGGTGAAAAGGGAATTACAATCAGGAACACAAGGTAGGTCATGGGAGCATATGTCATCATAATGTGTCTGGGGAACCACAAATAGCTTGATGTGGCTAGGCACAGATTGTGAAAGAGGAACAGAGATTGATGAGGCTACATAGGCCAAGAGCTGTTGTGAATGTTATTCCAATGACCCAAATTTTATCTAGCTGTGAGCTACTTTCTATTTGCAAGATTCTAATTTAATTAATAGATTATCTTGATAAAGCAGGATTTTAAAAGTTTGCAATGCTCTGAAACCTAAAACCAACTACACAACTGCCTCCTGAAATCTGAATATATAACAAGCATTTGAAATTGGATGCCACCAAACATAACACTTTTCTTGCCCCACCCAACTCATCCATCTCTAGGAAGTCCTTTACACCTCAGTAAATGGCAATACCATGCACCCAGCTGTTGCACTTCAAAAGTCAAGAGCCTCCCTGGAGTCTGCCATTTTATTTTCCACTTTCAAACCATCAGCAAGTCCTGCCAGCACTACCTCCAGAAATTATTCAGAATTCAACCATTTTCTCTCAGTTTCATATTTATAACTTAATCCAAGTCTCCCTGTTTCCCATCTAGAACATAAGCATAACCCTTTAACTGGTCTGTTTCCCTCTAATCATTTTTCTCCACAAAGTAACCAGAGTGATCTATTTTCCCCCAGCTTCATGTGATATAATTGATATACCACATTGTATATGTTTAAGCTGTACAATGGCTGATTTGATTCATTTCTATACTATAAATTGATTATTATTATTGTGTTAGCTAATACTTACATCACATCATGTCATTACCATTTCCTTTTTGTGTTGCAAACACTTAAGATCTATTCTCTTAAAAATTTTTGCATATATATTGTTAACTATAATAATAATGCTCTCATTAAATCTCCAGAACTTATGCATCTTCTAACTACAATGAAATATCTTTGAAAGTAAATGATCTCATTCACAGTAGTGTCAAAAATAACAAAATACTAAGAGACAGAAAAAAAAAAAAACCAAATACTATAAGATATTACTTATAGGTGGAACTTCAAAAAGCCAAACTTGTAGAAACATAAAATAGAATGGTGGTTGTCAAGGGCCAGGAGAGTGAAGGAAAAGGAAGTTGTGGGTCAGAGGATACAATGATCTCTTAAAATGTAGATCAGATCATGTCTTTCAGTCATTTAAATACATCCAATGGCTTCTGCAAGACTGGAATCCTGCTACACTGGGGTCTTGGACATGAAATTTATCATCATGTGGATTTATTTTTCCGGCTACTTGGCACATAGTAGGCTTACTGTCAGGAGAGAAAAGAATTAAACATTGGAAAATATTAGACAATCTCGGTATTCCCTAGATAGGTTAATACGAAGCCTTCCGATGACTCCTTGTATTCTATCTATTATAGGATGTTACCCTTAAATGAGAAGGAAAGACGTTGAGACCAAACTGGGTAATGCTGCTCCAGATTAGTACATCTCACTATCCTCTAAAAACTTCCAGTTCAGAAATCGTAACAGAAGGATTTTATATGAGTAACTGGAGGAACATCGTTTTGACACAGCAGTTTGAAAGAACTGCTCACAAAAGAGATGTGTGTGTGTCTGGGTGTGGGTGGGTGGGTGCGCGTGTGCGCGCAGAAAAAGAGGGAAAAGGGAGGAGGGACATAGAAAGAGAAAGCATCTGGAGTAGGGATGGAAAGAATGATTCTCCCCTTCTGTAACTACACACACACTCACACAAACTTGGATACATATTTCTGATATGCCTGTCTTGAAATAAGCTTTCTAAAGATTCTTACAAAGGCAGAGCCATCAAGAAGCTAAAGCTGTTTTCCTTTCAAATCCTAAAGTGATCTGTAACTCTGTTGCTAGTCCCTCATGTGATTTCATCACTGGGGAAATGAATTTCATGACTGTTTACAGTGCTGCATGGCATGGTCTTTGTGTCCTTCAAGCCTAGGAAGCAGTCGGGCAGCAGTCAGTGGGCCGATCTGATCAGCATTTTGAGCAGCAGATTCTACTACTGTGGGATGCTTGTGAGTAACAAATACAAGAATTGCTTAGCACAGCTTCATACCACTTCCCTGACTTATCCCCAAGAGATTCAGCCTCACAAGCCCAAATACTCCAGTGAGGGTTTGTTGTTGCTGTGGTTTAGTCCACGTGACAACATAAAATAGAATGGTGGTTGTCAAGGGCCAGGAGAGTGAAGGAAAAGGAAGTTGTGGGTCAGAGGATACAATGATCTCTTAAAATGTAGATCAGATCATGTCTTTCAGTCATTTAAATACATCCAATGGCTTCTGCAAGACTGGAATCCTCCTACACTGGGGTCTTGGACATGAAATTTATCATCATGTGGATTTATTTTTCCGGCTACTTGGCACATAGTAGGCTTACTGTCAGGAGAGAAAAGAATTAAACATTGGAAAATATTAGACAATCTCGATATTCCCTAGATAGGTTAATACGAAGCCTTCCGATGACTCCTTGTATTCTATCTATTATAGGATGTTACCCTTAAATGAGAAGGAAAGACGTTGAGACCAAACTGGGTAATGCTGCTCCAGATTAGTACATCTCACTATCCTCTAAAAACTTCCAGTTCAGAAAACATAACAGAAGGATTTTATATGAGTAACTGGAGGAACATCGTTTTGACACAGCAGTTTGAAAGAACTGCTCACAAAAGAGATGTGTGTGTGTCTGGGTGTGGGTGGGTGGGTGCGCGTGTGCGCGCAGAAAAAGAGGGAAAAGGGAGGAGGGACATAGAAAGAGAAAGCATCTGGAGTAGGGATGGAAAGAATGATTCTCCCCTTCTGTAACTACACACACACTCACACAAACTTGGATACATATTTCTGATATGCCTGTCTTGAAATAAGCTTTCTAAAGATTCTTACAAAGGCAGAGCCATCAAGAAGCTAAAGCTGTTTTCCTTTCAAATCCTAAAGTGATCTGTAACTCTGTTGCTAGTCCCTCATGTGATTTCATCACTGGGGAAATGAATTTCATGACTGTTTACAGTGCTGCATGGCATGGTCTTTGTGTCCTTCAAGCCTAGGAAGCAGTCGGGCAGCAGTCAGTGGGCCGATCTGATCAGCATTTTGAGCAGCAGATTCTACTACTGTGGGATGCTTGTGAGTAACAAATACAAGAATTGCTTAGCACAGCTTCATACCACTTCCCTGACTTATCCCCAAGAGATTCAGCCTCACAAGCCCAAATACTCCAGTGAGGGTTTGTTGTTGCTGTGGTTTAGTCACTAGGTCCTGCCTGACTCGTGACAACACCGTGGACTGCAGCCCGCCAGGTTCCTCTGTCCATGGGATTTCCAAAGCAAGAATAATGAGCTTTCGAAAGCATGAAAAGAGATCAGGCAAAGAACGGATTCTGAAACACATTTTTGGAACTTATGTAGATACACTCGAGCATCTTCACCTACATAATTTTCCCGTTTCATCAGGGTTAAATACTTGACATCCCAACTTCTCTTTGAGGATGTGATACAGCTTTAAAGGTCAAGTATCAAACGGTCTACCTCAGCAGTTTCCTTCGCAAGTTCAGAATTGAGCTTCCTACCATAGGTAGGGGAAAATGTACACAGTCTTCCTGTATAAGTTACATTTCCCAGCTACCCAAAAGTAGGGCATTCCTATGAAAACTTTCTTAAGCTGAAATGTCATAAAGTGAAGAAGCAATTACCTTAGGACACAAGTAGGCGGAGATAAAGCACAGATGCTCACACACTGTTCAAGGCTATGGTGCTATCGACTAAAAAACTCAATCACAACCTAAAAGTAGAGTTATTTTATTTGGCGGGAATGTTAAGGACCTAGAGTCAAAGTCAAAACCTGGAGTCAGCACCTCAGTAGCCCTGAGAAAACTCTTTCAAGGAGGTGGGAAAGGGAGTCAGGCTATACACAAGTTTGTACCCAAGGGGCAGGCGGTCTGAACTTTGAAAATGAGTATTAAGTAAGGAAAACCAATGTCAAGTTAAGGTATTAAGGGTCCTTCCATGTATGGGAAGATGCAAGCCTCTGGGTTCACTGAATTCATTCCTTTCATAGGCACCTCAACCATCGGGGTCAAAATCTTCTTCTTGACTGTTGACATCTTTAATTCCTGGTTCACCTGCAGGTGTGGCAGGTGGCTGTTTTTGCATGCCCCCCAATCCACTCCCCAGACATCACCGTGGGGTTTCAGCATCTGCGGGATCTTAGGCATTGTATTCCCTTTGGGGAGCCCTCACTCACATTTGGAGGGCTGGAATCACAGACAGCTGGGACATGTCTTGTCCACCAACACGGCAGAAAATATTTCCTTTCACAGCATCTTGATGCTGAGATGCAGAACCCAGTTCTCCCGCTTCCTGGGGTGGGCAGGATGAGGAGCGGCTGAGAGCGGCTTGACGCTGGGGCTCTCGCGGCTCCTGAAGGAGGAAAAGAGCAAACTCCTTCTCCTAAGAGACTCCATCTTGTAAGAAAACCCTCCCCTGTGACTGGGATGAACTGTGAGCTATGTTTAAAACTATGCAACCCTGGAGTTAGAACATATGTAACCCTAGGAACAGAAGCCTTACCTGCAGAGGTAACTTACAGCCCACTAGACCTGTGTAAGAAGTCAGGCCTGGTGCCTAGGCTAACTCTGCATCGAAGCCTCCCCGGGGCTAAGGAAACACTCTGTCATTTAAAGATTGATTGTCAATTGTAAATATGTTTAATCCATCTATGTTGACTAAAATCAGGCTTCATATTGGAATGTAACCTGTCCCTTTCTCTAATCATATTTTTTTATTGGCAATGTTTACCGAAAAACTTGGGGGCGGTTTTGGAGAGGTGGGTTTGGGCATGTACACTTTGGGTATAAATGGTTGTCGCAAAATTCAGTCGGGGTCCTGGACTAAGAGGAGACTCTGCCAGTGCGCGCGCTGGCGTAAGTAAAACTGCGCTCCATTACCAGCTCTGTCTTTCTGTGTGAGCTTGTTTCCTCGGAATCAGCTACAACATTCCAGGTTCAAAATGCTTCTATAACTGCTCCCTACTGGAAAAATGCTGGAACATTTTCTCATTTTTCACCTTTTTAAGTAAAAATAGAAATCCCCTTTGGATTCAGTTTGTGAGAACATCTATGAATGCAGGTTTTTCATAAAACCGAAGCGAAGGATCAAAATTTTTAAAAGGTCATACTTTGAAAGACCTCCCTAATTTTTCTAAGTAACTCTCCCATCTGCCTGTCACAAATAATAATAGCTAGGGAATTACAAGGAGTTTTAACATCTAAAGAAAACTGTCATACAGGCTGTTCATTTTTTTTTTTTCCAATAAATGCCTCAAATAATAAAGCTGAGACTGAAATTCAGATCTTCTTATTCTCCTCCCTGTGCTCCTCACAGTGGATTTTGCTGACACAAATTTATGTAGATCAAGGTCACTGTCTCTAACCTAGTAGCTGATATGAAAGCAGAAAAAAGATATGAGCCTAAATGTCAGTATATTCTACTTGAAACTAAAATATCCAGGTTATGATAAAAAGGCTACTGTTTGAAGCAACAACATTTTACATACTTCAGAATGGAGATTTCTGCTGCTCCAAACAAGATTTGTTGCTTGTTTGCTCTGAGCCGGAACCCTAGCCAGATGGATTAAATATCCAAGCAACTATTCTTAGGAAAAAAACACCCCAGGCACCATTAATGTAAATATAGATATTTGGGGCCACTATTTGATATGATCAAACAACAGAAACTATTGTATTCAGAAACCTATTTATTGTTCATTGTGGGGGTGGGGGAAGCTAGTCTGTTTTATGAGGAGAAGGTAGATTGGAGAGGGGGCAGGTTGGAGAGGTTTCTTATTCAGTTTCTTGAATGAGAAACTGATAGGAAAAGTCTTTTGGCTTATAAATTTAGATGGCGCTGTATTTGAACTGAGGCTAGATTGTCAACTACAAATTGGCATGTGCAATTACACTGCCAATGTCTGGACAACAAGGACATTTGCCGTCTGCTTCTGCAGAGACCAGACTCCATGCTATTGAGAGCTGCTGACCTTCAATACCCCCTGATGGAGATCAGGGTGGGGTAGAGGCACTCTGTGGTCCAGGGAATCTGGTGGGGCAGGTCTTTAGCTAGGTGGACGCTTTTAGGAACAGCTTTTCTCATCTCAATCCTTGCATCTCCTCATATTTAGAAAAGCACTAAATCTCCTATGGTGACATGAGATCCTCTTGACTAACTGGGGACACTTTGTAAAATGACTGTTTAATGATATTAAACTCCCCCCTCAACAAATCCTTAAATATTGACCCTCCTCCTGCTGCCTCTTTGGAGCAGTTGCTCAGAGCTATCTGGGGTGCTGCCTCCCGGGTTGCAGTCCTAATTATGTACCAAATAAAACTTAACCCACAACTCTCAAGTCTTTCATCTTTGTTAGTCAACAAGGTCTTGTGGCAACAAGAGTGGTGCTCTTATTAAGTTTTTAGACTTATTTATTAGAGATGCAGTAAAAGAGATGTTTATACAAGAAAGCAGAGAACCATCATTTACAGATGCTGCCAAATATGTCACAGAGTAACAGCCATAATTAACATTTTCACAGCAATTTAGAGCTTACAGAGAAGTCTTTATTTACCTAATATTGTCTCCTTGGGATGGTGTAATTTAGGAAATTCAGTTGCTTTTGCTTTACAATGAGGAACCTACTTTGCTGGCTCTGAGAGAAGCTCAGTAGGGAACGGAGGCGGGTCTACCTCTCAGAGCTACTGATATGATTCCTGCTGGCTCTTCCTCTCCACAGATCACAGCTGCAGCCTCCGACTATTCAAAGACACTGAAAGAGACCGATACTTCTTGGTCCCCAGTTTTGGAAAGCCCCTATGTGTCCTAGCATTTCCATACCCAACCAGGTTTTTCTTCAGGGATCTTTTTGGTAGGTTGTGTGTGTCAATGAAAAAAAATGCTGCTTGCTCTATTAGTAAACAACCAAGTTTGGTACTAAATTTAGGCGCTGTATTTGAACTGAGGCTAGATTGTCAACTACAAATTGGCATGTGCAATTACACTGCCAATGTCTGGACAACAAGGACATTTGCCGTCTGCTTCTGCAGAGACCAGACTCCATGCTATTGAGAGCTGCTGACCTTCAATACCCCCTGATGGAGATCAGGGTGGGGTAGAGGCACTCTGTGGTCCAGGGAATCTGGTGGGGCAGGTCTTTAGCTAGGTGGACGCTTTTAGGAACAGCTTTTCTCATCTCAATCCTTGCATCTCCTCATATTTAGAAAAGCACTAAATCTCCTATGGTGACATGAGATCCTCTTGACTAACTGGGGACACTTTGTAAAATGACTGTTTAATGATATTAAACTCCCCCCTCAACAAATCCTTAAATATTGACCCTCCTCCTGCTGCCTCTTTGGAGCAGTTTCTCAGAGCTATCTGGGGTGCTGCCTCCCGGGTTGCAGTCCTAATTATGTACCAAATAAAACTTAACCCACAACTCTCAAGTCTTTCATCTTTGTTAGTCAACAAGGTCTTGTGGCAACAAGAGTGGTGCTCTTATTAAGTTTTTAGACTTATTTATTAGAGATGCAGTAAAAGAGATGTTTATACAAGAAAGCAGAGAACCATCATTTACAGATGCTGCCAAATATGTCACAGAGTAACAGCCATAATTAACATTTTCACAGCAATTTAGAGCTTACAGAGAAGTCTTTATTTACCTAATATTGTCTCCTTGGGATGGTGTAATTTAGGAAATTCAGTTGCTTCTGCTTTACAACGAGGAACCTACTTTGCTGGCTCTGAGAGAAGCTCAGTAGGGAACGGAGGCGGGTCTACCTCTCAGAGCTACTGATATGATTCCTGCTGGCTCTTCCTCGCCACAGATCACAGCTGCAGCCTCCGACTATTCAAAGACACTGAAAGAGACCGATACTTCTTGGTCCCCAGTTTTGGAAAGCCCCTATGTGTCCTAGCATTTCCATACCCAACCAGGTTTTTCTTCAGGGATCTTTTTGGTAGGTTGTGTGTGTCAATGACAAAAAATGCTGCTTGCTCTATTAGTAAACAACCAATGTTGTAGCCATCAAGCAGCCCCAGCAGTGAGCCCTGGGGGCCTCAAGATAGAAACATAATGCCCGCCATCAAACCCTCAGAGACTGCAGCCTCCCCTGAGGATGCACCCCGAGGAATCTCAGGATGAGAAAACACAGGATGCTGGCCTCAGAAAGCTGAAGTGCATACAGAAGGAATGATTTCAATAACAAGACTTTTGCATCTTCCCATACAAAGAAAAGCACAGAATTCATTAACTTGAGGTGTTTGGTCTTCTATAATTAATATTTTTAATATTCTTAACACCTGATCTTTGTTGTAAAACATCCTGTACATCCTGGCTCCATCCTTGCCTCTTTGGGGCAGTCTCTCAGAGCTATGAGAGATGCTGTATTCTGCGGTTAAGTCCTTAGTTTTGTCTGCCCAACAGAGTATAAGTCTTAACTTTCAGGTTGTGCATTTCTTTCAGTGGACAGGTGGTATCCTCAAACAATGTTCCTTCAGTTATAAAGACATGTTGAGGGGCGGTGAGGAGGGGACACCATGGTTCTGCTTTTTTCGGGAATTTCCCTTTCATTCCCTAATATGGAAGGACCTGAAAATTCAGCTCTTGAAAAGACCTGCCTACTGTTTCCAGAAGTATCAGAGAAATGTATAAAACTTCAAAAAAAAAAAAAAAAGTGCTAGGTTTTTTATCTCTTCATTTGTACTTCTCTTAGAGAATGGTTTCATTGAATGCAATTGTATCTGTGTTTACCCAGGCTCCAAGGAAAAATACAATGAATCTATAATGCAACAACATCATAAATGTGTTTACCCCACTCAAAAGAGGAACCTACTTTGCTGGCTCTGAGAGAAGCTCAGTAGGGAACGGAGGCGGGTCTACCTCTCAGAGCTACTGATATGATTCCTGCTGGCTCTTCCTCGCCACAGATCACAGCTGCAGCCTCCGACTATTCAAAGACACTGAAAGAGACCGATACTTCTTGGTCCCCAGTTTTGGAAAGCCCCTATGTGTCCTAGCATTTCCATACCCAACCAGGTTTTTCTTCAGGGATCTTTTTGGTAGGTTGTGTGTGTCAATGAAAAAAAATGCTGCTTGCTCTATTAGTAAACAACCAATGTTGTAGCCATCAAGCAGCCCCAGCAGTGAGCCCTGGGGGCCTCAAGATAGAAACATAATGCCCGCCATCAAACCCTCAGAGACTGCAGCCTCCCCTGAGGATGCACCCCGAGGAATCTCAGGATGAGAAAACACAGGATGCTGGCCTCAGAAAGCTGAAGTGCATACAGAAGGAATGATTTCAATAACAAGACTTTTGCATCTTCCCATACAAAGAAAAGCACAGAATTCATTAACTTGAGGTGTTTGGTCTTCTATAATTAATATTTTTAATATTCTTAACACCTGATCTTTGTTGTAAAACATCCTGTACATCCTGGCTCCATCCTTGCCTCTTTGGGGCAGTCTCTCAGAGCTATGAGAGATGCTGTATTCTGCGGTTAAGTCCTTAGTTTTGTCTGCCCAACAGAGTATAAGTCTTAACTTTCAGGTTGTGCATTTCTTTCAGTGGACAGGTGGTATCCTCAAACAATGTTCCTTCAGTTATAAAGACATGTTGAGGGGCGGTGAGGAGGGGACACCATGGTTCTGCTTTTTTCGGGAATTTCCCTTTCATTCCCTAATATGGAAGGACCTGAAAATTCAGCTCTTGAAAAGACCTGCCTACTGTTTCCAGAAGTATCAGAGAAATGTATAAAACTTCAAAAAAAAAAAAAAAAGTGCTAGGTTTTTTATCTCTTCATTTGTACTTCTCTTAGAGAATGGTTTCATTGAATGCAATTGTATCTGTGTTTACCCAGGCTCCAAGGAAAAATACAATGAATCTATAATGCAACAACATCATAAATTGAGAATGATCATGGGAGTTACATTCTGGCCCTCTCAGGCATACACGATGAAAAGAAATTTCAATAATTTTATAATAATTTCACAGACCTCTCTCATTTCCCAAACTTTACATCACGTCTTGCTATCCTGTGACTCAGGATGTAATCACAAATAAAAGAATAAAAATTTGATCAAGTGGGCTTCCCCTGGTGGTCCAGTGGATAAGGACACCGCCTTGCAGTGCAAGGGGCGCCGGTTCGATCCCTGGCCTGGGAAGATCCCACGTGCCGCGGAGCGGCTGGACCGATGTGTCCAATCACCGAGCCGGAGCTCTGGAGCGCATGCGCCCAGAGCCTGTGCTCTGCGACAACAGACGCCACCGCGATGGGAGGCCCGCAGGAGCCAAAGAACAAAGACCGATGAAAACAAAGAAACGAAAGACCAATAAAAGTGGCCCGCCCGCTCCCCTCCCTCCCCAGCCCAACCCCTGCCCAAAATAAATAAATAAATAAATCTTAAAAAAAAAAAAAAAAAAAAAATTTGATCAACTAAAATAAGTAGCTTGGAAAAACATTTGAATGAACAGTCTCACAATCCAAAGTTTTCTTCCAATATTTTGTCCTTAACTTTTAATAGTTATGGTTCTCACATAGTTCAAGTTTGAATGAAATAAAATCAATCATTTTAGCCTTGGTAGTTTCTCACCATCATCAACCTTCTATTTCCAAAATTAAATTCAAATAAAGCTTGTTCAAAATATTAATAAAAAATCCCAGGCTAAAGAAGTCAGAGTTAGGAATACTTACACTTTCTAGCCCTCTGTTTTCAGGATATAGGCAGAGCTTCCAATAGCATGACTAAACAGAAAGAAGGCCCAAAGACACAATGGGTGTGGTCTAGGTGTGTATGTGTGTGTGTGCTGTGCTCAGTCATATCTGACTCTGGGCAACCCCAGGGACTATAACCCACCAGGATCCTTGTCCATGGAATTTCCTAGGCAAGAACACTGGAGTGGGTTGCCATTTCCTATACCAGGGGATCTAACAGACCCAGGGATTGATCCCACGCCTCCCAAATCTCCTCCACTGGCAGGTGGATTCCTACCACCAAAACACCTGGGAAGCTCTATAGGGGTCACCCTCAATTCTTCAAATTCACCACTCTTATGAATAACACATCTAACAGGGGGAATTAGGAGAGGCAAAGAGCAATACAAACTTTACCCTAGAGTTATGATCTGCCTATGCAAGAAAGCAGGAGATTAACTTACTACACAGGCAAAATAATGGATGGCTTCTTTTTTCTTTCTCTCTTTGCTATCCTTTCCTGTCCCAGAGACCTCCAGTAAGATTTAAGTATCTTCAGACCTTAATTTCTACCCTTACAGTTGAAAATTAAATAGCAAAACAATCTACCCCCGCCTGTCACTACAACAAATGATTAAAATTTGTTCTTACAAAACATTCTTTTAAAAATAGATTTTCTGGACTTTCCTGGTGGTTCAGTGGGTTAAAAGTTTGCCTTGAAGTGCAAGGGGCACCACTTCCATCCCTGGCCTGGGAAGATACCACGTTCTGCAGAGTGGCTGGACTGGTGTGTCCAATTAGGAGCCAGAGCTCTAGAGCGCATGTGCCCAGAGCCAGTGCTCTTCAAGGAGAGATGCTGCAATGGGAGGCCTACACATGCCAAAGAATAAAGATGGACGAAAATAAATGATTACTTAGAGGCAAAAAAAACCCAGCAGATTTTCTTCCAACATGACTTGCTGGAATTTCTCTCATAAGAAAAGCCATGTATCAGTTCTGTTCCCTGTCAGCCTTTTGCTAATAAAAATACTTGAACCAAGTTTGCTTTCAAGCAGTATCTGCCGGCCAATGAAAGTTACCTTTGACCCAGATCTCCAGGAAAGGAAGATACAGTGAGCTTGAACTGATTTTAATGGTAACAATATACATCCTAGACATGTGGGCAAAGATGGTGGTGGAAGATCTAACAGATCCATTCAATTCAGACCAAATCAAATATATGTTCATTTTATATTATCATGCTCCAGCTTTTAATCTGAACATAAGAACCAAAGTTCAATTCTTATGCAAAATAAATGTAAATATTTATGACCAACCAACATTTCTCAACAAACCACATTATGATTCATGATGTCAAAGAGAAACAGAAATCTTCACAAGCATCCACGTGATTTGGCTACTTTTTTTTGGTGGGGGGCTACTTATTTTCAATCTTCATATGTTAGGAATGATTTACCATGATCATCAGATCTACTGATCAAATCATCCAATCTTTATACAAATGCATCAAGAGTTGCAAATAAGACCTCTTAATTCTACACAGTGGAAAGAGCTTTACATGCCATCAAGAAAGCAGGAGATTAACTTACTACACAGGCAAAATAATGGATGGCTTCTTTTTTCTTTCTCTCTTTGCTATCCTTTCCTGTCCCAGAGACCTCCAGTAAGATTTAAGTATCTTCAGACCTTAATTTCTACCCTTACAGTTGAAAATTAAATAGCAAAACAATCTACCCCGCCTGTCACTACAACAAATGATTAAAATTTGTTCTTACAAAACATTCTTTTAAAAATAGATTTTCTGGACTTTCCTGGTGGTTCAGTGGGTTAAAAGTTTGCCTTGAAGTGCAAGGGGCACCACTTCCATCCCTGGCCTGGGAAGATACCACGTTCTGCAGAGTGGCTGGACTGGTGTGTCCAATTAGGAGCCAGAGCTCTAGAGCGCATGTGCCCAGAGCCAGTGCTCTTCAAGGAGAGATGCTGCAATGGGAGGCCTACACATGCCAAAGAATAAAGATGGACGAAAATAAATGATTACTTAGAGGCAAAAAAAACCCAGCAGATTTTCTTCCAACATGACTTGCTGGAATTTCTCTCATAAGAAAAGCCATGTATCAGTTCTGTTCCCTGTCAGCCTTTTGCTAATAAAAATACTTGAACCAAGTTTGCTTTCAAGCAGTATCTGCCGGCCAATGAAAGTTACCTTTGACCCAGATCTCCAGGAAAGGAAGATACAGTGAGCTTGAACTGATTTTAATGGTAACAATATACATCCTAGACATGTGGGCAAAGATGGTGGTGGAAGATCTAACAGATCCATTCAATTCAGACCAAATCAAATATATGTTCATTTTATATTATCATGCTCCAGCTTTTAATCTGAACATAAGAACCAAAGTTCAATTCTTATGCAAAATAAATGTAAATATTTATGACCAACCAACATTTCTCAACAAACCACATTATGATTCATGATGTCAAAGAGAAACAGAAATCTTCACAAGCATCCACGTGATTTGGCTACTTTTTTTTGGTGGGGGGCTACTTATTTTCAATCTTCATATGTTAGGAATGATTTACCATGATCATCAGATCTACTGATCAAATCATCCAATCTTTATACAAATGCATCAAGAGTTGCAAATAAGACTTCTCAAGGAATTACAAGGAAGGTAGAGAGACAAGTGTAATACACATGAAACAATCAGGCAATAATACAGGTATATATAATCAACTGCAGTCAGAAGATTATGGGTGATAAGAAAAGCAAAAGTAAAGTATCAACGTTTTTATGAAAGTGAGAGAAATAAGGCACATGGAAAGGATATTAAGCTTTGAGTTAAGTGAAAGGTCACAGAAGAGAGAGAAGAGAGATCATTTGCTGGGGTTGCTAATCAAAACTATGACTGTTCTTCTTACACTGATTCTAAAGCAAGACTTAAAATTTCTAAGATATTTTTTCATTTTTTAAAAAAAATTTTGGCCTCTTTTATTGTTTATTCATTTACTTATTTTCAACCATCATTTTATTCTTTAGCCTGTGTGGCCCTCCCATCGCAGTGGCCTCTCTAGCTGCAGAGCACCGGCTCTGGGTGCGTGTACTCCAGAGCAATGGCTCCTGATTAGACACACCAGTCCAGCCACTCCATAACACGTGGGATTTTCCCAGGCCAGGGATAGAACTGGTGCCACTTGCACTGTAAGGTCTCTACCCACAGAACCACCAGGGAAGCCCTTTTCTTCATATTTTAATGTCTCAGAAACAAAGGTGCCAATGACACTCAATAGTACATCATAGTCTAATTGACATTAATTTTCTATCAT
Source organism: Tragulus kanchil (assembly GCA_022376925.1). NCBI lineage: Eukaryota > Metazoa > Chordata > Mammalia > Artiodactyla > Tragulidae > Tragulus > Tragulus kanchil. Next base: position 146,519,497 of record JAIOJX010000003.1, read on the forward strand.
GATGGCACCATCATGATCCCCAGTGGTTTGTTCTTCAGTTGATCAGACCTTATATCCAAAGACACAGAAAATGTCTAATAGTCTTATAACCTAAATCACAGATGCAAAGACTCAACGGATCCTTTAAATAACCTTGTAACGCTACAAGATCCTGGTTTGTGATTTCCCTTATGATTGCATTATATCTGAATGTGATTTTGCCCTCTACAAGAAGGAATGTACCAGTTACCAGCTTATTACCTTCACTGCCTGCTGATGATACTGAAGCATTCCCCACCCTCTCCATGTGACACAGTGCTCATCTCTATCAGTAGACAATGTGGGAGGGGACTTGGAAGAGGACCGGTTTCTCCTCTTAGTTCTGGTGTGCTTGTATTTTTCCTGTTCCTGCAGCACTGGGCCAAAGGTCAGGAAATCCAGGAAAACTCACCCTTAGTGAATTTCCCAGAAAGTTCCACAGCTTCCTGCTCCAGCACCCCCCAGAGGCTTTCTGAAGTGACTTCTATAAGCTTCCTGGCATCTTCCTAGTCACAGTCCGTTAATCATAGCTTCCTAGGGAATTCAATACCACCTTCCTCCATTGAGAAGCTTCCTGATCAATGTCCCTGGCATCCCAGCAGCCAGTTCTCTTATTAAGGATTAAAACAGATCTCATATACTAAGAAAGAAAACCTAAGAGGTGTATCCACTAGTTTTCTCACTTAAGGCCCCTCAATGAGAGCAAAATCAAATGTGCATGGTGGGGTTGGGCTGAGGATAAGAAGTAAAATATGTTGACGGGGTGGGGAGAAAGAAGTTAATGAAGAGACACTATAGGTGTGTGAATCATGAATTGACGTATAGCAGTCTGGGTGCTGTACTCAGAGCAATGGCTCCTGATTAGACACACCAGTCCAGCCACTCCATAACACGTGGGATTTTCCCAGGCCAGGGATAGAACTGGTGCCACTTGCACTGTAAGGTCTCTACCCACAGAACCACCAGGGAAGCCCTTTTCTTCATATTTTAATGTCTCAGAAACAAAGGTGCCAATGACACTCAATAGTACATCATAGTCTAATTGACATTAATTTTCTATCATGATGGCACCATCATGATCCCCAGTGGTTTGTTCTTCAGTTGATCAGACCTTATATCCAAAGACACAGAAAATGTCTAATAGTCTTATAACCTAAATCACAGATGCAAAGACTCAACGGATCCTTTAAATAACCTTGTAACGCTACAAGATCCTGGTTTGTGATTTCCCTTATGATTGCATTATATCTGAATGTGATTTTGCCCTCTACAAGAAGGAATGTACCAGTTACCAGCTTATTACCTTCACTGCCTGCTGATGATACTGAAGCATTCCCCACCCTCTCCATGTGACACAGTGCTCATCTCTATCAGTAGACAATGTGGGAGGGGACTTGGAAGAGGACCGGTTTCTCCTCTTAGTTCTGGTGTGCTTGTATTTTTCCTGTTCCTGCAGCACTGGGCCAAAGGTCAGGAAATCCAGGAAAACTCACCCTTAGTGAATTTCCCAGAAAGTTCCACAGCTTCCTGCTCCAGCACCCCCCAGAGGCTTTCTGAAGTGACTTCTATAAGCTTCCTGGCATCTTCCTAGTCACAGTCCGTTAATCATAGCTTCCTAGGGAATTCAATACCACCTTCCTCCATTGAGAAGCTTCCTGATCAATGTCCCTGGCATCCCAGCAGCCAGTTCTCTTATTAAGGATTAAAACAGATCTCATATACTAAGAAAGAAAACCTAAGAGGTGTATCCACTAGTTTTCTCACTTAAGGCCCCTCAATGAGAGCAAAATCAAATGTGCATGGTGGGGTTGGGCTGAGGATAAGAAGTAAAATATGTTGACGGGGTGGGGAGAAAGAAGTTAATGAAGAGACACATATAGGTGTGTGATGGTCAGGGTCTTTCTAAATGATCATGAACCACGCAGAAAGCTGTTTTCTTTCAACTTCTGTTATAGGAGATGAACCTCATTATTATAACAGTTTATGTCTTTTTACCCTTGATCCTAGACAGAAATAAGCCTGATGTATTCAAGTACAAAAAGATCCTCTTATCACTACAAAGTTGTTTTCAGCATGATGGCATACATTCAGATCTTTCCCAGAAACCAGATATGAAACGTTGGAGATACAAAAAGCTGTCTGACAGCTGATTTAATGTTTCTTTTTTTTTTTTTTTTTTTTTTTTGTCAAACAGATGCTTCAGTATCTCATACACATTTCCTATTTTGGTGCTGTATTTCCTTGTACAGCTTGGCATGTGAAGGTTGTATTGTTTTAACCCAGAAAAGTACAACAAATGTGAAAATAAGAAGTAAAATGATTTTCATTTATAATTAAAGAATGCAATGAGCAGATTCATGACTTTATAGTGAAGGAAAGGACTAGCACAGCTGAGTTACCATCTAAGTTTCATTTTTAAAAAAACCACCTTGTATTCTATTTAGATTTTAGTCTTCATTTGTATTTGAAGATCAAAATGTAAGATATTTAAACTTCACCTGAAGGACTTTATAAAGCATTCTAAAGTAGTAGGTTACTTTCATAAAATAGCTTCTTCCTTATCAATTTAAAAAGAGTATACAACTCTAAAGGTTTTAAAAATTCTTGATGTCTCTCTGAGCATGAAAATGCTTTAATTTTAAAAATAAAATTGTATTTTACTCACATTATCCCCCTTCAAATTGATAATTGTCTTAGTTGTTGATCACCTTGTGTCTGACACTTTTTCCTTTTTTATTTTGCATTGCCAAAAATATGTTTTGGTCAATGGAACTTCTGTTAGCATAGCATCTCTGGGCCTTCCTTAACCTTACTCTCTTTCTTTCCACTTTATTTCTTAAAGATAAAAAGAATTTTTAAAAGACACATGTGAGCTTGAGCAAAAGGGCTATTCCTATCGAACAAGGAAAAGGCTTCATTCAGATGCTCTAAGAGAGAATGGCTATGGTATCCATTCTCACAGAATCGTTTTCAGCCCAGAGCCAATAACAGGAGAAGCAGTGCTTACTCCAATTTTTATTGTTTAGTCAGTGTGCTTTCAATGAACCAGAGCAATGAGAGAGTCTTATCTCTCCAAACTCGGGGCTATTGGAGAGAAAAGTTCAAAACCCAGAAATTCATTTTATACCTACACTTACACATGCGCCCCCCATTTTCTGCATATATTCAGAAGATTACGCACGTATATAATTCCCTTTAGATCTGTATTATAATGTCAACTCCACCAGCATAGTAATTACAGGCATTCCAGTGCTCTCAGAGGACACAGGAGGACATAGCATCTGCTTCCACTACCTTCTCTAAGCAGAACAATGAGGGTTGGTCTCTGAATGTGAGATACACAAAGAAGGCACGCTACCATCTGCTGCACTTGGTGATGGATGTGTTGCTATCACAGAACATGACACCAGGAGGGAACCTTGGAGAGCACCTGATCCCTGTGTTAAAGATGAGAAAACTAAAGGGAAATGCAGGTGGATGACTTCCCCAAGGTCTCCCCAGGAAGCCAGTAGTGGCTGTATGAGGAGAATATCTCCAGAGCTCTTTGTACTTGTCTAACTGGGGGTGGCCTTCCCTGGTGGCTCAAGATGGTAAAAAATCTGTCTGCAATGCAGGGGACCCGAGTTCGATCCCTGGCTCAGGAACATCCCCTGGAGAAGGAGATGACTACCCATTCCAGTAAAATCATGTCCCATTTTCCTTTTTTGAGTTACATTAGTATCATTCCAAAATTTCCTCCTCCTTTCCAAAACAAATCCTCAAAATATTTTGCTATAGACACTGCTTAGATTTATCATTATCATCAATAAAGCAATGGTGAGGTGTACTAACATGTGCTGATGGATGAGGAGGATACAGGAAAATGAGCAGTGACTTCTGGGGGTAAAGAAAGGTGAGCAAGGGGAGGTTGAAACTCACAGATGTAGAATCTGGCAAGTCCCAAGTCACTGCCACAGGACCAACCTGCCTAATGAAGTGGAAATCCCACTACCCGTGTCTCCTTTGAGATATTTAGTCCATGCCAAAATCAGAATACTTTGTTGTGGGCTGAGAAATTCATAGGAATCAGGAGGGTCATTAGGTAGCACTGTATGAGTTACAGCTCTCCACCTTTGAGCAACTGGAAAAGGATACAGATTATCTGTACCTAAATACAGCCAAAATAGCCAACAGAAGGGGCGCATGTTCTAAGCACATTTCACTTACAGAAGACTTTTAAAAGGCCCTCCTCCACCCCTCTACCACATTCACTCACACACACATAGAGCCCCACTATCTCATTTAATCTCCAGAGCTACAAACAAATCTGTTAATGTGTATTAATGTTCGAGTCTGAACAATCAAACAAATTGAATATTCCCAGGAAGCAAGTAGGAACACTTCAGAGCATTCTTGCAGGCCTCCTCAAATCCTGCTATCCTGTGGACTCTCTTTGAGTTCCTCCCCTCAGCCTAGCTCAATGTGTGTCCAATGTTAGTACACATTAAAAAGCTCCTTGTTATGCAATTCCAGCCACATGCAATTCTGTCTCACACCTTAGACTTTGAATTCTCTGCTTCAGGTACAATGTATCTCAGGCATCTGTGGGGATGGAGCCAGGGCTGGAAGTGTGGAGCCATGGCATGAAAGCCTTCATATCCAGGTTCTGTTCAGTGCTGCAGGCTTCTGATTGCTCAGCAAGCAAATGGAGGGAGGGTTACCAGTCTCCCCATCATCTCTGTCGTCTGGGTCTAAGACAAAGAGGTGCTAGACGGGGACAGTCATAAAGATGCAAAGAAGTGAGAAGCCTTACAAAGGAAGATCCTAGTATCTGGTTGGATATGAAAGGAATATTGATAATATCACATAGTTACTAAAGGCAGTGTCTTTTTTTTATCTTACGGACCTGGATTAAAGCCATATTCCCACCATCTTCTAGCTATGAGATCACAAACATTTACTTAACTTCCCTATGGTACATAATTTTATGTGTCAACAAGGTATGCAGACATTTGCTCAAACATTATTCTGGGCATCTCTGGGAGTGTTTCTAGAAGAGACTAATGATTACTTCCCAAAGAGGGTACCACACGTACATCACAAATTTTGTGAATTGATTCCTTTGAGGCTTTGATTTTCCAAATTTGTTGTTTAGTCACTCAGTCGTGTCTTGACTGTTTGACTTTGGAAATTGCAAAGCTCTCTTAAAATACCCAACGTGTGCAAACCAGATGCCTCAGCACTCAAGGCTGTCGCCTCTGCCTTATCATACACAAACTGAACATCCGTCTCTCACACTTTACATTTTAAAAGGCCCTCCTCCACCCCTCTACCACATTCACTCACACACACATAGAGCCCCACTATCTCATTTAATCTCCAGAGCTACAAACAAATCTGTTAATGTGTATTAATGTTTGAGTCTGAACAATCAAACAAATTGAATATTCCCAGGAAGCAAGTAGGAACACTTCAGAGCATTCTTGCAGGCCTCCTCAAATCCTGCTATCCTGTGGACTCTCTTTGAGTTCCTCCCCTCAGCCTAGCTCAATGTGTGTCCAATGTTAGTACACATTAAAAAGCTCCTTGTTATGCAATTCCAGCCACATGCAATTCTGTCTCACACCTTAGACTTTGAATTCTCTGCTTCAGGTACAATGTATCTCAGGCATCTGTGGGGATGGAGCCAGGGCTGGAAGTGTGGAGCCATGGCATGAAAGCCTTCATATCCAGGTTCTGTTCAGTGCTGCAGGCTTCTGATTGCTCAGCAAGCAAATGGAGGGAGGGTTACCAGTCTCCCCATCATCTCTGTCGTCTGGGTCTAAGACAAAGAGGTGCTAGACGGGGACAGTCATAAAGATGCAAAGAAGTGAGAAGCCTTACGAAGGAAGATCCTAGTATCTGGTTGGATATGAAAGGAATATTGATAATATCACATAGTTACTAAAGGCAGTGTCTTTTTTTTATCTTACGGACCTGGATTAAAGCCATATTCCCACCATCTTCTAGCTATGAGATCACAAACATTTACTTAACTTCCCTATGGTACATAATTTTATGTGTCAACAAGGTATGCAGACATTTGCTCAAACATTATTCTGGGCATCTCTGGGAGTGTTTCTAGAAGAGACTAATGATTACTTCCCAAAGAGGGTACCACACGTACATCACAAATTTTGTGAATTGATTCCTTTGAGGCTTTGATTTTCCAAATTTGTTGTTTAGTCACTCAGTCGTGTCTTGACTGTTTGACTTTGGAAATTGCAAAGCTCTCTTAAAATACCCAACGTGTGCAAACCAGATGCCTCAGCACTCAAGGCTGTCGCCTCTGCCTTATCATACACAAACTGAACATCGCCTTGTCTCTCACACTTTACATTTTCTTTAAGAACATTCTATCCTCCCCGCTACTTGATCAGAATATGGATAAAAGAAAGAAAAGGAAAAGCACACATTTGATATTAAAGTATCACTCTGCCACAAATAAAATACATGATGTTTATCTTTAGGGTCCCTTATAACTCCCTTTCTTGTTTGCCCCACATGCATTTCATCTTCTTCATCAAGGACCCATGATCTTGCCTTTTACCAAAAACTTCTTTAGAACAAGATTATGCTACCTTAGACAACCCCCCTAAGTGCAAGTGGCTAAAAAGTTCTAAGCACTAAAACTTACAGAGTCATTTGCATTTAAGAGTAATTTACACAGACACATGTTTTTAGACTGAGGAGTCTTCCCAGAGTTCTAAAAATTATACTAATAGGCAACTGTTTCTCCTCCAGACATTCCAACAAGATGTCAGCAGAAAGTTTGCCTTCCTAGATAGTTTGTTTCATGTCCTAAATTTAAGTGACATATGAAGACAGTACAAATTTCATGTTGCACACTCAAATAGGAAGCATGTTAAATAATGCTGAAGTACACTCTTAATTCAAGTATTGAAATTAAAATACAATAGTGAATCACCTGGTGCTAAACTGAGAGGTAATTTCAGATAATTTGCTAGTTTTATGTAAAAGCTGACTTCATGCAACTATTAGGATCTGATGGCATTTTATGGCTAGGAAAGATTTCTGAAAGCCACAAAAGACTGGGTTATAATCTTATACCACGTGGATAAACTGGAGAAACTGAAATTGATACAAAGAAGGACAAATAAGGTTGAAAAATGCAGAATACAGCAAGGATACAAAATGATATAAACAGTCATATAGAACATTAAACTAATAAGTCACAAGGAAATAAGGATTCACTCAGACTGCAATGAACATAGATGAATCCTGAATGCTGCCTTCCCTCCCCTCCTAAAAGGTACATGCCTTTGATAAGTAATATAAGTTGAAATATTACTGGCTCCATATACATCATATTTATTTCAAGATTATACAATTTTCAAAACAATAGCCAAATGACAAATGAAAATGACACAGAGTAGAAGACCATTCAGAATAGAGAAAATGAAATGTTTTAATATTTGAACTGAAAAACCTCTGAATGAAGACAGTTAAATAAGGGTTGAATTCTACCTGTGAGAAAAAATGACTGGGGCCCAAAATAGGTGTTTTAAAAAATGCAAAAAAAAAAAAAAAAAATGGGTGCATTAGGCTGTCATGAGTCAGAATTTGGAGAGAAATTTTTCTCAAATAATAAGATTAGATTATAAACATTTTTTAGAAATAAAATTTTAGGCCAATGAAAAATGACTAATGTGGCAAAATAAGATTTCTTAAAAGAGTAGACAAGACAATAAATAAAACTGATATTGCTATTCTAGTACAGTACAACTTCTTAGGGGATAATTAAAGCATTAATAAAAATTTCAGTTTGTAAGAAGGGCAAAACGGAAGTTGCTTTTCAACTGGTGTAAAGTTTCAGCAATGCAAGAAGAATGAATTCTAAAGATCTGCTATAAAACCCATGCCTAGAGTTAACAATGCTGTATTGTGTTAAAATTTTTTTTCAGAAGCTCAAGTCACATGTTAAGTGTCATTACCAAAATTTAAAAAAATGACGCCCATCATGAAAGCATGGAGAAAGAAAACAGGTAATTTTAAAACATCAATTAACAGGCATGAGACATTGATTTCAAAAGTTGACAGGTGGTGTTTTTTTTTTTTTAATTACTAAGAGTCAAACATCATGATAATCAAAGTAATAAAATAATAGTAGTAATAATATAGTGTTACCTAACCTTTGTGTGGTATCATTGTTGAATCACTCTCATTTCAGCTTTAGCCAGGTGTTTTTGAGCCTTTAATTGCCCAGGGAGTCCTCGTTCTCCTGAATTCTGACCTTGCGTTCCTTCTGTGTGGAACTTGGTGACCATATTAGCAAATGAGCTTCATCAGCACGGGCTGTTGCCAACACATCACACAAGTTCTGCCGGTAATTTCTAGAATGTTTCTCAAATTAAGCTGTGCAATGACATGGAGAAATGCTAATTATATCATAAGGGGTGCTGCAAAGTTCTCAAAATACAATTAATGTTAATTTTCAAAACTAATCCACATGATACTTTCAGGCCACCACTGCAACAGAAAAAATGAAAAGGGGGGGGCTATAAAATGAACAATTAGGCAGTGTGATCACAGAAAAATAAAAGCACCCCGTCTCTATGAAAGGGTGCTTCTAAGAAGAAGAACTACTGAACAGAACTTTTAAAAACACAGGTTCAAAATAGTTTGAGACCTGTTATGTGCTCACTGTTGAAAGGCATGCCACGGGGCTACCAGAAACATGCCTGCCTTCAAGAAATACAGTTCTAATCAGAAAGAATAACAAAAATTAAAGGAGAAAAGTACAAAAGGTAGTAAATAGTTATATGATAAACTATGAAGTCTCAACATTCATACTGTAGAAGTTTAGAATGGGGGACTCTTTGGGACAGAATTACCTAAGGATGTGGGAGACCAGAATCTACAGGGCAGAGGTTAAAAAGGAGGGCCTTCCCAGTGATAAGATGAGAGCAGGGAAAGACTCCTGTAGGAGAGAATACTTGACCATTATGGAAACATCTACAGAAAGCAAAGGTGGTGTCAGATGATGGAAAGCCATGAAAAGCTCGCAGGTAGTTTAGGCCTGGCACAGTGACAACGTGAACTAAGAGTAGATTCTTAAGTGCAGAAGTAACATGATTAAAAGCATGGATAAAAACACAGGTTTGATTCTTGAGTCAAGCAGATCCCCTGGAGAAAGAAGTGGAAACCCACTCCAGTATCTTTCCTGGAGAATTCCATGAACAGTGGAGTCTGGAGGACTGCAGTCCGTAGGATCACGAGAGAGTCAGACATGACTTAGCTACTAAACAGCAACAACAGAAGGCTAAGCCTCCTGGATGGTTTTTTCAAAACTCTGATTACTACTGTTGGTCTAGTCAGAGTGAAAGTGTGGCTCCCCATTGTACATAATATTTGTCATTGTACAAAGCAGATGCATTCAAGGCCTGGGTGTAGCCATAGTGTTAGCCATGCATAAGCTCTTTGTGTGAAGATCATTTTTCTGGAATGTCATTAATAGGACATATGCTTTGGGTTACTTTGAAGTTAGGAGATGTATTTGTAGCACACTCAGGGAAAAGTCTTCTTGGGGTAACACATTCTTATCCAGGGGTACCCACTTCTGCACTGGCATCTGGAGGGTCAATCAGTGACTCTCTGCCCAGTTCAGACCTGCATCTGTAGCAGTCCAGGCAACAGTTCTGTAACCTGGGAATTTATGACAACCATGTGTCGCTAGCAGATTTGAATGACTAAATCCACACAGTGAGGACATAGGTTATGGTGCTGTTAACTGAAGCATGTGTGCCTAAAACAAACTCATAGAAATGTATAATAATTTATAATTCTTCACCAAAAAGGATGAAATGGTATGTGTAGGGGAGGGAATTTTGTTCAGTCTGTATTTCTCTTGACTTAGACATTGTTTTTAGGCTTCTTCCATATGGTCCTCAACTCATAGAAGTCCCTGCAAGCACACAAAGCCATCTTTTGGTAAGAATCTTTATCGAATTTATTGGTAGGAAGATAAAACTTCTCTTCAACATCCACTGCAAAAATGCCTGCCACTGGTTTTTTTTTTGTCTCCACCACACAGCATGTGGGATCCTAGTTCCCTGAAGAGGGATGGAAACAATACCTGCTGTGGTGGAAGCACAGTTTTAACCACTGGAAGCCAGAGATCCAGAGATGTCCTCCTGCCCCTGGTTTCTTACTGGAGAAGGGCTTCTCTTTGACTTTTTTTTTTTTTTACTGCAGACTCAGTTATCTGGTGGTACTTCTCTGATAATCAGCCTGCCTCTCTGATCTGCCTGCACTATAGCAATTAGAATTATGGTGAGCCTCTGCACTGAATGGCTCAGACAGTAAAGCACCCGCCCACAGTGCAGGAAACCTGGGTTCAATCCATGGGTTGAGAAGATCCCCTGGAGAAGGGAACAGCTGCCCACTCCAGTGTCCTTGCCTGGAAACTTCCATGGCTCATCCATGGGGTTCCAGAGAGTCAGACACGACTGAGCGACTTTCACACTGCCTGCCCGGAAACCATCTTTGCTTCCTAAAGATGCTTCCATTAAATTCAGGTGTTCTCATCCACCGCCAGACTGCTCTACACACATCTGCATTCAGTATGTGATTTATATGGATGCATCCAACCTCCTCTCATCTTGACTGAACAATAATTTCTGGATTTGAAGTCTGAGCTTAAAAGGCCATCCCTCCAGTAAAACATTCTTGGAAAAAATTTACTTTTCGTTAACGATTCATGGTTAACTGAACATGTGTGCCTAAAAGCAAGACTCATTAGAAAATTTGAAACTAATTTTAAAATTTAAATTTAATTCCACACAGTGAGGACATAGGTTATGGTGCTGTTAACTGAAGCATGTGTGCCTAAAACAAACTCATAGAAATGTATAATAATTTATAATTCTTCACCAAAAAGGATGAAATGGTATGTGTAGGGGAGGGAATTTTGTTCAGTCTGTATTTCTCTTGACTTAGACATTGTTTTTAGGCTTCTTCCATATGGTCCTCAACTCATAGAAGTCCCTGCAAGCACACAAAGCCATCTTTTGGTAAGAATCTTTATCGAATTTATTGGTAGGAAGATAAAACTTCTCTTCAACATCCACTGCAAAAATGCCTGCCACTGGTTTTTTGTTTTGTCTCCACCACACAGCATGTGGGATCCTAGTTCCCTGAAGAGGGATGGAAACAATACCTGCTGTGGTGGAAGCACAGTTTTAACCACTGGAAGCCAGAGATCCAGAGATGTCCTCCTGCCCCTGGTTTCTTACTGGAGAAGGGCTTCTCTTTGACTTTTTTTTTTTTTTTACTGCAGACTCAGTTATCTGGTGGTACTTCTCTGATAATCAGCCTGCCTCTCTGATCTGCCTGCACTATAGCAATTAGAATTATGGTGAGCCTCTGCACTGAATAGCTCAGACAGTAAAGCACCCGCCCACAGTGCAGGAAACCTGGGTTCAATCCATGGGTTGAGAAGATCCCCTGGAGAAGGGAACAGCTGCCCACTCCAGTGTCCTTGCCTGGAAACTTCCATGGCTCATCCATGGGGTTCCAGAGAGTCAGACACGACTGAGCGACTTTCACACTGCCTGCCCGGAAACCATCTTTGCTTCCTAAAGATGCTTCCATTAAATTCAGGTGTTCTCATCCACCGCCAGACTGCTCTACACACATCTGCATTCAGTATGTGATTTATATGGATGCATCCAACCTCCTCTCATCTTGACTGAACAATAATTTCTGGATTTGAAGTCTGAGCTTAAAAGGCCATCCCTCCAGTAAAACATTCTTGGAATTTTACTTTACACATAATATTATTAATCATTTATTTCTGTTATAAAGTTCAAGATTTCATTACTCTTTAACCATTTCACACCCAGTGGACCACAGTAAACCTGGTTAGTCCTTTCCTTCAAAGGCACAGATTTGTAACATGCATAGAACACTCTGGAGTTAAACATGTAGCTGCTCACAGCTGTTCCCTTAGCAACAGATCAAGTCACCCGCCAAACTGCCATATGGGCTCACAAATGATCCATAATGTCTTTGCAGGCATTATAGACTATACAAATTCTAAAGGAGGATGTCATCTGACCTAGGCATTTTAACTGAAAAGGAAAAACAAAAAGCCCTGATCACACGTGTTTATTTACCAAAGCAACGTCCAAGAATCTCTTTCATTGATTTATAAATTCCCTGGATGTTTATTGAACACATATTCATACTACATGTCAACACTGTGGCAGAAAAATACTTGCAATAGATATTATATCTTAAACTAAAGCAGGGACAGACCTAGAAGGATTTCCTTGAAATTACTTATCTCACTGAACATACACCAATAAAATGGAATGATTTTAAAAGCATAAATGATACACATATGGCTATCATTGTGAAAACATACACATCAGTCAGAAGGGGAAAAAGAGTTAAAAAAAGAAAAAGAAGAAGAAGAAAAAGGAGCCTATCCTATTAGTTCTTAAAGTCATTACTGGACTCCGCTTTATTTCCTAGAACTAACTTCTTCCCAACCAAGAACAGACTCTCACTAATGAAACTGGAAGTGATATGGGGGCAAGCAGGATTCATACATAGGAACCCAAGCAGAAGACAAGGTCCTATATTTATTTTGTGAAAAATGGAAATCCTTGTAGCCCGTGTAAACCTCATGGGCTCCTCCGTTTGACATCTCAGCCACTTAAAACTTTTATTTCATTTCAGTCATCCTAAGTAAGTTGCTCTTAAAGCTCTCAATTGGTAATTGGTCCACTTTAACGTGAAGTTATGCCTTCCTTAGGGCTGGTTCTCTATTTGAAACTGCCTTAAGTAAAATTTTATTTCAAACTCAATAATTCGGTTTTTTGAGCTTAAAAGCCATCCCTCCAGTAAAACATTCTTGGAATTTTACTTTACACATAATATTATTAATCATTTATTTCTGTTATAAAGTTCAAGATTTCATTACTCTTTAACCATTTCACACCCAGTGGACCACAGTAAACCTGGTTAGTCCTTTCCTTCAAAGGCACAGATTTGTAACATGCATAGAACACTCTGGAGTTAAACATGTAGCTGCTCACAGCTGTTCCCTTAGCAACAGATCAAGTCACCCGCCAAACTGCCATATGGGCTCACAAATGATCCATAATGTCTTTGCAGGCATTATAGACTATACAAATTCTAAAGGAGGATGTCATCTGACCTAGGCATTTTAACTGAAAAGGAAAAACAAAAAGCCCTGATCACACGTGTTTATTTACCAAAGCAACGTCCAAGAATCTCTTTCATTGATTTATAAATTCCCTGGATGTTTATTGAACACATATTCATACTACATGTCAACACTGTGGCAGAAAAATACTTGCAATAGATATTATATCTTAAACTAAAGCAGGGACAGACCTAGAAGGATTTCCTTGAAATTACTTATCTCACTGAACATACACCAATAAAATGGAATGATTTTAAAAGCATAAATGATACACATATGGCTATCATTGTGAAAACATACACATCAGTCAGAAGGGGAAAAAGAGTTAAAAAAAGAAAAAGAAGAAGAAGAAAAAGGAGCCTATCCTATTAGTTCTTAAAGTCATTACTGAACTCCGCTTTATTTCCTAGAACTAACTTCTTCCCAACCAAGAACAGACTCTCACTAATGAAACTGGAAGTGATATGGGGGCAAGCAGGATTCATACATAGGAACCCAAGCAGAAGACAAGGTCCTATATTTATTTTGTGAAAAATGGAAATCCTTGTAGCCCGTGTAAACCTCATGGGCTCCTCCGTTTGACATCTCAGCCACTTAAAACTTTTATTTCATTTCAGTCATCCTAAGTAAGTTGCTCTTAAAGCTCTCAATTGGTAATTGGTCCACTTTAACGTGAAGTTATGCCTTCCTTAGGGCTGGTTCTCTATTTGAAATGCCTAAGTATCCATTTCAAAAAAATTAATTATGTAAAATTTTATTTCAAACTCAATAATTGAGCCTAGAAAGGTTCTAGTTGATGAAAATGTCAAATGCAAAAAAGATAGGAATGTGTAATTAGTTCAGTACCTGAAGTTTTTTTTGACAAATACCAAGTGGACTTGTTAACACTTGCTGCCAGAACCCAAGGGTTTTATTAAAAATAGAAACGGAGAAAATCAGCCTCACTTAACACATGACTGACGGTCTAGACCAAATCTACTCCAGCCTATGTCTCATTCTGAGTCTCTTCTTTCTGAAACATCACTCCTTTACTGTGTTTTTCTTTTACTGACAATATGTTTCTTAAAGACACCAGTCCTCGGGACTTCCCTGGTGGTCCAGTGATAACCAATCTGCCTTGCCATGCAGGGGTTCGGGGTTCGATCCCTGGTCAGGGACCTAAGATTCCACATACCCACTGCTACTGAGCCTATGCTTTGCAACTAAGACTTCAGTCAAACAAATACATTAAATAATTATAAAAAAAAAAATTCTTGTTTGAAAGGGAAAGTCACTCAGTTGTGTCTTGACTCTTTGCAACCCCATAGACGAGCCATGGAATTCTCCAGGCAGGAATACTGGAGTGGGTAGCCTATCCCTTCTCCAGGGGATCTTTCCAACCCACGAAACAAACCCAGGTCTCCTGCACTGCAGGTAGATTCTTTATGATCTGAACCACCAGAGAAGCCCAATACTTACTTATCATACTGTTAATAAATATCATGAAAATACATTTAAACAACAGAAAACCCAACCAAATAAAAGCAAACAAAAAGAACTGAGAAAGAAGGCTTGGGTGTTAGAGGCAATTCATGTGTGACTCTAAATAAACACATTTTCACTGTTCTTTCTGATCTATGTTTCCTTATCAGCTAAAGTAGGAGACTGAATCAAACGATCTCTTATCAAATCAAATGCAACGATCCCTTATTGAATCAAATGCTTTCACTTCAGTCATTCCATGAAGACTGTAAGACTGTTCTCCTTGCTTCCTATTTTCTTTCCCTGCTTCCTATGGGAAATACTTTGGAAGAGACAAACCACATCAATTTTTTTTTTTGTCCTTTCTCCTTTTTTTGTAACAGTTTTCCTAAGGTACACCATACAATTCACTCATTCACCAGTTGATTTTTAACCACAGCCTTTCTCTTAAGTTAGCAATGAAAATATACTGTATGCATTTGAATGGTACTTTTCAGGAAGTTTACAGCCCAGCAGGGAAATGACACAAAATGAGAAACCACTCAGTGCCCTTCAAAGCGCAGCAAAATATGATGGCTTTTCTTAACCTGAAAGTATCCGGAATTTCAAACTCGGAACTCTACCCTAATAGCCAATGGCTCATGGCACCTCTTTTCATCTATGCTAGTTCCCTGCATGGAAGACTAACAGGCACGTTTGAGGAGTGCCTCTCCTCCAGTGCCCACTCTGAATCAGCAACTGACTCAACAACAGTCTAATTCTCTAATCTCCATCTTCTTCCTAGACTTAGTCACATTTGCGAACTTGCATCAATATATTTACATTTCATTGTTCTCCCCTGTTTAATTGAAGTCCCAAGAAATCAAGGACTGTGTCTCTTAAGTTTATGCCCTGAGAACCTTACTTAATAGGGATTCCCTGGTGGCTCAGACAGTAAAGAATCTGCCTGCAGGGCAGGAGACCCAGAGGCTCGATCCCTGGCTCGGCAAGAACCCCTGGAGCAAAGAATGGCCACCCACTCCAGTATTCTTGCCTGGAAAATGCCATGGACAGAGGAGCCTGGCATGCTACAGTACATGGGGTCACAAAGAGTCGGACATGACTGAATGACTAACACACCTTACATAATACTTGGCACCCCATAGATACTCAATAAATTGAGCCCTGCTCTTCATAAGTAAGTAGTGATACTCAAGATACTGTAAAGACCTATGTGGGAAACGAATCCAAAAAAGAGGAGATATATGTATATGTATAACTAATTCACTTTACTATAGAGCAGAAAGTAATACAACACTGTAAATCAACTATACTCCAATAAAAATTTTAAAAAGACTAATAGGTAAGCAGTGATAATCTAATATTTACTAACTTCCTTGTGAATTGGTATTTCCTAACATAAACTGAAAACTTTTTAAGGCAGCCAAGATAGAGCTTAAAATATCAAGGGGTTTTCACATTTACTCTCTCTAACATGTATTATATTCCACCTTTAGATAATCTACCCCTCACCAACTGCTCATCCTTTAATTCAGCCCCTGTAATACTTCTCCTCAAGCTATGATTACATTACTTTGCATCCTTTTCAAAGACTGCTGGCCCAGGAGCTAGTGGACATCACATTAAAGAGTGGATTGATACCCACTAAAACCCCACAGACATGTGTTCTCTACCCGCCAGGAACACAAGCTGTGTGTAAAGATCTGCCGAGGCTTTCTTTCCCCCCACAGGACAGCACCTAAAGGAGCTGATGGGATACGGGAACATGTGGCAAGGTGCTTGAAATGTTTCCCTGCCTAATTGGCCTGAATTTACGAGTACATAATAACTCTCTCTATCCATTTCCAAATCCAGGCAGCGTTATAAAATAAGCCTGAGTAATATACAGGCTGCTGTGTTTTATGGGGAGTTTATGCCCTGAGAACCTTACTTAATAGGGATTCCCTGGTGGCTCAGACAGTAAAGAATCTGCCTGCAGGGCAGGAGACCCAGAGGCTCGATCCCTGGCTCGGCAAGAACCCCTGGAGCAAAGAATGGCCACCCACTCCAGTATTCTTGCCTGGAAAATGCCATGGACAGAGGAGCCTGGCATGCTACAGTACATGGGGTCACAAAGAGTCGGACATGACTGAATGACTAACACACCTTACATAATACTTGGCACCCCATAGATACTCAATAAATTGAGCCCTGCTCTTCATAAGTAAGTAGTGATACTCAACATACTGTAAAGACCTATGTGGGAAACGAATCCAAAAAAGAGGAGATATATGTATATGTATAACTAATTCACTTTACTATAGAGCAGAAAGTAATACAACACTGTAAATCAACTATACTCCAATAAAAATTTTAAAAAGACTAATAGGTAAGCAGTGATAATCTAATATTTACTAACTTCCTTGTGAATTGGTATTTCCTAACATAAACTGAAAACTTTTTAAGGCAGCCAAGATAGAGCTTAAAATATCAAGGGGTTTTCACATTTACTCTCTCTAACATGTATTATATTCCACCTTTAGATAATCTACCCCTCACCAACTGCTCATCCTTTAATTCAGCCCCTGTAATACTTCTCCTCAAGCTATGATTACATTACTTTGCATCCTTTTCAAAGACTGCTGGCCCAGGAGCTAGTGGACATCACATTAAAGAGTGGATTGATACCCACTAAAACCCCACAGACATGTGTTCTCTACCCGCCAGGAACACAAGCTGTGTGTAAAGATCTGCCGAGGCTTTCTTTCCCCCCACAGGACAGCACCTAAAGGAGCTGATGGGATACGGGAACATGTGGCAAGGTGCTTGAAATGTTTCCCTGCCTAATTGGCCTGAATTTACGAGTACATAATAACTCTCTCTATCCATTTCCAAATCCAGGCAGCGTTATAAAATAAGCCTGAGTAATATACAGGCTGCTGTGTTTTATGGGGAGCTTTATGGCACAACCATCTTGTGTACCAAAGCATGGGGTCTACACAGATGCTTGTATCCATTTAGACTTCTCAGGGCAGCGGCAACAGTAGGAATGCTGTTTGGACGGCATCATTAAGAACTGCACTTGGACTTTATTCCATTAAAAGGAAATGAGCTTCTTCCCACGTCCCATTCATTTTAGAAGTCAAGAGTTAAGCTGGCCAATAGCCGACTCCCCTCTCCCTTTCTAAGCTCTTTTCCTAAATCATTAAGTGTATCCGCATTCACTTTCTAGTCTCTGGGTTTCTCTGCTGTTTTGTATTTTAAATAGCTGATCAACTCCGGGAGAAGAACATTACTGCTGTTTGGGGCCTGCTAATTTTTTTCTTACTGTCTGGTTACTTGAATTAATGCTGTAATATTTTGGATGCCATTATATTATGCTAGAACAATCTTTGCTCTGCTCCAAGGACTAGCAGAGAACCGTTTGTAATATTGTCCTTTCCTGATTCAATAAGTGGGTAATTTGTTCCAATGAGCAAACTTGCATGACTTCCCTATTATGGAAATAAATGAAATAAGGTACCTTGCTTTTCACAACTCTACCCTGAGGTTTGTTTGGGATTTTTCACAGACAGGAAGAAAGGCAAAGAGGCAGAAACTCTGGAAAATAATGTAGGAGGCCCTGATGACACGTCAGCTAGGAAACCGTTTTGTGATTCTGCTTTGTAATCTGCTAGGTGCCTCACAGGAAAATCTTTAACTCACCAATATTCTGTATAAGCCCCAAATCATCAGAGCCCACCTAACACAATCACTGTTACCTCGATCCTTTCCAGGCAGGAGGGGCTACCAGAGGACCCCTCCTGCTCAGGCAGCCCATATTTACCAACATTTAAAACTCTGAAACACAACTGGGAACTTGGAGCACCACAAAATAAGATTCATTTTATATCTTACCTTATAAAATTCTATCCCACTCGAGTGACTAGCAGGCTGTTTAGATAAAATGGTACATCCAGCTGCACCATTTAGCCATAGGAAGTGTTTCTTTGAAATTGCTTGATGCCAGGGTTTCTCCCCCTTAGTACCCCTGACACCAAGGCTGGGTAAGTTTTGTGTTAGGGGAGCTGCCCTGGGCGTTGCAGGCTGTTTATCGGCGTCAATGGCCTTGGCTCACTAGCAGCCATGAGCACTCTCCCCAATGGCATGATAACCAAAGCTATGTCTAGACATTGCCAAATGTCCCCCAGAAGACAAAAATGACCCCTGGTTGAGAACCACTGGTCAAACAAAACCAGCTCATTTTGGACAGAAAGAAACTCCTCTAGAAGCACACAGCTTCCAAGAAGCCAGTGTGGGATAGCAGGGGGCACAAGTGACAGTGAGTGCCTGGCCTGAGACTTAGCCTGCTGAGACTTGACAGTTTCCTCATCTGTAAAAAAAGGCTCTCCAGGTAGCTCAGTGGTAAAGAATCTGCCTGCCAAGCAGGAGAGACAGGTTCGATCCCTGTGTCAGGAAATTCCCCTGGGAAAGTAAATGGTTGCCCATTCCAGTATTCTTGCCAGGGAAATCCTGTGGCAGAGGAGCCTGGCAGGCTACAGTCCATGGGGTCACAAAGGAGTCAGACATGACTTAAAGACTAAACAACACCACCTGTAAAAAGCAGATCATAGAATCAGCTTTGCAGGTAGCTGAAAGATAATAAATTCAAAGTAGTAGCAATGTCAGGAACATGTTAGCTATTTAACATTTTTAAAGGAGTACCTGTTTCATTATCAGCAAATAAGATCTATTAAATGGGTAAACCTCAATTTCAGCCTCAAGATCATCTTCAGGTTTCATCTTTAATCCTATCGTCACTGAGACATAAAGATGGTATGGAATGTCAGGTTGAATTTTATACTATCTCTGGATGTTCACTAGACTTGATTTTCTAGTTACATTTATTTTTATCCCTAGGAGACAGCTGGAAACTTTTTCATATGGTAGAATGAGTTCTAGGGCTGGTGGGTTCACCAACAATACTTTTAAGCAGACCACTCTGGCAGGAATGCAATTCTGCATCACTGACAGGCAAGGGTGAGCAACCAGCAGTCCAAGAAGAGCAAAGGGTCACAGTGACTGGGCTTGGTTCTTTACAGTGAGGAGTGGGTCTGGGTGATTCTTAGGAGTTCAGGAAGAAAGGGGATCAGCTCTCAGGAGATATGCTACCATGGGTAATAGGACCCGGCGTACTGGGCTGGAGTGTTGACTGGCATTGGCCAGGTCTTAAAAAGAACAGGCAGTGACTAGTGTAAGAGCTTTAAGGTAGTAACTGAAGAAGCCAGCTTTAGACAGGAACATTCTGGCAACCTCCCAGGTAACAGCAATCCTGGTTCCTGTTGCTTTGTAGGGATGACATCAGAGTTTCTTTTAGGTGTTTACCAGCAATGAGGAACAGACAGCATGAGAGGGGACCTGCTGCAATCTGGTTTTTGCAAATAGAAGGAGTTCCGACTAAGGCAGTGTCTTAAAGTGTGGGGAGGGCAGGGATGGGTGACTGATCTTGAACCTGCAATTAAAAAGCAAGCAAGCTCAAAGCGTTTGCCTAGATCCTTTTATAATTAATACATCAAGCAAGTTAGACTTATCATGCATGAGAAACTCTTTTATTCTTTTTTGTCATGACCCTCTTCAGCCCAATATTCAAGCTTTGTTCTTCCCCTACTCCTGCATGAACCCTCAGGCAAGTTCCTCAATATACATGCATACATTCAGCTAATTAACTCTTGTCCTTGAGTTTGGTCCCTAAAACAGCTGAATTAAAAACTCTGGTGCAGGGCTTCCCTTAGTGGGTAAAACTCTGGGGTGTTAGCTATTTAACATTTTTAAATGAGTACCTGTTTCATTATCAGCAAATAAGATCTATTAAATGGGTAAACCTCAATTTCAGCCTCAAGATCATCTTCAGGTTTCATCTTTAATCCTATCGTCACTGAGACATAAAGATGGTATGGAATGTCAGGTTGAATTTTATACTATCTCTGGATGTTCACTAGACTTGATTTTCTAGTTACATTTATTTTTATCCCTAGGAGACAGCTGGAAACTTTTTCATATGGTAGAATGAGTTCTAGGGCTGGTGGGTTCACCAACAATACTTTTAAGCAGACCACTCTGGCAGGAATGCAATTCTGCATCACTGACAGGCAAGGGTGAGCAACCAGCAGTCCAAGAAGAGCAAAGGGTCACAGTGACTGGGCTTGGTTCTTTACAGTGAGGAGTGGGTCTGGGTGATTCTTAGGAGTTCAGGAAGAAAGGGGATCAGCTCTCAGGAGATATGCTACCATGGGTAATAGGACCCGGCGTACTGGGCTGGAGTGTTGACTGGCATTGGCCAGGTCTTAAAAAGAACAGGCAGTGACTAGTGTAAGAGCTTTAAGGTAGTAACTGAAGAAGCCAGCTTTAGACAGGAACATTCTGGCAACCTCCCAGGTAACAGCAATCCTGGTTCCTGTTGCTTTGTAGGGATGACATCAGAGTTTCTTTTAGGTGTTTACCAGCAATGAGGAACAGACAGCATGAGAGGGGACCTGCTGCAATCTGGTTTTTGCAAATAGAAGGAGTTCCGACTAAGGCAGTGTCTTAAAGTGTGGGGAGGGCAGGGATGGGTGACTGATCTTGAACCTGCAATTAAAAAGCAAGCAAGCTCAAAGCGTTTGCCTAGATCCTTTTATAATTAATACATCAAGCAAGTTAGACTTATCATGCATGAGAAACTCTTTTATTCTTTTTTGTCATGACCCTCTTCAGCCCAATATTCAAGCTTTGTTCTTCCCCTACTCCTGCATGAACCCTCAGGCAAGTTCCTCAATATACATGCATACATTCAGCTAATTAACTCTTGTCCTTGAGTTTGGTCCCTAAAACAGCTGAATTAAAAACTCTGGTGCAGGGCTTCCCCTGGTGGTCCAGTGGGTAAGGACACCGCCTTGCAGTGCAAGGGGCGCCGGTTCGATCCTTGGCCTGGGAAGATCCCACGTGCCGCGGAGCGGCTGGACTCAGGTGTCCAATTGCCGAGCCAGAGCTCTGGAGCGCATGCGCCCGGAGTCGGCACTCTGCGATGATAGACGCCACCGCGATGGGAGGCCCACAGGAGCCAGAGAACAAAGACGGATGAAAATAGAGAAATGAAGGACCAATAGAAGTGGCCCGCCTGCTCCCCTCCCTCCCCAACCCGACCCCGCCCAAAATAAATAAATAAATAAATAAATCTTAAAAAAAAAAAAAAAAAAAAAGCCTCTGGTGCAATCCCATATCAAAATTCCAAACGTGATCCCAGGTTTATCTCAAGACTGTGGCCAGCAGGAAGCAACAGGAATGGGTTTGAAGCTCTTTCTAAGGGTAGCATTTGAAACTCTTACAGCAGAGTGTAGAAGAACTGGGTGAAGGGACAAGAGTATAAAAATCTATCTTTCCCAACTGGAATCATCTAGAATTGTCACTGTCATCAGCACCTTGGTGTGTTTCTGCAGAACCCTTGCTGCTGTGACCTGACACCCACCATTCCATTGCCTCAACCATACAACTCCTATGGATCTTTCTAAGGCTCCTGATTTTCTGAGGTTCTCCTCCAACACACATTCTTCATGGGCTCCATTCTCCTCCGGAAGCCTTCTTAGAAGAGTCCCTGCAAGATGATCCTAGGGCCCTGGAAGCCTGGCTCTCCACGACCACCAGTCCCTCAAAAACATACATCAGCAACCCCTCACTCTATGGGCCTGAACCTCACATTCTACACTGTGGACATAGCCTACTCTGCCCTTTAGATTCTTCATGGAAGACTCAATCCATCGGGACTTTCCTGGTTGTCTAGGGCTTAAGATTCAGTGTTTCCAAGGCAGGGGGCCTGAGTTCGGTCGCTGGCTAGGGAACTAGGCCCTACATGCCACAGCTAAAGATTCCATATGCTGCAACAAAGGCCTGGTACACTCAAACAAGTACACATTAAAAAGAAGAAAAGAGTCAAACCGTAGCCTTCCATCCCTCCAGTGCAGAGGATGGCAAAGTTCTGCAAACAGTATCCTTGAAGCCTCTTGAACCCCGTCCCTGAAACTCTTCTCATTAGCCTTGAGGTAAGAGCAAAGCACAAAGGACTATGACTCTCCAGTCTTCAACCCCTCTCTCTTCTCCAGTGTTGACCAATTTATGGTCACAAGCAGATAAGGAGATCAGGGTCCTGTCCCACACTAGGGTGCTCTGATGTCTCATCTTAGAACATGTGGCAGATTTAGGCCTGGAAGTCCACCAAAACTAAGAGGAACTATCCATCCCCGCCCCCCCCCCTCCTCAATCCACATCCTGTCAATAGAAGAGGTAGATGTAAGGTTATCAGAGATGGGCAGGTGTGTGCGAGGCTTCCAACCAGCTTCTTGGTACTGTCAGGGAGGGCTGCGGTGCTCAAAGAAAGTGAGGGTGAAAGACAGCTGACTCCGTCCCAGGACCCAGCTGCCTGGGAGACGGAGTCTCTGGTCACCCACAGCTCAGCCTGGCTGCCAGCAGAAACATCACCGTGAGACTCACATCAGGCTGTTAAACGAATTGTCACTGTCATCAGCACCTTGGTGTGTTTCTGCAGAACCCTTGCTGCTGTGACCTGACACCCACCATTCCATTGCCTCAACCATACAACTCCTATGGATCTTTCTAAGGCTCCTGATTTTCTGAGGTTCTCCTCCAACACACATTCTTCATGGGCTCCATTCTCCTCCGGAAGCCTTCTTAGAAGAGTCCCTGCAAGATGATCCTAGGGCCCTGGAAGCCTGGCTCTCCACGACCACCAGTCCCTCAAAAACATACATCAGCAACCCCTCACTCTATGGGCCTGAACCTCACATTCTACACTGTGGACATAGCCTACTCTGCCCTTTAGATTCTTCATGGAAGACTCAATCCATCGGGACTTTCCTGGTTGTCTAGGGCTTAAGATTCAGTGTTTCCAAGGCAGGGGGCCTGAGTTCGGTCGCTGGCTAGGGAACTAGGCCCTACATGCCACAGCTAAAGATTCCATATGCTGCAACAAAGGCCTGGTACACTCAAACAAGTACACATTAAAAAGAAGAAAAGAGTCAAACCGTAGCCTTCCATCCCTCCAGTGCAGAGGATGGCAAAAGTTCTGCAAACAGTATCCTTGAAGCCTCTTGAACCCCGTCCCTGAAACTCTTCTCATTAGCCTTGAGGTAAGAGCAAAGCACAAAGGACTATGACTCTCCAGTCTTCAACCCCTCTCTTTTCTCCAGTGTTGACCAATTTATGGTCACAAGCAGATAAGGAGATCAGGGTCCTGTCCCACACTAGGGTGCTCTGATGTCTCATCTTAGAACATGTGGCAGATTTAGGCCTGGAAGTCCACCAAAACTAAGAGGAACTATCCATCCCCGCCCCCCCCCCCTCCTCAATCCACATCCTGTCAATAGAAGAGGTAGATGTAAGGTTATCAGAGATGGGCAGGTGTGTGCGAGGCTTCCAACCAGCTTCTTGGTACTGTCAGGGGAGGGGCTGCGGTGCTCAAAGAAAGTGAGGGTGAAAGACAGCTGACTCCGTCCCAGGACCCAGCTGCCTGGGAGACGGAGTCTCTGGTCACCCACAGCTCAGCCTGGCTGCCAGCAGAAACATCACCGTGAGACTCACATCAGGCTGTTAAACCACTGAAACACAGCCAGCAAGAACATTGCTCTGCCACAGCTGCCAGTGTGACCCCTAATAGGCAGATTCTCACCCCATTTTGAGCAGAGACCCCCTAAGACCTTTATCCAGGTTTCCCACTTAAAACCAGAATCCTCTCCAACACAGGGGCAAGATATTGCCTCAGAGATTTTGCTCAAACTTCAGGAAAGTATGAAATCTTTTAAAGAGATCTTTACCAGGCTGACTCCAACAGAGAACACACGTGCTTGGTAGGCAATTTTATTGTTAAGAGAAGACTGTGTAGCACGTGTTACTGACCAAAGCTCCCTCCAGAGGGAGACCATGAATCCAAACAAACAAACAGGAGTTGAAGTCATGCCTTGAGAAACAAAAAGGAAAACCCAGTAAAAGATAGTAATAATTTTTTTCTGGTGCCACCAGATCTAAGTTGGAGCAGAAACCAACCTACTGTCCTTACAGCAACAATGAAAACACCTTGTGCTCTAAGACAGCATCACAGCCCTGCAAATAGGAGAAAAGTGCTTTCAGTAATATGGAAGCAGGTGGTGTAGCTTTCAGAAAAAACCAGTGTTTCAAGTGACATGGTTGTCAAGTTCCCTAGAAAGATAAAAGGCAACAATATCCCAACAACTGTTAGGAAGATGCGGGAAAAAGTACTGAGGGCCTATTTGTACCATCTCTCCTGGGCTGGAAACTCCCAATTCCTGCGATTTATGTGAGATCAGGGTCCTGTCCCACACTAGGGTGCTCTGATGTCTCATCTTAGAACATGTGGCAGATTTAGGCCTGGAAGTCCACCAAAACTAAGAGGAACTATCCATCCCCGCCCCCCCCCCTCCTCAATCCACATCCTGTCAATAGAAGAGGTAGATGTAAGGTTATCAGAGATGGGCAGGTGTGTGCGAGGCTTCCAACCAGCTTCTTGGTACTGTCAGGGGAGGGGCTGCGGTGCTCAAAGAAAGTGAGGGTGAAAGACAGCTGACTCCGTCCCAGGACCCAGCTGCCTGGGAGACGGAGTCTCTGGTCACCCACAGCTCAGCCTGGCTGCCAGCAGAAACATCACCGTGAGACTCACATCAGGCTGTTAAGCCACTGAAACACAGCCAGCAAGAACATTGCTCTGCCACAGCTGCCAGTGTGACCCCTAATAGGCAGATTCTCACCCCATTTTGAGCAGAGACCCCCTAAGACCTTTATCCAGGTTTCCCACTTAAAACCAGAATCCTCTCCAACACAGGGGCAAGATATTGCCTCAGAGATTTTGCTCAAACTTCAGGAAAGTATGAAATCTTTTAAAGAGATCTTTACCAGGCTGACTCCAACAGAGAACACACGTGCTTGGTAGGCAATTTTATTGTTAAGAGAAGACTGTGTAGCACGTGTTACTGACCAAAGCTCCCTCCAGAGGGAGACCATGAATCCAAACAAACAAACAGGAGTTGAAGTCATGCCTTGAGAAACAAAAAGGAAAACCCAGTAAAAGATAGTAATAATTTTTTTCTGGTGCCACCAGATCTAAGTTGGAGCAGAAACCAACCCACTGTCCTTACAGCAACAATGAAAACACCTTGTGCTCTAAGACAGCATCACAGCCCTGCAAATAGGAGAAAAGTGCTTTCAATAATATGGAAGCAGGTGGTGTAGCTTTCAGAAAAAACCAGTGTTTCAAGTGACATGGTTGTCAAGTTCCCTAGAAAGATAAAAGGCAACAATATCCCAACAACTGTTAGGAAGATGCGGGAAAAAGTACTGAGGGCCTACTTGTACCATCTCTCCTGGGCTGGATTCCAATCTCCACCCAGAACCTTTGACTGTAGAAGAAAGTGAAAGTTTTAGTCACTCAGTGGTGCTGAATTCTTTGTGATCCTACAGACTGTAGCCTACCAAGCTCCTATGTCCATGGAATTCTCCAAGCAAGAACACTGGAGTGGGTGGCCATTCCCTTCTTCAGGGGATCTTCCCAACCCAGGGATCAAACGTGGGTCTCCTATACTGCAGGTAGTTGTTGTTTTTTGTTGTTGTTTTTCCCCTTGATTACATGTAGAGCTCAGGGCTTATTTAACCAACATCTAGGGTTGCACTTCGCATGAGGATTCAGAAAGCAGTAGGGAAACTCTGCCTGTGGACTTTTCTATAGAGAAAACTCTAGAAAACTCTGAAGTGAAAATTCTACCTGTGGACTTTCCTAGAGAGAAAAGTGGTATTTGAATCACTTGAAGAGGAGAGTACATGTGGAAAACTGACAATTTGGGGGGAAAATTAATGAATCAGTGAAGGAGACACCCATGAAAGCCCCAATCTTAAAAAGGCTTCACTTTTATCAAACAACAGGAAGTCCAGATGTCAGCCACCAAGTGTGTTGAATTAAAAACCATTGCACTGTTGCAATTTATATGTTATAGTATTCTTATAAATAGTAGCATTTTATATATAGTATGTATATATGTATTATTCTTATATATAGTATTCTTATGAATCTCTTTGAAGGTGCTCCAAGCCAATGATCTGGTTCAGAGAAAGCTAACTGCATTAAAAAAAAAAAAAAAAAAGAATGGTCCACTCAATCTCAGTTTTCTCCTGGACCTTTCTAGGAAAAGAAAGTGTTCATCTTTGATGAGCTAGAATGCACAATTGCTGGCAGTTCCCATCTGCATCTAAGGGACACTCACGACCTTGGAGCTGTGAAGGAGCAGGGATGAGAAAGAACAAGAACAAATGCAATCAAATTAGCACAGTCAAACAGTTCAGCCTGGGAAACCTAGGCTGCCTTTATTAAAACCCATACTATTATAATCCCAGTATGACATTTCCATTGATCCTTAATTTTTTCCATATATGTATGCTCAGTCACTCAGCATGTCCGACTGTCTGCTACTCCATGGACTGTAGCCAGCCAGGCTCCTCTGTCCATGGGATTTTCCAGGCAGGAGTGGGTTGCCTTTTCTTCCTCCAAGGGATCTACCCAACCCAGATATCAAACCCATGTCTCCTGCATTGCAGGAGGATTCTTTACTACTGAGCCACTGGGGAAGCCCATAAAATTTCCTATCAATTAATATATCCATGCACTGACAACTCCTTGGGGCCATCTCTCTCCCAACAGTTTGAAGGAGCCTAGCATCCTTGATCCCTCTTGGAAACTTCAGAAACTTGGGCCATGTAACATCAAAACACACACAGTTTCACTGATGGCAGAGAAGAGTGACTGTAAAATACAGAGGGCTGGGTGAGTCACAGGCAATTGTGATGACTCAATTCACAAAACTGGGCTGCTGCTTAAAATTATTTGGGAATCCAGAGAGTTCTCCTGTTTTCTACCTCTGGAGTCCATAAAATTGATTGCTTAGCCCCTTTTCCCAATGACAATTTTATCACTCTGCTCTTATTCAGATAACCACATGCTACAGATCGGTAGCAGCCTTCCTCCGAGGAAACACTATTTCATCTTGGAGGGTGACACGCTCTGAGCTTGTGGGTGGTGATTGGTAGCACAGTACAGATGGACAGAAAATTGTGCGCTTTCCACAGCATGCTGCTCGTATATTTTACTACAGAAGGTAAAACACAGAGGGGATGTTTGGGGCAAGGAAATTTGAGTCTCTTAGAAACCCAAAACCCTTCTAGCCCCTAGAGATACAACCATTAGCCAATAAATCTCCACCTTCCAGCTTTGTTCCTCCAATAAGAAACATGAGAGCTCTTTGTTTTATGATCTTCAGCTTGTAATAAATTCAAAATTTATCAAAGAGAAAGCTTTTCCACTACGGTCTTTCCCCCATTCAAGCAGCAGAAGTCTCCCAAAGTGGCCTAGCGATGATTCTACTTAGAAGTAGCTGCATAGGAACTTCCTGACACTTTTGTAAGCCTGCATCCAGGAGAACAACTTTAACACAAACCACCCTTCTGAAAAGCTCCCCTAGGCTAAGCAATGGGTGCTAAACCACTGTGCTACACACAGGTGATTTGTTGCAGTTGTTACTTTTCGAAAGCAGTTGAGGGCATGATCATGGCATACATTTCTTTCAAATGCTCTTTCTGGAACCATATTTGGGGCATTTTACTTTTCCTAACATCCCTACTTGCCTTTGGTTACACAGAGTTACCTGCCTGTGTACGTGTGTTTGTGTAAACATTTTGCATTTTACCCTAAACAGACAAAAGACATTTCTTCTTTTCTTGGAAACCAAGCACCCCGGGCCCTTACTACTAGGGCTGGCTGGAAGGGAGGCTAGGACAGAGGGTTAGATTAAGCATGCATTTTTTTTTTTGTCACTTTAATTGTGATAAAATGCACATAAAATTTCTTAACTATTTTTAAGTGTAAGCTCAGTGGTATTACATGCACTCACATTATTATGCAACCATGATCCACCCAGTCTCATAACTCTATTCATTTTGTGGAACTTATAGTATGTTAAAGTTGGAGCAAAAGACATGTCACTTAGACATCATGTTCACAGAGACAGCTGATAACTTCTACTATAGCCTTTTATCTATATCTGTATCCAAAGATATAAGCAAGAGTATTAAGAAAATGCTCATGCCAATATGGAGATATCTCCATATTTACAAGTATTAAATTCACAAATACTCTTATCAACATGTTGCCCAAACCACTGCTCAAAAAATCAAATGAAATGTGGAAATGCCAGTTCAGATTAACTTGATATACTGATCTCTTGATGTTTTGGTGCTTAATTCAGATTTCTAGCCTCCTTAATATAAAGTTCCTATTAAAATGATACCCAGTGTTTTGACTTGAAAACACTCTCAATAAGTGAATTTATATTTTCTTCATTACAGCAGCACTTTATCCATTTAAAAAATAGAATAGATGGGGTTCAGTAGGTGGAGAGTCCGCCTTGCAGTGCAGGGGGCACCGGTTCAGTCCCTGGCCCGGGAAGATCCCACGTGCGGGACAGTGTGTCCAGTTGTGGACCAGTGCTCTGGAGCGCATGCACCCACAGCCAGTGCTCTGTGGCGGGAGGGGCCGCTGCAACCAGAGGCTCACACGGGCCAAAAGAATAAAGATGTATTAAAGTAAATAAATAAACCAATGAGAGGCCAAAATTTAAAAAATATATATAGGGGCACAGTCACATGAGAGATGCCTTTATTTGAAACTACAAAGAATGTTATGCCTTATAGTTGAGAACCTTCATAATTCAGCACAATTTTAGCTCTAGAAAATATGCCCATTGGAATGCACAGTCAGGAAGGTCTTTCAAGGGGAGACAGTAACATAGAGCAGGCATCAACGCATTTGGATGGAAAGAGAAAAGGGAAATCATGGCAAGAAGTGAGTGGACAGCTGAGTCTGACTGATCCAGGGAAGACTTGCTTACAACAAAATTCAGTTGACAAGTGCAGCTCTTAGAACTGAAGAAGCACTCAAGAGTCACTGTAATAGCATTGTCCCAGGAGCTAAGAGACTCTGAACACTTCTCACTGTCATCAAGGCCATTAACTATCTAGCAGCCAGGGCCATTCCTTAACTGTAAAATAAGTAGATTAAACTGAAGAAAATATAAAATTTTGTTGACAATCACAGTACTACTCTTAACTGCATCAAGAAATAAGACTATTTTTCATCCAAGCAGACTCTATCAAAAACTTATGTGCAAAGGACACAATCAATATTCTGAAAAGGCAACTTATAGAATGGGAAAAAAATATTTGCAGTTATGATATGGAGTCAATATCAAGAATACAGAGAGAACTCTTAACCCAATCTTAAAAATGGACAAAAGGACAGCTGGGGCCACTGCCATGTCTCTAATCATCCCTGAGAAGTTCCAGCACATTCTTTGAGTACTCAATGACAACATTGTTGAGCAGTGGAAAATTGCCTTTGCCATCACAGTAATTAAGGGTATGGGACAAGTTCTGCTCATGTGGTGCTAAGGAAAGGAGACTCCTCATCTCACCAAGAGGGCAGGAGAGCTCTCTGAGGTTGAGGTGGAACATTTGATCATCACCATGCAGCGTCTACACCAGACCAAGATCCCAGATGGGTTCCTCAACAAACAGAAGTGAACGAAGGAAAACAAAGCCAGGTCCTGGCCACTGGTCTCAACAACAAACTCCTTGAAGACCTGGCTCACAGAGGGCTCTCCCACTTCTGGGGACTTCATGTCCAAGGCCACCACACCAAGATCACAGGCCACCATGGCTGCATCATGGGTGTGTCTAAGAAGAAATAAAATGGGGGCATTGTCTGTTAATGTTGACAGTTTATGTAATTTTTTTAAAAAATAAATGACTTGAACAGACATTTCTCCAAAGAAGATATACAAATCGCCAATAAATAAATACAAAGATGCTCAACATCACTAGTCATAGGGAAGTGGAAATAAAAATTACAAGCAGATATCACTTGATCCCCACTAGGACGGCTACTCTTTTTTTTTTTTAATTTTGGCCTCTTTTATTAGTTTTTATTTATTTATCTTCATCCATCTTTATTCTTTGGCCTGTGTGGGCCTCCCATTACAGTGGCCTCTCTTGTTACAGAGCACCGGCTCCAGGCACACGCGCTCCAGAGCACTGGCTTGCAATTAGACTCACCAGTCCAGTTGCTCCGTGGCAAATGGGATCCTCCTGGGCCAGGGATCAAACTAGAGCCCCTTGCACTGCAAGACGGACTCTTCACCCACTGGACCACCAGGGAAGCTGATGGCTACTCTTTTTTAAAAAAGGAAATAACAAGTGTTGGCAAGGACATGGGAGAAACTGGAACCCTTGTGTACTGTTGATAAAAATGGAAAAGTGTATATCTGTTATGGAGGACAATACAGTAATATCTCCAAAAAAAAAAAAGAATTACCATGTGGCCCAGCAATTCCACTCCTGAATTTATATCCAAAAGAATAGAAAGCAGAGTCCCAAACAGATTCTTGTATACCCATGTTTGGAGCAGTATTATTTAGTATAGCCTAGAGGTGGCGGCAACCCAAGTGTCCATCAGTGGATAGAAGATTAAAAAAAAAGAAGAAAGAAAGAAAGAAAAAGATAAACCAATGCAGTCTATACCTACAATGAAGTATTATTTAGCCTTACAGAGGGAAAAGATTCTAATTCATGAACTCTGAGAACATTTTGCTAGTGAAACCACAGAAAGACAAATACTATATGATTCCAGACATATAAAGTATCTAGAGTAGTCAGATTTGTAGAAACAAGTACAACAGCTGTTGCCAGGAGATGGAGGAGAAGAAAATAAGAATTACTGTTCAATGGATATAGAATTTCAGGTTTGCAAGATGAAAAAAATTCTGGAGACTGCAAAAATGTGAATTTACTTAATACTACTGAACTATATGCTTAAAATATGGTTAAGATAGCTAAAGGCATTGCTCTGTGAGAAAAGCAGATCCTTCATGGGTGCTGTATGATGGTCTGGAGGCGTGGGATGGGGGGGACATACATGTGACTAATCTGAGAACATACATATCTGTAAACAATAAAACTCTGTAAAAGTTAAAAGTGAAATAAAAGTTTTTTTTTTAAAAAAAAGAAATTTAATGTTATATGTATTTTCCATAATTAATTTTTTTTTTTTTTTTTTTGCCACTTCTCTTGGTCTTTCATTTATTTATTTTCATTCATCTTTGTTCTTTGGCCTGTGTGGGCCTCCCATCGCGGCGGCCTCTCTCACTGCAGAGCACCAGCCCTGGGCACATGCGCTCCAGAGCTCAGGCTTGGTAGTTGGACACATTGGTCCAGCCGCTCTGTGGCATGTGGGATCTTCCCTAACCAGGGATCGAACCAGAGCCCCTTGCACTGCAAGGCAGTGTCCTTACCCACTGGACCACCAGGGAAGCCCACAATTAATTTTTTTAAATGCACATAGTAGCAGTGGTGCAGAAAACATTGAGAGCCTAAGCCCAGCTTCTTTGTGATTCTGAATTCCTTGAAACAGTTGCCTAATTCCTTGTCTGCTCCAAGAGAACCTATCTGATGAACCTCAGCCTACAAAAATATTGCCCGTTTCAAAATTACATATGGCACCTAAGACCTTTACATAATGTCCATCCCAAATCCAATGCTCTGTATTAGAGTTCTTCCATTTCATCTTTTGATATGTTCATGCCCTAAGAGCACTTCTAGGAATGCCCCTGGTGGCCCAATGACTAGGACTCTGCACTTCAAATGCAGGGGGCCTGGGGAACTAGATCCCACATGCTGCAACTAACAGCTCATACACTGTAACTAAAAGATCCACAAGTCTCAATAAAGATCCAATATTCTGCGTGTCACAACTAAGACCTGGTGCATATAAATAAATATTTTCAAAATTAAAAATAAGAGCACTTCTGTATCAATCTATTAAAGCACAAGATTCCAAGGAAACAAGATCAAGGAATAAGTTTTTACTAAGCTCACTGAAAAGTTTAAAAAAAACAAACACTTATTAAGTGTTTAAGACATTCCAGTTAACGGAAGAGCCACTTGACAATTCTTCAACTATTAACAAGACCTCCTCAGCTTCCCAACATTCTATTTCTCAAGG
Source organism: Tragulus kanchil (assembly GCA_022376925.1). Classification (NCBI taxonomy): domain Eukaryota; kingdom Metazoa; phylum Chordata; class Mammalia; order Artiodactyla; family Tragulidae; genus Tragulus; species Tragulus kanchil. The sequence goes on from JAIOJX010000003.1 coordinate 146,552,307, forward strand.
CACACCTCAAACTCCATGGTTAAGATAGCTAAAGGCATTGCTCTGTGAGGCTTTTGGGATGGGGGATATACATATGACTAATCTGAGAACATACATATCTGTAAACAACAAAACTCTGTAAAAGTTAAAAGTGAAATAAAAGTTTTTTTTTTAAAAAAAAGAAATTTAATGTTATATGTATTTTCCATAATTAATTTTTTTTTTTTTTTTGGTCACTTCTATTGGTCTTTCATTTATTTATTTTCATTCATCTTTGTTCTTTGGCCTGTGTGGGCCTCCCATCACAGTTGCCTCTCTTGCTGCAGAGCACCGGCCCTGGGCACATGCGCTCCAGAGCTCTGGCTCGGCAGTTGGATACATTGGTCCAGCCGCTCTGTGGCATGTGGGATCTTCCCTAACCAGGGATCGAACCAGAGCCCCTTGCACTGCAAGGCAGTGTCCTTACCCACTGGACCACCAGGAAGCCCACAATTAATTTTTTTAAATGCACATAGTAGCAGTGGTGCAGAAAACATTGAGAGCCTAAGCCCAGCTTCTTTGTGATTCTGAATTCCTTGAAACAGTTGCCTAATTCCTTGTCTGCTCCAAGAGAACCTATCTGATGAACCTCAGCCTACAAAAATATTGCCCGTTTCAAAATTACATATGGCACCTAAGACCTTTACATAATGTCCATCCCAAATCCAATGCTCTGTATTAGAGTTCTTCCATTTCATCTTTTGATATGTTCATGCCCTAAGAGCACTTCTAGGAATGCCCCTGGTGGCCCAATGACTAGGACTCTGCACTTCAAATGCAGGGGGCCTGGGGAACTAGATCCCACATGCTGCAACTAACAGCTCATACACTGTAACTAAAAGATCCACAAGTCTCAATAAAGATCCAATATTCTGCGTGTCACAACTAAGACCTGGTGCATATAAATAAATATTTTCAAAATTAAAAATAAGAGCACTTCTGTATCAATCTATTAAAGCACAAGATTCCAAGGAAACAAGATCAAGGAATAAGTTTTTACTAAGCTCACTGAAAAGTTTAAAAAAAACAAACACTTATTAAGTGTTTAAGACATTCCAGTTAACGGAAGAGCCACTTGACAATTCTTCAACTATTAACAAGACCTCCTCAGCTTCCCAACATTCTATTTCTCAAGGCACACCTCAAACTCCATCATCTCAACAAAACTATTTCCTTCCTTGCTACAAAACCGTAATGCTATTTTTAATGTTGATATTGTAAGCCCTAGAAAATTGTATTCTCTTTTTGATTACAAAAAAAATCACTGTATCTTCACCACACCCACAAGTATTTCACGAGTGTCCTACATCCAGACACTGCTTGATTTATGAAGTCAGTGCCTAGCCAGCTTTCCCTCATCCATTTGCCGTAAGAACTATTTCAACTCTCTCAGATCCCACTTCAAATTTCACTTGCTTAATGAAGCCATTCCAAGAAGGCAGTGAATTGGACATTGGGGACGTTACAATGAAAATGGAAAGCAACTGCCGACCCACCTCACTTTAGTATAAATCATTTCTCCTCCACTGGGTACTTTCTACCCTTGCAATTTCCAAGACTTACCTTGACTGTCAGCTCACAAAGCACAAATTATGTCTCTATATGCATTTCTTCATCCAGAGCTGGATAATTGATATCAGTTATCACCCGCTTACTTGTACTCACTGTAAAGATTTCCCTCTCCTCCTATTTCTCTGGACACCTTGTGCTTGGATATTCAGCATCACCCAGTAATAATGGGGGAGGAGGGAAGCAATGGGAGTTGTAGCTTTATAACTCTGTAATTATGAAGTCATTTATTGATTTCAGGTCTCAATTTTTTCATTTATTTAAAATAATAATAAAGAGATTTAAGTTTGTTTCCACATTTTTAGAGTATCCATTCAAGTTGCCACTAAAGAGAACCCAAAACACACTGATTTAAAGAAGATTTTTTAAAAATGTCTATTTTCCTTCCATCCCAGAAGTAGCCAGTCCACGGTTAATGGGGTGGACTAAGACCTGGTGCATATAAATAAATATTTTCAAAATTAAAAATAAGAGCACTTCTGTATCAATCTATTAAAGCACAAGATTCCAAGGAAACAAGATCAAGGAATAAGTTTTTACTAAGCTCACTGAAAAGTTTAAAAAAAACAAACACTTATTAAGTGTTTAAGACATTCCAGTTAACGGAAGAGCCACTTGACAATTCTTCAACTATTAACAAGACCTCCTCAGCTTCCCAACATTCTATTTCTCAAGGCACACCTCAAACTCCATCATCTCAACAAAACTATTTCCTTCCTTGCTACAAAACCGTAATGCTATTTTTAATGTTGATATTGTAAGCCCTAGAAAATTGTATTCTCTTTTTGATTACAAAAAATCACTGTATCTTCACCACACCCACAAGTATTTCACGAGTGTCCTACATCCAGACACTGCTTGATTTATGAAGTCAGTGCCTAGCCAGCTTTCCCTCATCCATTTGCCGTAAGAACTATTTCAACTCTCTCAGATCCCACTTCAAATTTCACTTGCTTAATGAAGCCATTCCAAGAAGGCAGTGAATTGGACATTGGGGACGTTACAATGAAAATGGAAAGCAACTGCCGACCCACCTCACTTTAGTATAAATCATTTCTCCTCCACTGGGTACTTTCTACCCTTGCAATTTCCAAGACTTACCTTGACTGTCAGCTCACAAAGCACAAATTATGTCTCTATATGCATTTCTTCATCCAGAGCTGGATAATTGATATCAGTTATCACCCGCTTACTTGTACTCACTGTAAAGATTTCCCTCTCCTCCTATTTCTCTGGACACCTTGTGCTTGGATATTCAGCATCACCCAGTAATAATGGGGGAGGAGGGAAGCAATGGGAGTTGTAGCTTTATAACTCTGTAATTATGAAGTCATTTATTGATTTCAGGTCTCAATTTTTTCATTTATTTAAAATAATAATAAAGAGATTTAAGTTTGTTTCCACATTTTTAGAGTATCCATTCAAGTTGCCACTAAAGAGAACCCAAAACACACTGATTTAAAGAAGATTTTTTAAAAATGTCTATTTTCCTTCCATCCCAGAAGTAGCCAGTCCAAGGTTAATGGGGTGGTCTACAGATGACTTGCATCCTGAGTGCTAAGATGTCATCTCAAGCTGCCACCATCAGGTCTGTACGCTAGCTGGATGAAAGAGGGAAAGGTCAAAAGTGGTCCAGTGGGTAAGGACACCGCCTTGCAGTGCAAGGGGCGCCAGTTCGATCCCTGGCCTGGGAAGATCCCACGTGCCGTGGAGCCACTGGACCGATGTGTCCAATTACTGAGCCGGAGCTCTGGAGCACATGCGCTCAGAGCCAGTGCTCTGCAACAACAGAGGCCACCGCGATGGGAGGCCCACAGGAGCCAAAGAACAAAGACAGATGAACAGAGAGAAATGAAAGACCAATAGAAATGACCCGCCTGCTCCCCTCCCTACCCACCCCACCCACCTCCAAAATAAAATAAATAAATCTTAAAAAAAAAAAAGCATGGCACATCCATTCCTCTTATGGCTTGACCTGGAAGTAATTCTTCGGCTTGCACTGCACTGGCCAGAGCTTGATCACAGGGCCATGAAGGGGAAGATGGGAAGCATAGTCTCTACCAGGGTTTCTCAGCCCAGAGGCTCTTAGTTTGCAACATGTAATTATACAACATATAATGTTTTGAACCTTAAGAACTCTAAAGGGTCTAAGAGTTTACACCACTTGCAAGACAGTAAGCTTTTCTGACAGTCTCATAGATTCTGACTAAGGACATGGGACTCCTGGGTCAGGAACAACGGTGTTTACTCCAGTCTGCAAGCAGCATAGCCATGCCACATTCCTCAGCTGGATAATTGATATCAGTTATCACCCGCTTACTTGTACTCACTGTAAAGATTTCCCTCTCCTCCTATTTCTCTGGACACCTTGTGCTTGGATATTCAGCATCACCCAGTAATAATGGGGGAGGAGGGAAGCAATGGGAGTTGTAGCTTTATAACTCTGTAATTATGAAGTCATTTATTGATTTCAGGTCTCAATTTTTTCATTTATTTAAAATAATAATAAAGAGATTTAAGTTTGTTTCCACATTTTTAGAGTATCCATTCAAGTTGCCACTAAAGAGAACCCAAAACACACTGATTTAAAGAAGATTTTTTAAAAATGTCTATTTTCCTTCCATCCCAGAAGTAGCCAGTCCAAGGTTAATGGGGTGGTCTACAGATGACTTGCATCCTGAGTGCTAAGATGTCATCTCAAGCTGCCACCATCAGGTCTGTACGCTAGCTGGATGAAAGAGGGAAAGGTCAAAAGTGGTCCAGTGGGTAAGGACACCGCCTTGCAGTGCAAGGGGCGCCAGTTCGATCCCTGGCCTGGGAAGATCCCACGTGCCGTGGAGCCACTGGACCGATGTGTCCAATTACTGAGCCGGAGCTCTGGAGCACATGCGCTCAGAGCCAGTGCTCTGCAACAACAGAGGCCACCGCGATGGGAGGCCCACAGGAGCCAAAGAACAAAGACAGATGAACAGAGAGAAATGAAAGACCAATAGAAATGACCCGCCTGCTCCCCTCCCTACCCACCCCACCCACCTCCAAAATAAAATAAATAAATCTTAAAAAAAAAAAAAGCATGGCACATCCATTCCTCTTATGGCTTGACCTGGAAGTAATTCTTCGGCTTGCACTGCACTGGCCAGAGCTTGATCACAGGGCCATGAAGGGGAAGATGGGAAGCATAGTCTCTACCAGGGTTTCTCAGCCCAGAGGCTCTTAGTTTGCAACATGTAATTATACAACATATAATGTTTTGAACCTTAAGAACTCTAAAGGGTCTAAGAGTTTACACCACTTGCAAGACAGTAAGCTTTTCTGACAGTCTCATAGATTCTGACTAAGGACATGGGACTCCTGGGTCAGGAACAACGGTGTATTACTCCTAGTACTGCAAGCAGCATGAGCCATGCCACATGTGCCTCAGTCTGCCTTGTGCTCCCAACTCCCACCAGGACAATGTGATGGGCTAGGATGGATGCATGAGCAGATTGTTGGTTATACTACAGGAGAAGAATTTTGAATTTAGAGAGCCCAGATATTTTTTTTTTAATTGAAGGATAATAGCTTTTCAGAGTTTTGTTTTTTAATGCCAAACATTAACATGAATCAGCCATAGGTATATATATGTTCCCTCCCTCCTAAACTTCCATCCCAGATCCCTCCCCACCCCCACCCCCAGATTATTACAGAGTCCCTGTTTGAGTTCCCTTAGTCCCACAGCAAATTCCCACTGGTTGTCTATCTTACATATAGTAATGTTTCCATGCTACATTTTCCATACATCTCACCCACTCCTCCCTCCCCCCAATGTCCAGAAATCTGTTCTCGATGTCTATTTCTCCCGCTCTGCATGTGTACCTCATTGTTCATTTCAGTGCTACTTACAATAGTTAGAACATGGAAGCAACCTAGATGTCCAGCGACAGATAAATGGATAAAGAAGCTGTGGTACATATATACAATGGAATATTACTCAGCCATGAAAAATGATTGCATTTGAGTCAGTTCTAATGAGATGGATGAACCTAGAGCCTATTATACGGAGTGAAGTAAACTAGAAAAAAAGAGATAAATACGTATACTAACACATATATATGGAATCTAGAAAGATGGTACTGATAAATGCATATGCAGAGTAGCAATGGAGAAACAGACACAGAGACCAAATCTTTTATAGTTGGCAGTAAGGCACTTGCCTTTTGCTCTAAAGATGATCACATTCTCTATCTTCAAGGGCCTTTTAGTCTATAAACATCTTTACATATATAGTCTAGGCAACAGGGAGTTATTACCCAACTCACACAATGTATAGAAATGAAAGAGACCCAGGGAGAGTTGTCTCCAGACATAGGACACTTTTAAGAAAGACAAAGTTTGCTATCGCTGATTTTGCTGGGACAACAGCAGGAACCAGGACTTTTCCAGGAAAACAAGACATGTGTTCATATTAACACAACTGGTTCCCCAGCAGTCTCTGCCACGGATTCTAATTCTGTAGTATCTGCCATCTAAAGGAATAATACGAAGGCCATCGGTTCTTAGGGACCAAGATGTAAGTAATAACAGTGTCCAAGGTAAGCATTTTCAGTTATCACAAACGTCCTTAAATCTATGTCTAGTAACCTCAGATGGAGGTCATGTACAGGTCATTAGATAACCTCCTGGCTAACGTGTTAGTAGCACTATTAGGAAAAAGCACAGACTGAGACCACCCTGGCCAGGGACCGGAGTAACCAAGTCATAAGTTATTTTATGAGCACAGATCCTGGTAAAGAACACAGAACCAACAAGTCACCACCAACTGGAAGAATTCAACAAAGGTTCAAAATGTCACGTGGCGGGACGCCGCGCGGACGCCGCGAGGAGCGGGTAAGTTCAGCCACTCCAACTGGAGGGCTTGCTGAACGGAGAGAGGAAGTCGTCCACGGGTTGCTGACCAGGGACTGGGCACGAGTTGGACGGGAAAGCTCGCGTCCGCCTTTGGTACTTAGACACATAACCGGCAGTGTCGGAGGAGCCCGCGATCCCCTAGAGCTGCAGTAGCAGCGGAGGAAGCCGGGGAAAGAGCAGGGATTGGAGACGACAGGCGGGCGCGCGGTCGAGCCGGGGCGCCCCCCTCCAACACGGGACTGCGTGCGCCGCGGCCTCCGCCCGACTGACTGGGATCAGCCCACCGCCCGGCCAGCACCAAGTATCGCAGCAAAGCTCTCCTTTTGCTGAACCCCAAAACAGAAACCACAGCAACCGGTACTGTAAGGGAAAGACCACGCCATCAAGACACCACCATCAAGAGAGATTGGTTTCCAACAGGCAGATATGAAGATAAAACCAAGGACAGTATTTAACATTTTTTTTTCTCTTTTTCATTTTTTCTGCTTGTTTGTGGTGGACTATTTTGCTTATTCAATTGATTGGTTTGGGGTTTATTAGTTTCTTTGTTTATTGGGGGTTTTTTATGTTTTTTTTTTTGTAGTTTTCATTTGTTTGATTTATTCTATGTGTTTTTTCTTTGTTTTTCGGTCTCATTAATTTTTTTTTTTTTTGCTCTTTTTAATTTTTAACCTTCTTTTGACTTTTATTATATTTTTTTAACTTTAATTTTAATTCTTGAAAACCTCTAATTCTCTTTTCTCTTTCCTCTTTCCCACTGCTTTCTTTCTCTATGTTCTAAATGTAAAACATCTTCCTAGCTATCAATATCCTCTAGACAAATTATTTCCTATCTTTCTGTCTGCACTATTCACTTCCAAATGCACTAAACAGTACACACACTAATCTTTGCTACCTAATCCTATAAAATACTTCCAAGACAAATCTTTTCCTTTTTATTACTTATAGACTCTCCTCCTTGTCACCCCGAGCACATGTCCTAATTTAAAATTGCTTTCATTGTAATTATCCAAGCCAGGACCTTGTGATAGATCTATTATTCAGGCACTGTTTTAATTAATTCAAAGCTTAACGGGCAAGTATCATCTGTGATTGCATGAGTTGCTAGAAAGATTTCCTGCGCCTTATCTCTGTAAAACTGGTCAGTTGTGGGATTGCTGTATATGTATGTGTATCTTATGATTATGTTAGAAAACATCTGCATGCTTTTATGACTGTCACCCATCAGGGATGCACCTCTTGTTCCTCAGATGCTAGTGTGTGAACTAGTATCACAGAACACCATAGCAAACCAGACATAGAGCCTACACTCCCTGACCAATCATCAAACCAAGGATCCTCGAAGCGGAAGCCTGGATTCCAAGACCCCACACTGATTATTGAAGAACATACAACACTACAGATTATTCACCTGTAAACAAGGTCTATCACCACCCAAGACACAAGCCACTGAACCCTTCTACAAGGACAAAAACCCAAAGGAAGGGAGAATTCAACCAAGAAGCCTGGTGGGAATAAGAACTCCATACACACAGACACACACAAAGAAACAAAGATTAACCTAATAATGAAACGTCAGAGAAACACTGTACAAATGAAGGACCAAGCTAGAGAAACACCACTTCAAATGACAGAGGAGGAGATAGACAAACTATCTGAAAGAGAATTCAGAAAAACTATACTAATGAGAATGCAAAACACCGAAAACAGAATATTAGAGGAAATTAGTGCATTGAGAAAAGACATGCAGGAAATGAAAAATAAGCAAATAGAGACCACCAACTCAAATGCTGAACTCAAAAATACTATAGAAGGTCTCAACAGTAGAGTATCAGAGGCTGAAGAACGGATAAGTGAGCTGGAAGACAGAATGGTGGAAATAAGTACTGAAGAACAGAACAAAGCCCAAAGAATTAAAAGAACTGAGGATAGCCTCAGAGACCTATGGGACAATATTAAACGCACCAACATTAGAATTACAGGAGTTCCAGAAGAAGAAGAAGAGAAGAAACACTATGAAAAAATTCTTGAAGAGGTTATAGTTTAAAACTTCCCCAGCATGGGAAAGGAGATAGTCAGCCAAGTCCAGGAAGCACAAAGAGTTCCATACAGGAGAAACCCCAGAAGAAACACACCAAGGCACATACTAATCAAACTAACGCAGACTAAATATAAAGACAGATTACTAAAAGCAGCTAGGAGCAAACAACAAATAACATATAAAGGAAACCCCATACGTTTAACTGCGGATCTCTCAACAGAAACCCTACAGGCCAGAAGAGAATGGCAAGATACATTTAAACGGCTAAAAGAGAATAACCTGCAACCACGAATTCTCTACCCAGCAAGAATCTCATTCAAAATCGATGGTGAAGTCAAAAGCTTCACAGACAAGCAAAACTAAAAGAATTCTGTACCACAAAACCAGCCCTACAACAAGTGTTAAAGGACCTGATATAGCCAATAAATACAAGAGTAGGAGAAGCCTTACAAATCAAACCCCAAATTTCTAAGAAGATGACAATAGGAACATTCGTATCAATAATTACTTTGAATGTAAATGGACTAAATGCTCCAACCAAACGACACAGGCTGGCTGAATGGATCCAGAAGCAAGACCCATATATATGCTGTTTACAAGAGACCCACTTCAGACCTAGAGACACTCATAGACTGAAAGTGAAAGGCTGGAAAAAGATATTTCATGCAAATGGAAATCAAAAGAAAGCTGGAGTAGCAATCCTTATATCAGACAAAATAGACTTTAAAGTAAAGAAGATTCTAAGAGACAAGGCAGGTCACTACATCATGATTAAGGGATCTATCCAAGAGGAAGACATAACAGTCATGAATATCTACGCACCCAACACAGGGGCACCTCAATACATAAGACAGGTACTTTCAGACATAAAAGAAGAAATCAAGAATACCACAATAATAGTAGGAGACTTTAACACTCCTCTCACACCAATGGACAGATCAACAAAACAGAAAATTAATAAAGAAACACAAGCCTTAAATGCCACACTGGAAAAGATGGACCTCATCGATATCTTTAGGACGTTCCATCCAAAAGCAGAAGAATACACTTTCTTCTCAAGCGCTCACGGAACATTCTCCAGGATAGACCACATCTTGGGTCACAAATCTAACCTCAGTCAGTTCAAGAAAACCGAAATTATATCGACCATCTTCTCGGACCACAATGCAATGAGACTGGAGATCAACTACCAGAAAAAAAACCCTAAAAACAGAAACACATGGAGATTAAACAATACATACCTAAAAAACCAACTGATCGTTGAGGAAAACAAAGGAGAAATTAAACAATTCCTAGAAGAAAATGACAATGAACACACGACAGTGCAAACCCTATGGGATACAGCAAAAGCAGACTAAATATAAAGACGGATTACTAAAAGCAGCTAGGAGCAAACAACAAATAACATATAAAGGAAACCCCATACGTTTAACTGCGGATCTCTCAACAGAAACCCTACAGGCCAGAAGAGAATGGCAAGATACATTTAAACGGCTAAAAGAGAATAACCTGCAACCACGAATTCCCTACCCAGCAAGAATCTCATTCAAAATCGATGGTGAAGTCAAAAGCTTCACAGACAAGCAAAAACTAAAAGAATTCTGTACCACAAAACCAGCCCTACAACAAGTGTTAAAGGACCTGATATAGCCAATAAATACAAGAGTAGGAGAAGCCTTACAAATCAAACCCCAAATTTCTAAGAAGATGACAATAGGAACATTCGTATCAATAATTACTTTGAATGTAAATGGACTAAATGCTCCAACCAAACGACACAGGCTGGCTGAATGGATCCAGAAGCAAGACCCATATATATGCTGTTTACAAGAGACCCACTTCAGACCTAGAGACACTCATAGACTGAAAGTGAAAGGCTGGAAAAAGATATTTCATGCAAATGGAAATCAAAAGAAAGCTGGAGTAGCAATCCTTATATCAGACAAAATAGACTTTAAAGTAAAGAAGATTCTAAGAGACAAGGCAGGTCACTACATCATGATTAAGGGATCTATCCAAGAGGAAGACATAACAGTCATGAATATCTACGCACCCAACACAGGGGCACCTCAATACATAAGACAGGTACTTTCAGACATAAAAGAAGAAATCAAGAATACCACAATAATAGTAGGAGACTTTAACACTCCTCTCACACCAATGGACAGATCAACAAAACAGAAAATTAATAAAGAAACACAAGCCTTAAATGCCACACTGGAAAAGATGGACCTCATCGATATCTTTAGGACGTTCCATCCAAAAGCAGAAGAATACACTTTCTTCTCAAGCGCTCACGGAACATTCTCCAGGATAGACCACATCTTGGGTCACAAATCTAACCTCAGTCAGTTCAAGAAAACCGAAATTATATCGACCATCTTCTCGGACCACAATGCAATGAGACTGGAGATCAACTACCAGAAAAAAAACCCTAAAAACAGAAACACATGGAGATTAAACAATACATACCTAAAAAACCAACTGATCGTTGAGGAAATCAAAGGAGAAATTAAACAATTCCTAGAAGAAAATGACAATGAACACACGACAGTGCAAAACCTATGGGATACAGCAAAAGCAGTTCTAAGAGGGAAATTTATAGCAATACAATCCCACCTCAAGAAACTAGGAAAATATGAAGCAGATGACCTAACCCTCCGCTTAAAACAGTTGGAGAAAGAAGAACAAAAACATCCCAGAGCCAGCAGAAGAAGAGAAATCGTAAAGATCAGAGCAGAAATAAATGAGAAAGAAACAAAAGAAACAATAGTAAAGATAAATAAAACAAAAAGCTGGTTCTTTGAAAAGGTAAACAAAATTGACAAGCCACTGGCCAGACTCATTAAGAAAAAGAGAGAGAAGAACCAGATCAACAAAATCAAAAATGAAAAAGGAGAGATTACAACAGATAATGCAGAAATCCAAAGGATTCTAAGAGACTATTATGAGCAACTCTATGGCAACAAACTGGACAACTTGGAAGAAATGGACAGTTTCTTGGACAGGATTAATCTCCCAAGACTGAGCCAGGAAGAAACAGAAACTTTGAACAACCCAATCACAAGCTCAGAAATCAACTTTGTGATTAAAAATCTACCCAAAAATAAAAGCCCAGGACCAGATGGCTTCACAGCCGAATTCTACCAAACATTTAAAGAGGAGCTAATGCCTGTCCTTCTAAACCTCTTTCAAAAAATTGCACAGGAAGGAAAACTCCCAAACACATTCTACGAGGCCACCATCACCCTGATACCCAAACCAGGCAAAGACAACACAAAAAAGGAAAACTATAGGCCAATTTCACTGATGAACTTAGATGCCAAGATCCTCAACAAAATCCTAGCAAAACACATCAAAAGATGGACCTCTTCGGGTCATAAAAAATTTTTTAAGCGCTCACGGAACATTCTCCAGGATAGACCACATCTTGGGTCACAAATCTAACCTCAGTCAGTTCAAGAAAACCGAAATTATATCGACCATCTTCTCGGACCACAATGCAATGAGACTGGAGATCAACTACCAGAAAAAAAACCCTAAAAACAGAAACACATGGAGATTAAACAATACATACCTAAAAAACCAACTGATCGTTGAGGAAATCAAAGGAGAAATTAAACAATTCCTAGAAGAAAATGACAATGAACACACGACAGTGCAAAACCTATGGGATACAGCAAAAGCAGTTCTAAGGGGGAAATTTATAGCAATACAATCCCACCTCAAGAAACTAGGAAAATATGAAGCAGATGACCTAACCCTCCGCTTAAAACAGTTGGAGAAAGAAGAACAAAAACATCCCAGAGCCAGCAGAAGAAGAGAAATCGTAAAGATCAGAGCAGAAATAAATGAGAAAGAAACAAAAGAAACAATAGTAAAGATAAATAAAACAAAAAGCTGGTTCTTTGAAAAGGTAAACAAAATTGACAAGCCACTGGCCAGACTCATTAAGAAAAAGAGAGAGAAGAACCAGATCAACAAAATCAAAAATGAAAAAGGAGAGATTACAACAGATAATGCAGAAATCCAAAGGATTCTAAGAGACTATTATGAGCAACTCTATGGCAACAAACTGGACAACTTGGAAGAAATGGACAGTTTCTTGGACAGGATTAATCTCCCAAGACTGAGCCAGGAAGAAACAGAAACTTTGAACAACCCAATCACAAGCTCAGAAATCAACTTTGTGATTAAAAATCTACCCAAAAATAAAAGCCCAGGACCAGATGGCTTCACAGCCGAATTCTACCAAACATTTAAAGAGGAGCTAATGCCTGTCCTTCTAAACCTCTTTCAAAAAATTGCACAGGAAGGAAAACTCCCAAACACATTCTACGAGGCCACCATCACCCTGATACCCAAACCAGGCAAAGACAACACAAAAAAGGAAAACTATAGGCCAATTTCACTGATGAACTTAGATGCCAAGATCCTCAACAAAATCCTAGCAAACAGAATTCAACGACATGTCAAAAAACTCATACATCACGATCAAGTTGGGTTCATCCCAGGCATGCAAGGCTTCTTCAACATCCGCAAATCAATCAACGTGATACACCATATCAACAAGTTGAAAGACAAAAATCACATGATCGTCTCAATAGATGCAGAAAAAGCCTTCGACAAAGTACAACATCCATTTATGATCAAAACTCTTCAGAAAATGGGCATAGAAGGAACCTATCTCAACATAATAAAAGCCATCTATGAGAAACCTACAGCGAACATTATTGTTAATGGTGAAAAACTGAAAGCATTCCCTCTAAGATCAGGAACAAGACAGGGGTGCCCACTTTCACCACTGCTATTCAACATAGTCCTGGAAGTCCTAGCAACAGCAATAAGACAAGAGAAAGAAATCAAAGGAATCCAGATTGGAAAGGAAGAAGTCAAGCTCTCTCTTTTTGCAGACGACATGATATTATACATAGAAAATCCCAAAGACACGGTTACAAAGCTACTAGAACTAATCAATGAATTCAGCAAAGTTGCAGGATATAAAGTCAACACACAGAAGTCACTGGCATTCCTATACACAAACAATGAAAAATCAGAAAATGAAATCAAAGAGGCAATCCCCTTCACCATTGCAACCAAAAGAATCAAATATCTAGGAATAAACCTACCCAAAGAAACAAAAGAATTGTACACAGAAAATTACAAGACACTCATGAGAGACATTAAAGAAGACTTAAACAGATGGAGAGATATTCCATGTTCCTGGATTGGAAGAATCAATATTGTGAAAATGACCATACTTCCAAATATCATCTACAGATTCAATGCAATACCTATTCAACTACCACTGACATTTTTCACAGAACTAGACCAAATAATAACACAGTTCATATGGAAACACAGAAGACCTCGAATAGCCAAAGCAATCCTGAGGAAGAAAAATGGAGTTGGAGGGATCAGCCTCCCTAACTTCAGACTCTACTACAAAGCAACAGTTATCAAGACAGTATGGTACTGGCACAAAAACAGAACTATAGATCAATGGAACAAGATTGAGAACCCAGAGATCAACCCACGCACCTATGGGTATCTTATTTTTGATAAAGGAGGAGAAACTATAAAATGGGACAAAGACAGTCTCTTTAACAAGTGGTGCTGGGAGAATTGGACAGCTACATGCAAAAAAATGAAATTGGAACATTCCCTGACGCCATACACTAAGATCAACTCAAAATGGATTAAAGACCTCAATGTAAGACCAGAAACCATCAAACTCTTAGAGGAGAATATAGGCAAAACCCTCAAGGACATCAATCAAAGCAAGATCTTCTCTGACCCACCAACTAAAATAGCAGAACTGAAAAGAAAAATGAACATATGGGACCTCATGAAACTTAAAAGCTTTTGTACGGCAAAAGAAATTACAAAAAAGTTCAACAGACACCCCACAGAGTGGGAGAAAATCATAGCAAATGAAACAACAGACAAAGAATTAATCTCCAAAATCTACAAGCAACTCAGACAACTCAGCACAGGGAAAATGAGCAGCCCAATCAAAAAATGGGAAAAAGATCTAAAGAGACGCCTCTCCAAAGAGGACATACAAATGGTCCAAAAGCACATGAAACGATGCTCAACCTCGCTTATTATTAGAGAAATGCAAATTAAAACCACAATGAGATACCACCTCACACCTGTCAGAATGGCCATCATCAACAAATCGACAGACAACAAATGCTGGAGAGGGTGTGGAGAAAAGGGAACCCTCTTGCATTGCTGGTGGGAATGTAAATTAATACAACCTCTATGGAAGACAGTCTGGAGATTCCTTAAAAAACTAAAAATAGAAGCACCCTATGACCCAGCAATCCCACTATTAGGCCTATATCCTGATGAAATCAAAACTGAAAGAGGCACCTGTACCCCAATGTTCATTGCAGCTCTCTATACAATAGCCAGAACATGGAAGCAACCTAGATGTCCATCGACAAATGAATGGATCCAGAAGCTCTGGTACATATATACAATGGAATACTACTCAGCTGTTAAAAGAAATGCAGAAGACTCAGTCCTAATGAGGTGGCTGGCTTTAGAACCTATCATAAAAAGTGAAGTAAGTCAAAAGAGAAAGACAAGTATAGTATACTAACTCATATATATGGGATCTAGTAAGATGGTCATGATAACACACACAGTGAACTCATGAAAAATCAGAATAGACATAAAGACATTGTGGAGACCGAACAATGGGAGGGAGTAACATGGGAACCTATACTGTCATGTGTAGAAAGGATAGCTATTGTCATTGTGCTAGGGGAATAGGAGTACCTACAACCACTTGGAGCAATGGTCTGGAGGGTTGGGGGAACCTGGGTGGGGGGAGGGCCAAGGGATATGCATCTGATTGATCTGGGAACATACATGTACAAAAATAAATAAATAAATAAATAAAAAAATTTAAAAAAAAAATGTCACGTGGCCTACCACCTTCCATAATTCTTCTAGCTGGAATCCATCTTGGCTGAGAGATGTACGTGGATGACCAGGAAGGAGCCTGGGTCAGAATGAATGTCCAGAGACAATCCAGAAACTAATCTCATCACCATAAAACCCAAGACTGCAAGCCACAGGGCACACAAGATCCCCTGAGTTCTCTTACCATGGCTCTCTGCCATTCAGTCCTTCCCAATAAAGTCTCTTGATTGGTCAGCTCGTGTGTCTCCTAGGACAACTGATTTCTGAATGTCAGACAGCAGGCCACTCTCAGGTCCTGGAAGGGGGTCCTCTTTCAGCAACAGTTCCACTAAGGCTCAGAGGACTCCCTGCTTCTGTTGGAAGATATCTTTTCTGTGTGCTACCCAAAATAATAAGTGTTCCTTCTCTTAAACCTGTAAGTTTGGGACCAACTTTTTAACAAATTCAGTAGGAGATAAGCGACTAGGTTATACCTGTTTCAGTTGGGTTTATCTAGATCATAGCTCTCATCTCACACCCCAGTTTTGGTGGCTGTTCTGGAAGACTGTAGAGGCAGTTTCTGAAGCTGCCTCCATATGGTCACAGGAGGAGAGATTGACGGCACTTGGGCCAAATACTTCCATCCTTGATCTGAATTCTCCCTCTTCTGTTGTTACTCTCTGATCATCTACCTGCTTCAAAGACAATTAAAGAATGTGAATCTCTTTAATCACTTTCTCAATAAAGACCTAAGAAATGCTTTACCTACTATATTATCTCCCTTTTATCCATGATCTGCAGTTAGTTCCACTAATTCTTTAGTGCTTTCTTGTCTTTCATGTTTTAATCATTTTTCAATACTGGTTCTGAACTCACTTCAAAAGGCTTTATGAACTTTGGCAGCAGAAATGGGATGGGATGAGACTGCCTGTATGCCTGTATTTCTGGTCTGCAACTTTGCAGTATTTTCGTCCTCCTCATTTCATTTTCAAAAACCTTTTTTTACAACTTCTTTTCTTTTTTTTGTTTTTTGACAATGAGTCCCTATAGGACTTCAGTTCAAAGCATTCGTTGAGGTCTAGGCTTTCAATTGTGGTATTTTAAAACACAGACTCTAGGCTTCCTGTGGGCTTTTTCTGTTTGTTTTAAATTGTCTTTTCAATATCTTCCTAATTAGCATCCTTATTTTAGAATCATTTCCATTTTATAATTTAATTTTTCATTTCATTTTCTTCATTTTTATTCAGTCATAAATGCATAAGATTTATGAAATGGAAAGAAGAGTTTATAAAGAAAATCAGCAATTTCCATTTTTATGCTTGCCCACCCACAGAGTCTTAATCTCCAGAGGCAAACACTGTAAGTGTGCTTGCTTTTTATTTTTCTGGGGATCACCTTCTAACACGTAATTAGCACATTTACATCACCCTTCCAGTAGTCATGTACCGATGTGAGAGTTGGACCATAAAGAAGGCTGAGCACCTAAAAATTAATGCTTTTGAAATGTGGTGCTGGAGAAGATTCTTGAGAGTCCCTTAGACAGCAAGGAAATCAAGCCAATGAATCCTAAAGGAAATCAGTCCTGAGTATTCACTGGAAGGACTGATGCTGAAGCTGAAGCTCCAATATTTTGGCCACCTAATACAAAGAGCTGACTCACTGGAAGAGATCTTGATGCTGGGAAAGACTGAGGCAAGAGGAGAAAGGGACAACAGAGGGTGAGATGGTTAGAAGGCATCACGAACTCAATGAACATAAGTTTGAGCAAATGCAGAGAGATAGTGAAGGTCAGAGAAGCCTGGCATGTTGCAGTTCAGGGGGTTTCAAAGAGTCGGACATGACTTAACAACTGAACAATAAATACCAAAATCTAAAATTTATTGTGCACTTTGACCCAGAAATTCTACTTTAAGGAATTAATCCTAAACAAGTATGGAAACAGGTTTACCAAGGTATTTACACAAGAATGCTGTGTAGACTTATATACAACAAAGAATTGGAAATCATCCAAAGAACTTTAAACCATTTTGAGTACCTTATAATTACAATATGATCATAAAGTAAAATCATCTGAAGTCACTAAAATTAAAGAGGGCAAATCCATATATACCAACACAGATAAATGTCAATGACATGTTAAGTTATAAAAGCACATTAATACATATTACATGTTTGAACTTCAACAACATTATGCTGTTCTACAAGACAGCTATAAAAAGAAAACACACAATGTATGATTCGAATTACATAAAATGTTCAACAAAAGCAAATCTAAAGAGATGGAAATAGATCAATGGTTGCCTGGGACTGAGTGGGAACAGAACTTGCCTGCAAATGGATGTAGAAATTTTGGAGGTGATGGAAATACTCTAAAACTATGTTGTTTTAGACTAAACAATTTAAACTAAACAATTGTTTTAAACTAAAACTAGACAATTAAATTGACTGTACAGTTAACTGCCTATTTGCAAAAAAAAAATTGAATTCCCTTTGTAAACTTTATAGTATGCAAATTACACCTCAATAAATCTGTTTTTCCTACTAGAGCTAATCAGCAAATTCAGCAAAGTCGCAGGATACAAAATCAATACACAGAATTCACTGGCATTCCTGTACACAAACAATGAAAAATCAGAAAACGAAATCAAACAGGCAATCCCCTTCACCACTGCAACCAAAAGAATCAAATATCTAGGAATAAACCTCCCCAAAGAAACAAAAGAACTGTACACAGAAAATTACAAGACACTCATGAGAGACATTAAAGACGACTTAAACAGATGGAGAGATATTCCACGTTCCTGGGTCGGAAGAATCAATATTGTGAAAATGACCATACTACCAAATGTCATCTACAGATTCAATGCAATCCTATCAAACTTCCAATGACATTCTTCACAGAAGTAGACCAAAGAATAACACAGTTCATATGGAAACACAAAAGCCAAAGCAATCCTGAGGAAAAAGAATGGAGCTGGAGGGATCAGCCTCCCCAACTTCAGACTCTACTACAAAGCAACAGTTATCAAGACAGTATGGTACTGGCACAAAAACAGAACTACAGACCAATGGAACAAGATAGAGAACCCAGAGATAAACCCACACACCTATGAGTACCTTATTTTTGACAAAGGAAGCGAACATATAAAACGGAACAAAGATAGCTTCTTCAACAAGTGGTGCTGGGAAAATTGGACAGCTACATGCAAAAAAATGAAACTGGAACATTCCCTGACACCATACACAAACACAAACTCAAAATGGATTAAAGACCTAAATGTAAGGCCAGAAACCATCAAACTCTTGGAGAAGAATATAGGCAAAACCCTCAACATTATGCTGTTCTACAAGACAGCTATAAAAAGAAAACACACAATGTATGATTCGAATTACATAAAATGTTCAACAAAAGCAAATCTAAAGAGATGGAAATAGATCAATGGTTGCCTGGGACTGAGTGGGAACAGAACTTGCCTGCAAATGGATGTAGAAATTTTGGAGGTGATGGAAATACTCTAAAACTATGTTGTTTTAGACTAAACAATTTAAACTAAACAATTGTTTTAAACTAAAACTAGACAATTAAATTGACTGTACAGTTAACTGCCTATTTGCAAAAAAAAAATTGAATTCCCTTTGTAAACTTTATAGTATGCAAATTACACCTCAATAAATCTGTTTTTCCTACTAGAGCTAATCAGCAAATTCAGCAAAGTCGCAGGATACAAAATCAATACACAGAATTCACTGGCATTCCTGTACACAAACAATGAAAAATCAGAAAACGAAATCAAACAGGCAATCCCCTTCACCACTGCAACCAAAAGAATCAAATATCTAGGAATAAACCTCCCCAAAGAAACAAAAGAACTGTACACAGAAAATTACAAGACACTCATGAGAGACATTAAAGACGACTTAAACAGATGGAGAGATATTCCACGTTCCTGGGTCGGAAGAATCAATATTGTGAAAATGACCATACTACCAAATGTCATCTACAGATTCAATGCAATCCCTATCAAACTTCCAATGACATTCTTCACAGAAGTAGACCAAAGAATAACACAGTTCATATGGAAACACAAAAGCCAAAGCAATCCTGAGGAAAAAGAATGGAGCTGGAGGGATCAGCCTCCCCAACTTCAGACTCTACTACAAAGCAACAGTTATCAAGACAGTATGGTACTGGCACAAAAACAGAACTACAGACCAATGGAACAAGATAGAGAACCCAGAGATAAACCCACACACCTATGAGTACCTTATTTTTGACAAAGGAAGCGAACATATAAAACGGAACAAAGATAGCTTCTTCAACAAGTGGTGCTGGGAAAATTGGACAGCTACATGCAAAAAAATGAAACTGGAACATTCCCTGACACCATACACAAACACAAACTCAAAATGGATTAAAGACCTAAATGTAAGGCCAGAAACCATCAAACTCTTGGAGAAGAATATAGGCAAAACCCTCAAGGACATAAATCAAAGCAAGATCTTCTCTGACCCACCTACTGGAATAGCGGAACTAGAAACAAAAATGAATACGTGGGACCTCATGAAACTTCAAAGCTTTTGTACAGCAAAAGAAATTACAAAAAAGCTCAACAGACACCCCACAGAGTGGGAGAAAATCATAGCAAATGAAACAACAGACAAAGAATTAATCTCCAAAATCTACAAGCAACTCAGACAACTCAGCACAGGAAAAACGAACAACCCAATCAAAAAATGGGAAAAAGATCTAAAGAGACGCCTCTCTAAAGAGGACATACAGATGGCCCAAAAGCACATGAAACAATGCTCAACTTCACTTTTAATTAGAGAAATGCAAATCAAAACTACAATGACATATCACCTCACACCCGTCAGAATGGCCATCATCCACAAATCAACAGACAATAAATGCTGGAGAGGCTGCGGAGAAAAGGGAACACTCCTGCATTGCTGGTGGGAATGTAGATTGATACAGCCTCTATGGAAGACAGTCTGGAGATTTCTTTAAAAACTAAAAATAGAAGCACCATACAACCCAACAATCCCACTCTTAGGCTTATACCCTGATGAAATCAAATCCAAAAGAAGCACCTGTACCCCAATGTTCATTGCAGCTCTCTATACAATAGCTAGAACATGGAAGAAACCATTGCAAAGGCTCTCTATCAAATGGAACGCTGAGGAAAAGAATGGAGCTGGAGGATCAGCCTCCCCAACTTCAGACTCTACTACAAAGCAACAGTTATCAAGACAGTATGGTACTGGCACAAAAACAGAACTACAGACCAATGGAACAAGATAGAGAACCCAGAGATAAACCCACACACCTATGAGTACCTTATTTTTGACAAAGGAAGCGAACATATAAAACGGAACAAAGATAGCTTCTTCAACAAGTGGTGCTGGGAAAATTGGACAGCTACATGCAAAAAAATGAAACTGGAACATTCCCTGACACCATACACAAACACAAACTCAAAATGGATTAAAGACCTAAATGTAAGGCCAGAAACCATCAAACTCTTGGAGAAGAATATAGGCAAAACCCTCAAGGACATAAATCAAAGCAAGATCTTCTCTGACCCACCTACTGGAATAGCGGAACTAGAAACAAAAATGAATACGTGGGACCTCATGAAACTTCAAAGCTTTTGTACAGCAAAAGAAATTACAAAAAAGCTCAACAGACACCCCACAGAGTGGGAGAAAATCATAGCAAATGAAACAACAGACAAAGAATTAATCTCCAAAATCTACAAGCAACTCAGACAACTCAGCACAGGAAAAACGAACAACCCAATCAAAAAATGGGAAAAAGATCTAAAGAGACGCCTCTCTAAAGAGGACATACAGATGGCCCAAAAGCACATGAAACAATGCTCAACTTCACTTTTAATTAGAGAAATGCAAATCAAAACTACAATGACATATCACCTCACACCCGTCAGAATGGCCATCATCCACAAATCAACAGACAATAAATGCTGGAGAGGCTGCGGAGAAAAGGGAACACTCCTGCATTGCTGGTGGGAATGTAGATTGATACAGCCTCTATGGAAGACAGTCTGGAGATTTCTTTAAAAACTAAAAATAGAAGCACCATACAACCCAACAATCCCACTCTTAGGCTTATACCCTGATGAAATCAAATCCAAAAGAAGCACCTGTACCCCAATGTTCATTGCAGCTCTCTATACAATAGCTAGAACATGGAAGAAACCTAGATGCCCGTCGAGGAACGAATGGATACAAAAGCTCTGGTACATATATACAATGGAATACTGCACAGCTGTAAAAAGAAATGCAGAAGAATCAGCCCTAATGAGGTGGCTGGCTCTAGAACCTATCATAAAAATTGAAGTCAGCAAGAGAAGGACAAGTACAATATACTAACACATATATATGGAATCTAGTAGGATGGTGACGATGGCAGATGCAGTGAAGCAACGAAAAGAGAGACATGGACAGTGGACATATGGACATTGTGGGGAAGGAACAGTGGGTGAGAGGCGTAAAGGAAGTAGCTTGAAGGCCTGTACTATCATAAGTGAAGAAAATAGCTATAGTCATTGCTCTGTGAGAAAAGCAGATCCTTCACGGGTGCTGTATGACAGTCTGGAGGGGTGGGATGGGAGGGAGATACATATGACTAATCTGAGAACATACATATCTGTAAACAACAAAACTCTGTAAAACTTAAAAGTAAAATAAAAGTTAAAAAAAATAAATAAAGCTGTTTTTCAGACACAAAAAAGCAAAATATTCATCAGTCTATTAATGACACATGTACATGCAGGTGTATGTACATTTCCACAATGAAATCTATCCCTTCCAACAATGCTATGTTATTTGAATGTGTCAATATAAATATTACTTTCAATACCTTCAGAAAAATTGTAAAATTATTATATAATTAATTTATAAAATACTGATTTATAAAATATGTATAATATAATTTGTAAAAATTCTAAAAATATTATCTTTGGAAGCTCTTGGGTTATACACAATTCTCATTCCCCAGCCTACGAAAAAGCAAAATCTGATTTCATACGTTGTCTGATCAACATGGCAGTATGATATATTTTGCAAAAGCCGAGTAAATTAAGAAGACCAAGCCATTTGTAAATGCAGCATCACAGAAAGGAAGGTAGTAAAGGTCACTGCTAATACTGCTGAGCTCTGTTCTAAGAGCTCTGAATGGCCTCACCTACGTAATCCACATAACCACTCAACGCTGCAATCTAACCACACTGCACATGGCCAAGATGACAGGCTGGTGAACACAGATCAGAAATGTAAATTATGCCCATGTTGTCAGGCATCAAAGCCTGGGATCTAAAAACTATGCCAGACAGCCCTATTCTGAGTAGGCCATAGTCATATTTTACATATAAACTAATTTTCTGATGACACGTTTGCTTCAATAAAACATTTTCTACATTATGATTTGTAAATTTTTGAGCTATTTCCACATTGCCAGTTCAAGTCAACAGAACACGTAAAGTAGGTACTCAAGGAGCTTTGACACAATTCTATATAGCTGATACAGGAAATGGCACAAAATGGGGTTTAGAAAATATCTGTTGAATTATGTTGAACACTTTTAACAATGTTTTTCCCCACAAATTCAGACCGATTAGTAATTTTAAAAGGTATAATAAAGGGAACAAAATCCTTCCTATTTCAAGGTTTAAGACATAAGGATATAGAAGTAGATACAGACATAGACATATAGATATGGAGAAGAGAATGGCAACCCATTGCAGTTTTCCTGCCTGATGAATCCCCTGGACAGAGGAGCCTGGCAGGCTACAGACCATGAGGTCACAAAGACTTGGACACAACTGAGTGACTAACACACATATATACACATACACATATATACATATAGTTATGCACATTATAGTATATGATGTTGTGCAGCAGAAACCAACACAACATTGAAAAAAACTATCCTTCCAATTAAAAACCAGAAATAAATAATAATGGATAACCAACAAGGTCTTACTAGATAGCACAAGGAACTCTGCTCAATGTTATGCAACAACCTAAATGGGTTCCTTGTACATACTCCATATTGCACAATATGTTCAAGGTAAGCTTTGAGATAAAGTCTCTTCTATCTGAAATCTTATTTAGAAGCTAGGTTTTGTTGAAAACATCAGTTTCAATCTCTGAAACACTGAAATGAGCTACCACATTTGGAATTTAAAAAAGAAAAGATACATGTATATATATAAGTGAATCACTATACTATGTACCTGATATATTTTGCAAAAGCCGAGTAAATTAAGAAGACCAAGCCATTTGTAAATGCAGCATCACAGAAAGGAAGGTAGTAAAGGTCACTGCTAATACTGCTGAGCTCTGTTCTAAGAGCTCTGAATGGCCTCACCTACGTAATCCACATAACCACTCAACGCTGCAATCTAACCACACTGCACATGGCCAAGATGACAGGCTGGTGAACACAGATCAGAAATGTAAATTATGCCCATGTTGTCAGGCATCAAAGCCTGGGATCTAAAAACTATGCCAGACAGCCCTATTCTGAGTAGGCCATAGTCATATTTTACATATAAACTAATTTTCTGATGACACGTTTGCTTCAATAAAACATTTTCTACATTATGATTTGTAAATTTTTGAGCTATTTCCACATTGCCAGTTCAAGTCAACAGAACACGTAAAGTAGGTACTCAAGGAGCTTTGACACAATTCTATATAGCTGATACAGGAAATGGCACAAAATGGGGTTTAGAAAATATCTGTTGAATTATGTTGAACACTTTTAACAATGTTTTTCCCCACAAATTCAGACCGATTAGTAATTTTAAAAGGTATAATAAAGGGAACAAAATCCTTCCTATTTCAAGGTTTAAGACATAAGGATATAGAAGTAGATACAGACATAGACATATAGATATGGAGAAGAGAATGGCAACCCATTGCAGTTTTCCTGCCTGATGAATCCCCTGGACAGAGGAGCCTGGCAGGCTACAGACCATGAGGTTACAAAGACTTGGACACAACTGAGTGACTAACACACATATATACACATACACATATATACATATAGTTATGCACATTATAGTATATGATGTTGTGCAGCAGAAACCAACACAACATTGAAAAAAACTATCCTTCCAATTAAAAACCAGAAATAAATAATAATGGATAACCAACAAGGTCTTACTAGATAGCACAAGGAACTCTGCTCAATGTTATGCAACAACCTAAATGGGTTCCTTGTACATACTCCATATTGCACAATATGTTCAAGGTAAGCTTTGAGATAAAGTCTCTTCTATCTGAAATCTTATTTAGAAGCTAGGTTTTGTTGAAAACATCAGTTTCAATCTCTGAAACACTGAAATGAGCTACCACATTTGGAATTTAAAAAAGAAAAGATACATGTATATATATAAGTGAATCACTATACTATGTACCTGAAACTAACACAGGACTGTTAAAAAGCTATGCTGTTACTTTGTTGCTTCCAACTCTTTTGTGACCCCATGGATGGTAGCCCACCATGCTGCTCTGTCCATGGGACTTTCCAGGCAAGAATACTGAAGTGGATTGCCATTTCCTTCTTCAGGGGATCTTCTTGACCCAAGGATCGAACCCATGTCTCCTCCTTGGCAGGCAAATTCTTTACCATTGAGCTACCAGGGAAGCTCTTACCAACTGTATTCCAATATAAAATAAAAAGATTTCTAAAAAAGAAGACATCAGGAAACCTGATTCAGTAAAGACTGCCCACTGGAAAAACACTGCAGCCCATCACAATTAAATTATTTCCACATCTTCACTAACAAGTAATTAATAAGCCAAGCCCCCAGAGATGCTGATCACAGTGATCATATATCAAACAGACATTGCAGGCCGTTCCACACCTCACACCAAAACAGGTAATACAGCATGTTCACACTGAAAATAGGATATTAAAACTCATTTATATTCTCATCCATTAAATGAGGAAAATAAAGATGGCATTAATGCTTGGCTATGATTTCCTTATAACGATGCTAATCCTCCTAAATCCTGTACTTCTGTAGTTAAGGGTTACAAATGTTCACATCACAAAATGAGCTTTAGCAACACAAAGATTCCATTGGTCTTAGAATTTGAAAATAATGACCTCTTTTCTCATCAAGTCCAAATAAAGGCAAATCCCACTGCATCCTTGCATAGAGGGCTTCCTCCCTTATTTTGAATTACTGATGTTATCCTACCACCTTTTTCTGTCCAGCTGGGATAAAAATAACTGTCCTCTGAAACAGCTGAGTTCACAACTCAATCTAAAAAGCCTCATTTAAATGTAGACTCATTCATTAATTTTGAAATTAAGTTATATCAGCTCTTGGCATCTCAATGTGAAAGTCCTCAAGTATACATGAAAAAATTATTATCTTATTCTTCTGCAGTGTTTAAAAATTAATAATGGTAAAAGCTCAATTTCCAACTGGTCACATCATGGAATTAGAGTCAGTGAGTTGCATAGATTTTAAGATGCTCAGGCATCATTATAATTTTGGCCCCCTTTGAACTTACAACCAATATTCATATTACATTATCATTATATTAAAACTCTTGGCATTATAAAGCAAATTTTACACATCAATTTCTCATTGGCTGTCATACTCCATATTGTGCTATATGTTCATGGTAAGCATCAAGATAAAGTCTCTTCTATCTGAATTCTTATTGAGAAGCTAGATTTTGTTGAAAACATCAGTTTTAGTCACTGGAACACTGAAATAGGCATCCACATTTGGAATTTAGTTTCATTTTTATATAATGAGAATCATTGTTTCAAATCATCTTCTGTTTGACAACTGAGAAACAAATGGCTTATGTCCAGAATACACACCAAATTGTTTACATACCTACTGACATAGAGAGAGGGATGAAGAAAATCAATTTTGCTGTGCAAATGTACTGAGTCTTCATGGAGTTTAAAACAATCACCTTAAGAATGGGCTAATAGTTACAGTAGCTTGCATTCACGGCTGTTACCAAGACAGATTCTGTAATTGTGACTCGCTTCTCCTGACAGTGGGCATGTCTTAGTCTGTGTCCAGCACAGTGCCTGGGATATATCATGCACCAGTTAGGAAGGAAAAGGGAAGGAAAGAGTTTGTATTCAGAAGTGTTTTGGAAGCCTAAATCCTGTACTTCTGTAGTTAAGGGTTACAAATGTTCACATCACAAAATGAGCTTTAGCAACACAAAGATTCCATTGGTCTTAGAATTTGAAAATAATGACCTCTTTTCTCATCAAGTCCAAATAAAGGCAAATCCCACTGCATCCTTGCATAGAGGGCTTCCTCCCTTATTTTGAATTACTGATGTTATCCTACCACCTTTTTCTGTCCAGCTGGGATAAAAATAACTGTCCTCTGAAACAGCTGAGTTCACAACTCAATCTAAAAAGCCTCATTTAAATGTAGACTCATTCATTAATTTTGAAATTAAGTTATATCAGCTCTTGGCATCTCAATGTGAAAGTCCTCAAGTATACATGAAAAAATTATTATCTTATTCTTCTGCAGTGTTTAAAAATTAATAATGGTAAAAGCTCAATTTCCAACTGGTCACATCATGGAATTAGAGTCAGTGAGTTGCATAGATTTTAAGATGCTCAGGCATCATTATAATTTTGGCCCCCTTTGAACTTACAACCAATATTCATATTACATTATCATTATATTAAAACTCTTGGCATTATAAAGCAAATTTTACACATCAATTTCTCATTGGCTGTCATACTCCATATTGTGCTATATGTTCATGGTAAGCATCAAGATAAAGTCTCTTCTATCTGAATTCTTATTGAGAAGCTAGATTTTGTTGAAAACATCAGTTTTAGTCACTGGAACACTGAAATAGGCATCCACATTTGGAATTTAGTTTCATTTTTATATAATGAGAATCATTGTTTCAAATCATCTTCTGTTTGACAACTGAGAAACAAATGGCTTATGTCCAGAATACACACCAAATTGTTTACATACCTACTGACATAGAGAGAGGTATGAAGAAAATCAATTTTGCTGTGCAAATGTACTGAGTCTTCATGGAGTTTAAAACAATCACCTTAAGAATGGGCTAATAGTTACAGTAGCTTGCATTCACGGCTGTTACCAAGACAGATTCTGTAATTGTGACTCGCTTCTCCTGACAGTGGGCATGTCTTAGTCTGTGTCCAGCACAGTGCCTGGGATATATCATGCACCAGTTAGGAAGGAAAAAGGGAAGGAAAGAGTTTGTATTCAGAAGTGTTTTGGAAGCTATAAATTCCATGCATAGGGCTTTCCTGGTGGTCCTGCGGGTAAGGACACCGCCTTGCAGTGCAAGAGGTGCCGGTTCGATCCCTGGCCTGGGAAGATCCCATGTGCCATGGAGCGGCTGGACCCGTGTGTCCAATTACCAAGGCAGAGCTCTGGAGTGCATGTGCCCAGAGCCGGCGCTCTGCGATAAGAGAGGCCAATGCGATGGGAGGCCCACATGGGCCAAAGAACAAACATGGATGAAAATAGATAAATGAAAGACCAATAGAAGTGGCCCACCTGCCCACCCCACCAAAAAAAAATTCCATGCATATACAAGAGCTCAGTATTATTGTTTTCATTAGCACCAGGAAAGGGACTGATCTGCTTGTGAACTTAGACCATGCCCCCCTCAGGAGCCTATGTCTTGTTCTCTCAGTAGGACTGAACTAACTGTCTCCTCTTAAGGCTTGACAATTTCTATACCAAAACAAATCCATCTTCTTAAGCAAAAGAAATGATTATTGCTTACTTAAATCTAGTTGACAGGGGAATAAAAGATTTTCCCATTCTACTAAAAAAAAGTAATCTCTTATGTTTTTTCAAATTTCACACCTCACTCAGACTTGTAGATTTCTCCAAAGAAAGAATAAACAAGGTCAATAGGCTATTGAGATAAATGTCACAAAGGAAATAGGCATCCACATTTGGAATTTAGTTTCATTTTTATATAATGAGAATCATTGTTTCAAATCATCTTCTGTTTGACAACTGAGAAACAAATGGCTTATGTCCAGAATACACACCAAATTGTTTACATACCTACTGACATAGAGAGGTATGAAGAAAATCAATTTTGCTGTGCAAATGTACTGAGTCTTCATGGAGTTTAAAATAATTACCTTAAGAATGGGCTAATAGTTACTGTAGCTTGCATTCACGGCTGTTACCAAGACAGATTCTGTAATTGTGACTCGCTTCTCCTGACAGTGGGCATGTCTTAGTCTGTGTCCAGCACAGTGCCTGGGATATATCATGCACCAGTTGGGAAAGGGAAAAAAGGGAAGGAAAGAGTTTGTATTCAGAAGTGTTTTGGAAGCTATAAATTCCATGCATAGGGCTTTCCTGGTGGTCCTGCGGGTAAGGACACCGCCTTGCAGTGCAAGAGGTGCCGGTTCGATCCCTGGCCTGGGAAGATCCCATGTGCCATGGAGCGGCTGGACCCGTGTGTCCAATTACCAAGGCAGAGCTCTGGAGTGCATGTGCCCAGAGCCGGCGCTCTGCGATAAGAGAGGCCAATGCGATGGGAGGCCCACATGGGCCAAAGAACAAACATGGATGAAAATAGATAAATGAAAGACCAATAGAAGTGGCCCACCTGCCCACCCCACCAAAAAAAAATTCCATGCATATACAAGAGCTCAGTATTATTGTTTTCATTAGCACCAGGAAAGGGACTGATCTGCTTGTGAACTTAGACCATGCCCCCCTCAGGAGCCTATGTCTTGTTCTCTCAGTAGGACTGAACTAACTGTCTCCTCTTA
This sequence comes from Tragulus kanchil, assembly GCA_022376925.1. Lineage (NCBI taxonomy): Eukaryota > Metazoa > Chordata > Mammalia > Artiodactyla > Tragulidae > Tragulus > Tragulus kanchil. The sequence continues at coordinate 146,581,556 of JAIOJX010000003.1, forward strand.
AGGCTTGACAATTTCTATACCAAAACAAATCCATCTTCTTAAGCAAAAGAAATGATTATTGCTTACTTAAATCTAGTTGACAGGGGAATAAAAGATTTTCCCATTCTACTAAAAAAAAGTAATCTCTTATGTTTTTTCAAATTTCACACCTCACTCAGACTTGTAGATTTCTCCAAAGAAAGAATAAACAAGGTCAATAGGCTATTGAGATAAATGTCACAAAGGAAAAAAAAAAAAACCGCTCAAAATAAACACACAATATTCTTTGTCTTCAGACACATTTATATTCTTTTCTTTTGATCCTCTCCAATGCTCTTTCCCAAATTTAGAAGGTATCTTAAAATTATATTCAAAATAACAAGTCCATTCTGTGAAAATCTGCCAAGATGTGTTGATTTTTCTCTAGTTATGATTGTCCAGTTTTATTTAAAAGGAACAACTAAACAATAAAATGACTGACTTACAAAAAGATGTTCAATACAAGGACCTGAGAACAATGTATATATCCTGATGAACTGTGCATGTGTGGGTGTCTATGTGTGAGAGACAGAAATATCGCACATTGACTAGGCTATATGAAAAATATCAGATTTAATTCTAGTTGTCATATTTTGAGAGAAACAATTGAAGCTGGAATATTTACAGAGAAGACTGATCAGTCTAAGAGTGTTGTTACATGAGGACATCTGAGTGACGTAGGTTTATTGAACCTGGATCCAAGAGAATCTTAAGAGAAAAAGAGGTGTGTCTGGCAGAGGTGTGTCCACTTTTCTTTAAATAAAGAAATCTACAAATATGAAGGAGGCATGTTTTCCATACCTCTTGACAAAGCTAAAACCAATATATTCAACATAAAAGCCTAAACATCTTATGAGATATTCAATTCCCCAGAACTTAAGAGGGAAATTAAAGAGTTAGGTTTTCACCATGTAATTTTAGGATACCAAGTGGATATCTGGGCCTTCCCAGGTGGCACTAGTGGTAAAGAATCTGCCTGCCAATGCAGAAGACATAAGAGATGCATATTTGATCCATGGGTCATAAAGATCCTCTGGAGAAAGGCATGGCAATCCACTCCAGTATTCTTGGTTGAAGAATCCCATGGACAGAGGAACCTGGTAGGCTATATTCCATGTGGTTGCACAGAGCTGGATATGACTGAGGCAACTTAGCATAGGTAGATATTTAAATGGAGACAGATAGAAATACACACATACAGATATAAAGAGAGAGACATACTATAACACATCCATAAATTTGAGAATTGAGATTTTGGAAAGACGACAGAGCTTTAGGCATAATTTTGATAATATTTGAAATCTTAAGTTTGGGTAAATTCACCTAGGAAATAAATTTAGTTAAGAGAAGTGGTCCAAGAACTTAGTAAACCCTTGGCGATAGTAACATTCAGACATCTGAAAGGTAAGGATCAAGAAAGAGAGACAGGAGTGTCTTGGATTGAGTTTCCCCAGAAGTAGACCTTGAAGCAGTTACCTGGGTATAGATAATTTTGTTGGGTTGCCCAAAAAGTTCGTTCAGGTTTTCCCCATGTTTTGGAAAACCCTGAATGAACCTTTTGGTCAACCCAAAATTTGGGAGGTGACCCCCAAGAAACACTAGTAGTGAAACCAGATCAGGAGACAAGGAAGGGAAAGCAGCCAGTTAAGGCAATATTTGTAAGCAAGTTGATCATTAGGCACAAGTGGAGCTTAAAATTCCCCTGAAGAATTCTGTAAACCAATACAGAACACAAGCCTCAAGGTTCATCCTTCCAGAAAGAAAAGGCACCACAGAGCATTTCGATACTGACTGCCATTAGTCTTCAGTTGGGAGCTACTCCCGGGAAGCATTCATTCTTTGATATCTTGAGCCTCCCATGTTTGTAGGCTGAGTAAGCTCCAGCAGCCAAGGCAAGCTCAAATGCAGACAGATGCAAGATGGCTGGAGCACAATGAGCTGATGGGAAGGTGAGCAAGGCAACAGCCTCCGTCAGAGGAAGAAACAGTCAGAAAGATGGGGAAGAAACAAGGAGAGGGCCATAGCCAGCAAGCCAAGGGAATCACGAGCTAACAACGCAAAACGGGTCCCTGCATTGTTTGATATTGGGGACATGCCCTCTGATTCCTCCTTCAGAAACAATTTTCTATGATATTAACCAGTAGAAAAATAAAAGAAAGCATCAGCACAGAGTCCCCAAAGTGAAATTCTCCTTCTTCCACCTCTAGAATGAGTTCTGTACAATAAGAGATTAAGTGGCTTATAAGGACGCACTAAACAATATGTTAATTAAAGGAGCAGTGTTGACTGCAGGAACATTTAAAGCCTTCCTGGAAAAAAAGGAAACTTTCTTTTTAGAGGTCACCATGCAGGGTTACTGCTAGTGTAGTAGATATCAGCTAAGCAATCTTCGATAAGCTTTACTGCTGCGTGTACTATGTGTGCATGCTCAGTCGCTCAGTTGTGACTGACTGTGGCCCCATGGACTATAGCCCACCAGGCTTCTCTGAATGTGGAAACCTCCAGGCAAGAATACAGAAGTGGGTTGCCATGCCTTCCTCCAGGAGATCTTCGCTACCCAGGAGGGGCTCTTCCCAACTCAGGGATCAAACCCATGTCTCCTGCATCTCCTGCATTGCAGGCAGATTCTTTACCTCTGAGCCACCGGGGAAGCCCATTTACTCTATATGTTTCTTTTAAAAAATATTTTCTTCACTATTTGAAAAATAACTATGGATATTGTTTCAAATTCTTAAGTGTGTGCAAACTGTCAGGAAAGATTTCTCTGCAGGACAGTGAATAAGGAAGTGAGATTTGTTCTTTGGTTCACCTTCAGGTAGAAAGGTAACCTTTTGTGACTTTATCAAGAGGAAAAGACAGACAATAAGGAAATTTGGCTATGCAAATAATGGCCTGTGGCATGATCAGAAGCAGCCATAGCCTAAAGCATGCTTTCTTAAGCAACTCATAAAAAGATATTTAGCATCTGATCACTGCTATTAGGGGCAAGCATTCATTCTTTGATATCTTGAGCCTCCCATGTTTGTAGGCTGAGTAAGCTCCAGCAGCCAAGGCAAGCTCAAATGCAGACAGATGCAAGATGGCTGGAGCACAATGAGCTGATGGGAAGGTGAGCAAGGCAACAGCCTCCGTCAGAGGAAGAAACAGTCAGAAAGATGGGGAAGAAACAAGGAGAGGGCCATAGCCAGCAAGCCAAGGGAATCACGAGCTAACAACGCAAAACGGGTCCCTGCATTGTTTGATATTGGGGACATGCCCTCTGATTCCTCCTTCAGAAACAATTTTCTATGATATTAACCAGTAGAAAAATAAAAGAAAGCATCAGCACAGAGTCCCCAAAGTGAAATTCTCCTTCTTCCACCTCTAGAATGAGTTCTGTACAATAAGAGATTAAGTGGCTTATAAGGACGCACTAAACAATATGTTAATTAAAGGAGCAGTGTTGACTGCAGGAACATTTAAAGCCTTCCTGGAAAAAAAGGAAACTTTCTTTTTAGAGGTCACCATGCAGGGTTACTGCTAGTGTAGTAGATATCAGCTAAGCAATCTTCGATAAGCTTTACTGCTGCGTGTACTATGTGTGCATGCTCAGTCGCTCAGTTGTGACTGACTGTGGCCCCATGGACTATAGCCCACCAGGCTTCTCTGAATGTGGAAACCTCCAGGCAAGAATACAGAAGTGGGTTGCCATGCCTTCCTCCAGGAGATCTTCGCTACCCAGGAGGGGCTCTTCCCAACTCGGGGATCAAACTCACCCCTGCCTGCATCTCCTGCATTGCAGGCAGATTCTTTACCTCTGAGCCACCGGGGAAGCCCATTTACTCTATATGTTTCTTTTAAAAAATATTTTCTTCACTATTTGAAAAATAACTATGGATATTGTTTCAAATTCTTAAGTGTGTGCAAACTGTCAGGAAAGATTTCTCTGCAGGACAGTGAATAAGGAAGTGAGATTTGTTCTTTGGTTCACCTTCAGGTAGAAAGGTAACCTTTTGTGACTTTATCAAGAGGAAAAGACAGACAATAAGGAAATTTGGCTATGCAAATAATGGCCTGTGGCATGATCAGAAGCAGCCATAGCCTAAAGCATGCTTTCTTAAGCAACTCATAAAAAGATATTTAGCATCTGATCACTGCTATTTGGCTTGTAAAAGATACCACTTTGAAACGCTGGACCTGTAAACTGCCGAAGGCGGCGTTAACTGAAACTTGCATTCTGACATTTATTTTGAAGATATTTCTCAAGCAAAATCACCATGGCTGCTGTTCTATGGGACTGACAGGACCTCCTCAGCTGTTTGCCTTTAAGAATCATTTAAAGGACCAAGAGAAGAAGGAAAATTGAAAAGTTAAATGTCACAAGTGAAGCACTGTCACCCTAGATTTAACAATGTCATTATTGAAAGTTAAATAGCAGGTAGTTATGAATGTGAAGATGTGCAAGGAATCTATGTCATAACTACATATAGCCAGAATCTTCAGACTTAAGATTTTAGCATCACCTGAAGAATTTCCTTTTTTTTTCACCTTAAGAATTTTCTAAATGACTATTACCATATACATCTCCTATCCTTACCACCCCACCAATTCAAGGTACTTAAAAATTACTTGAATTATAAGGAGGGGATTTGGATTATTTTCACTTAGATGCAATCAGTTAGACTTTTTCTTATGCTTTTATTTTAGTCTTTTAACAGGGATGGGGCCCAGTGTGTTGGTGGTGTATATGCCTTGCAAAATGGTTCCCTCTACAGGCAAATACTTTGTGATGATATGATGCTAAACACAGATGGTAATTCTATCACAGTTTTCTTGGGGATCATACAAGAATGCACAGCACACAGACTCATCCCTCAACTTCACTCCTCCATCCCTATTCTAATATACATCACTGGAATGATGACATCCAGAACCATAATTCATCAGCACATGTCTTTCTCCTGATGTATTGTGTTTCATACCATCGCTTTGAAAGCAACAACAGAATTCCAAGTGAGCGAAAACTCATAAATAATATTACAATTAAAAATAAAAGATTACTTAGAAGGTAGCAAGTATATTCAGATGCGACTTTTCAATGGCAGATACATGGCATTTTTCAAATCTCAGAAACATTTATTATGTGGGCCATGAGGGACCCAGGAAGATGGATTTTTTTTTTTTTAACTTCTACAGATTTTTTTTCCTTTCTCAGATAAACACACAGAGAGAGAGAGAGACAAATTTATATCCAGATTTTAGGGGTCTTGGATTTAGAAGTTTGCTCCATGTTTTTTTTTAATTTCAGACTATAAAGGCATTTCTTAGGTTATTAACTTTCTCTAAGTGTCATAAATAGTACATACTGAATTTTCTTTTTTATTGTCCTTTCACAGGCCTCTATCTTCCTCATTTCTCTTCTGGTCAGTTGAAGTGAGATTTTTTTGTGGGAATTAAAGTAGGAGACTAGTTCAGAGGGGGAGTGAAGAGCTGCAGATGTTTCTCAGGCTAATCCTACTGACCACTGTTACAAACCCTACTGAAGATGCCAAGTTCCTATGAGAAGAACAGTGAAAAAAATCAAATCATGTCCAAGAGCTAGCAGGTCACAGATGATCTAACCCACAGAAACCAACACAGGACCAAGGAAGCAAGCAATTATTTTGCTCAATTATTTAACAAATCCATTTTATACATCTATTTATTAACTAGTCCACTTAGACAGAGCTGCAACATCACAAGGTATAAAAGGGCAAGCAAAGAAAGGTGAGTCTTTATCTCATCCCAAATCTCCGATGCCTCTCCTCAGATGTAACAGCTTTTAAGTTTCTTGCATATTTGTTAGATCACTATTGTCTGCACAGGAATACTATGCAGGCCACATACACTATTTTAAATGTTTTAACAGCATTTAAAACCAAAACAGGAGAAATTAACTTTAAGAGCATTCTATTTAAACCAATATATCCAAAATGCTATCATTTCAGTATGGAATCAATGTAATAGCATATGAATGAGATATTTTGCATTCTACATCTCCTGAACCCAGCTAGTAACCATAAATAGCATGTCTTTCTCCTGATGTATTGTGTTTCATACCATCGCTTTGAAAGCAACAACAGAATTCCAAGTGAGCGAAAACTCATAAATAATATTACAATTAAAAATAAAAGATTACTTAGAAGGTAGCAAGTATATTCAGATGCGACTTTTCAATGGCAGATACATGGCATTTTTCAAATCTCAGAAACATTTATTATGTGGGCCATGAGGGACCCAGGAAGATGGATTTTTTTTTTTTTTAACTTCTACAGATTTTTTTTCCTTTCTCAGATAAACACACAGAGAGAGAGAGAGACAAATTTATATCCAGATTTTAGGGGTCTTGGATTTAGAAGTTTGCTCCATGTTTTTTTTTAATTTCAGACTATAAAGGCATTTCTTAGGTTATTAACTTTCTCTAAGTGTCATAAATAGTACATACTGAATTTTCTTTTTTATTGTCCTTTCACAGGCCTCTATCTTCCTCATTTCTCTTCTGGTCAGTTGAAGTGAGATTTTTTTGTGGGAATTAAAGTAGGAGACTAGTTCAGAGGGGGAGTGAAGAGCTGCAGATGTTTCTCAGGCTAATCCTACTGACCACTGTTACAAACCCTACTGAAGATGCCAAGTTCCTATGAGAAGAACAGTGAAAAAAATCAAATCATGTCCAAGAGCTAGCAGGTCACAGATGATCTAACCCACAGAAACCAACACAGGACCAAGGAAGCAAGCAATTATTTTGCTCAATTATTTAACAAATCCATTTTATACATCTATTTATTAACTAGTCCACTTAGACAGAGCTGCAACATCACAAGGTATAAAAGGGCAAGCAAAGAAAGGTGAGTCTTTATCTCATCCCAAATCTCCGATGCCTCTCCTCAGATGTAACAGCTTTTAAGTTTCTTGCATATTTGTTAGATCACTATTGTCTGCACAGGAATACTATGCAGGCCACATACACTATTTTAAATGTTTTAACAGCATTTAAAAACCAAAACAGGTGAAATTAACTTTAAGAGCATTCTATTTAAACCAATATATCCAAAATGCTATCATTTCAGTATGGAATCAATGTAATAGCATATGAATGAGATATTTTGCATTCTACATCTCCTGAACCCAGTGTATATTTTACATGACAGCATATCTGAGTTCAGACTCACCAACTTTCAAAGACTTAACCATCGTGCTTATTGGTTGTAGTACACATGTTCTAGATATTTTCAGTTGAGATATATGAACAAATTTGACACATTACTCTGTATCCTACTTTACTCAGTCACTACAAAGATTTCAGTATGGTGGTGCTAGTTGTAAATAATCCACTTGCCAATGCAGGAGACAAAAAAGATGAGGGTTCAATCCCTGGGTTGAGAGGATCCCCTGGAGAATGGAATGACTAGGCTAGTCCGTGGATTTCAAGAGTCAGACATGGCTTAGCAACTAAACAACATCTAGCAAATGAAGGCATGCTTTCCTTCTTTCCCTGTAATTATCCTTTAAAATACATCATATCTTGCATGTGTGAGTACAAAGATTTGTGTGAGTTTCCTGATCTAAGAGCATATACGTTTAAAATCTTGAATTTTGATGTGAAACTGCCTTCCAAATGTGGGAGATTTATGTTATACCCTTTATTTTCATGCTTTTTAATCTCAGTCACCTAAAAATATGGTGTTCTGTATTTCCTTGATGTCCAATGAAATGAGCATCTCTGCAGATGTTTATAAGCCACGAATATCTTCTGAACTGCCTTCTCCAGTACTTACTCCATTTATGCACTGAGTCACTGTTCTTTTAAATTAACTGTCAGGGACTTTTTTAATATTAAGAAAACTAGTCTTTTCTCCATCAGATATGTTGTCAACATTTCCTCTCATTTGTGTTGGGTTTTTAATATTCCATATAGTATTATTTTGCTAAACCAAAGCTTTCAACTTTATTTAAAAGTTTAGAAGGTGATGAAAGAGGCCGAGATGGTTGGATGGCATCACTGAGTCAATGACATGAGTTTGAGCAAGCTCCGGGAGATGGTGAAGGACAGGGAAGCCTGGTGTGCTGCAGTCCATAGGATCACAAAGAGTTGGATGTGACTGAGCAAGTGAACTGAACTGAACCTTTTCCTACATTATTTTGTCTTTTTTGCCTAGCCCAAGATTATGGAAAAATCATTGTTTTCTTGTAGTATATTTCTTGCACTTTCATAATTATTTTTTGAAATTCAGGCACACAGAATTGGATTAAATTTTTGTTCATTCCCCTGTGTAAATGAGTTTTAATTAGTTTGTAATTTAGTTATTTTTAATAATGTAAAAATCATTGCAACCCAAAACCAAAGCAAAAAAATTCACAATGAATTATTATTTGCCATATGCTTTCATAGCAAATGAATTATTATTTACCCAAATCCCAGCTTCCTGGCTCAGCACCAATACTAGAAGTAATCATTCTTCTGAACTCTGGGTTCATCATTCTCTTGCCTATAATTTCATTTTTAGGTTGTTTATTTTAAATACTTACTGCATGTTCTTTTTGTAAGTACCTGTGTGTGTGCTTTTTAGCTGTTTCAATCTTTAGAAATGTGCCATGCGTGTCAGGAGTTCCTTTTTAAACTAAGCTATATAGTTATGATTCAACAAATACTGTACTGTTAAAATCTTGAATTTTGATGTGAAACTGCCTTCCAAATGTGGGAGATTTATGTTATACCCTTTATTTTCATGCTTTTTAATCTCAGTCACCTAAAAATATGGTGTTCTGTATTTCCTTGATGTCCAATGAAATGAGCATCTCTGCAGATGTTTATAAGCCACGAATATCTTCTGAACTGCCTTCTCCAGTACTTACTCCATTTATGCACTGAGTCACTGTTCTTTTAAATTAACTGTCAGGGACTTTTTTAATATTAAGAAAACTAGTCTTTTCTCCATCAGATATGTTGTCAACATTTCCTCTCATTTGTGTTGGGTTTTTAATATTCCATATAGTATTATTTTGCTAAACCAAAGCTTTCAACTTTATTTAAAAGTTTAGAAGGTGATGAAAGAGGCCGAGATGGTTGGATGGCATCACTGAGTCAATGACATGAGTTTGAGCAAGCTCCGGGAGATGGTGAAGGACAGGGAAGCCTGGTGTGCTGCAGTCCATAGGATCACAAAGAGTTGGATGTGACTGAGCAAGTGAACTGAACTGAACCTTTTCCTACATTATTTTGTCTTTTTTGCCTAGCCCAAGATTATGGAAAAATCATTGTTTTCTTGTAGTATATTTCTTGCACTTTCATAATTATTTTTTGAAATTCAGGCACACAGAATTGGATTAAATTTTTGTTCATTCCCCTGTGTAAATGAGTTTTAATTAGTTTGTAATTTAGTTATTTTTAATAATGTAAAAATCATTGCAACCCAAAACCAAAGCAAAAAAATTCACAATGAATTATTATTTGCCATATGCTTTCATAGCAAATGAATTATTATTTACCCAAATCCCAGCTTCCTGGCTCAGCACCAATACTAGAAGTAATCATTCTTCTGAACTCTGGGTTCATCATTCTCTTGCCTATAATTTCATTTTTAGGTTGTTTATTTTAAATACTTACTGCATGTTCTTTTTGTAAGTACCTGTGTGTGTGCTTTTTAGCTGTTTCAATCTTTAGAAATGTGCCATGCGTGTCAGGAGTTCCTTTTTAAACTAAGCTATATAGTTATGATTCAACAAATACTGTACTGTTAACATAAGTATATCATGTTGCTCATCACAGTAGTTCATTAATACACTGATATTCTACTGCAGGCCTATCGACCATATGCTCATCTATGTTCTGAGGGATGGCATTTGATTTAGCTTCATACTTACGCTACTGTAAACAGGACTGCTTATAGAATGCTTTGAAATGTCTCCTCTCATACATATCTCTTGTAGTGGAACCACTCGGTCATAGGGCTAAAGGATATACAACTTTAGGAGACAATGCTAAACTTTTCACAAAATAGGTGCAGAAATTTACATTCCCACTAACATTATGCTGAGTCCACATTCCTTCAACCTTGGCATTGCCAGGTTTTTTTCTTTCACAGTGAAGTGGGTGCTACATGATACCTTAAGACATTCCATAATTTTATCAGCCATTTAATTATTGTTTCTTATAAATTAGCTGCTCAAATTATTTGCCCACTTCCTCTTTGGGGTAACTCCAAAGAGTCCTTTATATATTTTTCATGTGAGGGTTTGTCTGTTAAATATAAACACATCTCTTTCCCTTTTCTATTTTGTCTATTGTTTTTTGAGGGGGGGGGTGAGGGAGGGGGTGGAGTGGGCAGGCCACTTCTATTGGTCTTTCATTTATCTATTTTCATCCTTCTTCGTTCTTTGGCCCGTGTGGGCCTCCCATCGCGGCGGCCTCTGTTGTCGCAGAGCACTAGCTCTGGGCACATGCGCTCCAGAGCTCCAGCTCAGTAATTAAACACATCGGTCCAGCCGCTCCGCGGCACATGGGATCTTCCCAGGTCAGGGACCGAACCAGCGCCCCTTGCACTGCAAGGCAGACGCTTTACCCACTGGACCACCAGGGTAGGCCCTGTCTATTGTCTTTTGATAAACAAAAAAAGAGGAGATTCAGAGAAAAGGAACAATATATACAAGTGCCCTGAGGCAGGAAGGCATCTGAAGTATTTGAGCAACAAGTAAAGAACAGTGTGATCTTCTATAGGAAATCTGTGTACATTGAGTGAATACTCTTAAAGAAATCATTTTAATGGGATGTGAGGTTAGGAAGTGTGCTTATGAAATCATTCTGTGTGGAGAATTTCTGAGGAAAGATAGTAGATAACTGAAGAGCAGCTAGGAAGCTACTGGAATTGTACTCAATACATGAGATACTAAAGAATATCTTCATTTAAATGGCGACTTTTATTTTGCTGGGGTGGGAAGTGGACAAAAAGCTTGGAGCAGAACTGGAATGCTCTAAAGACAAGTGAGACTGATGTTACAGCTACCAGGAGCCCTGAGCTCCGACTCAATTAGGGAGAACAAGAATAGAGACAAAGAGACAGATCCCAGAAGTAATGGCAAGCTTTGAGGATTTGATGGCTGGTTCAGAAATCACAAAGCGTTATTAAAGTGCCTAGCCATAATCTTCACTCTGAAATCCATGTGGCCAGAACCCATGCGGATGTGAAAAGAAATAATATGGTCTCTATACCATGTTTTCAAGAACACAAGCAGGAAGGTGTACATCAGTGCCACAATTCAACATGCTCATATCTTTTCAATAAAGTATATGCATATTCACAACAAGCGGGATGAATTAAAGAACTGAAGTAGTATCATTACAGTTCAGGTAGGTTTCAGCTTGAACTGAGACAAGGTCAGTCTTCACGGCCAAGTAAATAATGAAACCCTCTCTGTCTTCAGAGCTCTCCCAATTTCAGAATCCTAAAACCTAAACCTCAAAACTAAATTTTGAGGGGACAGAGACCACTCCTGGGCACCTTTGAGTTACCGCAGACCTGGTTTGCTTTGCTGGTTTCATCACAAACAATGAAATTATACATCATAGAGTTGTGTGCCTACCACCATTGCTCTCTGGAAGGAACTTGGGGAGCGCTCCGCACAGGACAAAAAGGCACTGCAAGGCAGACGCTTTACCCACTGGACCACCAGGGTAGGCCCTGTCTATTGTCTTTTGATAAACAAAAAAAGAGGAGATTCAGAGAAAAGGAACAATATATACAAGTGCCCTGAGGCAGGAAGGCATCTGAAGTATTTGAGCAACAAGTAAAGAACAGTGTGATCTTCTATAGGAAATCTGTGTACATTGAGTGAATACTCTTAAAGAAATCATTTTAATGGGATGTGAGGTTAGGAAGTGTGCTTATGAAATCATTCTGTGTGGAGAATTTCTGAGGAAAGATAGTAGATAACTGAAGAGCAGCTAGGAAGCTACTGGAATTGTACTCAATACATGAGATACTAAAGAATATCTTCATTTAAATGGCGACTTTTATTTTGCTGGGGTGGGAAGTGGACAAAAAGCTTGGAGCAGAACTGGAATGCTCTAAAGACAAGTGAGACTGATGTTACAGCTACCAGGAGCCCTGAGCTCCGACTCAATTAGGGAGAACAAGAATAGAGACAAAGAGACAGATCCCAGAAGTAATGGCAAGCTTTGAGGATTTGATGGCTGGTTCAGAAATCACAAAGCGTTATTAAAGTGCCTAGCCATAATCTTCACTCTGAAATCCATGTGGCCAGAACCCATGCGGATGTGAAAAGAAATAATATGGTCTCTATACCATGTTTTCAAGAACACAAGCAGGAAGGTGTACATCAGTGCCACAATTCAACATGCTCATATCTTTTCAATAAAGTATATGCATATTCACAACAAGCGGGATGAATTAAAGAACTGAAGTAGTATCATTTCAGTTCAGGTAGGTTTCAGCTTGAACTGAGACAAGGTCAGTCTTCACGGCCAAGTAAATAATGAAACCCTCTCTGTCTTCAGAGCTCTCCCAATTTCAGAATCCTAAAACCTAAACCTCAAAACTAAATTTTGAGGGGACAGAGACCACTCCTGGGCACCTTTGAGTTACCGCAGACCTGGTTTTGCTTTGCTGGTTTCATCACAAACAATGAAATTATACATCATAGAGTTGTGTGCCTACCACCATTGCTCTCTGGAAGGAACTTTAGACAGGTGAGAGCTAACTTTCTGGTGACTAGAATCAACTGCTTTGGAATCAGTGCCCATGGATGGAGTTGAAAGAGACTGTGTAGGTTTGGGCCACGGGCAAATGGACAGACTGCTGGAAAGCCCCAGTAAAAATGGCTGAGAATTGTCTTCGACACCCATTCTGGGAGCAGAACCAAAATAGCAATAGTGATCTCCTTTGAACTGAGAGCTAGGTGTTTCCAGAAAGAACATGCTTAATTTAACCCTTTTGTACCTATACAAATTATTTAGCTCATGAACCACCCCAAACTCCTCCATAGACTGTTTCCAAAGGTAGAGCTATTTTGATCATGTGTTGCTCTGTCTCTAATTATAATGTATTTAATAAGCATGTAGGATTATTTTTCCCATTATACTGTCGTTATCATATACTTAGGAACCCTAATGATAGGGCAAGCTGGAGAGGAATATACACAAGCCAACCTTGATGAAAGTCCTAACTCAGCTTGAATACAACTGTGTCCCTGACTCCCCTGACTAAAAAGTCAAAAGAAGGCTAATTTTTCCAACTTGTCAGTCTTTCCAGAAATGTATCAGTGACTTCTATATGTTCCCTCAAATTGCTGTCAGTCACTAATTTGTGTTCAACTCTTTGCAACCCCATATACTACAGCACGCCATGCTTCTCTGTCCTTCATTACCTCCCATGGTTTGCTCAAACTCATTGACTTGGTGATATCACTCAATCATCTCACCTCTGTTGCCCCCTTCTCTTCCTGCCCTCACTCTTTCCCAACATCAGGGTTTTCTCCAATGAGTTAACTCTTCACATCAAGTGGCCAAAGTACTGGAGTTTCAACTTTAGCATCACTCCTTCCAATGACTATTCAGGGTTGATTAACTTTAGGGTTGACTGGTTTTATCTCCTTGCTGTCCAAGGGACTCTCAAGACCTCACTGTTCCTAATCACCAGCCTTAATACCCTTGTTTATTTCCAAACCATCAGTTTTTTTGTTGGATTCTCGTTCTGGTCAATCCTTCCCCCTGATCAAAGAAAGCACTGCAAGAGTAGGGAACAGGACACAGAAAGAGTCTGTCCCACCCACGAGTACTTTCAATTCTAACTATATTCAAGGTTCAGCCCAAATTATACTTCCTCCATGAACTCTAAGCTTCTCAGACTCTTTCCTCTTCTGAATCTCTAAACTTTCCAATCTATGAATCTTATTGGGTATTTTCCTGTATTCTTAGAACTGTTAAATTATTATTTTAGGTACATTGACTTGCTCCACAATGAAACTGTAACTTCTAACATTAATTCCTTTGATGACCATTTACTAAGAAACAGCTGTGTTCTACACATTGAACTGTATGGTAAAGTTAACAGGTAGTAGCAGTGTTAGTTACTCAGTCCTGTCCAACTCTTTTGTGATCTCCTGGACTATAGCCCACCAGGCCCCTCCATCTATAGAATTCTCCAGGCAAGAATACTCAAATAGGTAGCTATTCCCTTTTCCAGGTGATCGTCCTGACCCAAGGATCAAACCTGGGTCTCCCACATTACAGGCAGATTCTTTACCATATGAGTCACCAGGAAGCCCCCCAAAGTAAATAACAACAAAAAATTCGTCTTCAAGAGGTGCAGGTGACAATGTACACACTTCTATATTTAAATTGGATAGTCAACAAGGACCTACTGGATAGCATAGGAAGCTCTGTTCAGTTTTCTGTAACAATCTAAATGGGAAAGGAATTTGTAGAAGAATGAACACAGTGTGTGCATATGTATGTGTGTGTGTATAACTGAATCACTTTGCTGTGTGCACCTAAAATTATCACAATGTTGTTAATCAACCATACTCCAATACAAAATAAAAAATTAAATAAAGAAATAACCATACCTTGAGTCACTGTTAAATAAAAGTGTAAAGAAATGGTAAAAAAAAAAGAAGTACAGCTTAAGAATCATTGATTTGCATTCTGCTTTATCTCCCCAGGACACAAGTGTTAAATTATGAAAAGGATAATCACATCAATAGGATAAAATAATAACTAGACTTGTCAAGTGGCAAGAGACTCAGATAATTCTTCATAAACTTGTCAGCCCTTGATTACCAACTTCCCTGAAGAATTCAAAGCAATGACTTCGAAGTCCCCTTCTTAAGATTCTGGAGGTTTCTTTTTGCAGCCTCACTGATCTCTACAAAACTGTCTTTACAAAGAAACAGCTTGGTTTTTCCCTGGAGAAGCTCAGGAAAAGAAATACCTTCCATTCCCCTTCTACCTCCTTCACACCATTCTGAAAGAGTAATTTCCAGCCCCTTGATGTCAGTGAGGCAGTTAAATGGTGATCCTTGAAAAGCTGATCAATCTCAGCTACTCTTAAAGGGTTGATTCAATAAAGAACTAAAGAAACACCCCTCAATGACCCAAGACATGTTCCATAAAATATTGCTAGGTTCAGACAAATATAGTTGATGGTGCCAGGCAAGTATTTTTCATTTGTGAATATTTATTGGAAAGACTGATGCTGAAGCTGAAGCTCCAATTCTTTAGCCATCTGATCTGAAAAGCACTAGAAAAGACCTTGATTCTGGGAAAGACTTAAGACAAGGAGGAGGCAACAGAGGAAGAAATGGTTGGATAGCACCACTGACTCAATGCACATGAATTTGAGCAAACTCTGGGAGACAGTGGAGGATGGAGGAACCTGGCATGCCACAGTCCACGGGGTCACAAAGAGTCATACATGACTTCCCGACTGAACAACAAGAGAGAGATTAACAATCATGGGAATAATTTGGTTACTTACACAAGACTCAAAAAACTATTTAAAAGCAGATTTTAACCATTGTTACAGGTATCACAAAGCGGGGATGACCCTACTGAAAACTGCCATGATCCTTTTGGGATCCTGACAGCCCTACTCCTGACATCCACAGCCATGCGATCAAGACATCAGAGAGAAATCCACATGATAACGTTCCTATTCTTTATTGCATGAATCACAGATATATTCTGATCCAATACAAAATAAAAATTAAAGAAATAACCATACCTTGAGTCACTGTTAAATAAAAGTGTAAAGAAATGGTAAAAAAAAAAGAAGTACAGCTTAAGAATCATTGATTTGCATTCTGCTTTATCTCCCCAGGACACAAGTGTTAAATTATGAAAAGGATAATCACATCAATAGGATAAAATAATAACTAGACTTGTCAAGTGGCAAGAGACTCAGATAATTCTTCATAAACTTGTCAGCCCTTGATTACCAACTTCCCTGAAGAATTCAAAGCAATGACTTCGAAGTCCCCTTCTTAAGATTCTGGAGGTTTCTTTTTGCAGCCTCACTGATCTCTACAAAACTGTCTTTACAAAGAAACAGCTTGGTTTTTCCCTGGAGAAGCTCAGGAAAAGAAATACCTTCCATTCCCCTTCTACCTCCTTCACACCATTCTGAAAGAGTAATTTCCAGCCCCTTGATGTCAGTGAGGCAGTTAAATGGTGATCCTTGAAAAGCTGATCAATCTCAGCTACTCTTAAAGGGTTGATTCAATAAAGAACTAAAGAAACACCCCTCAATGACCCAAGACATGTTCCATAAAATATTGCTAGGTTCAGACAAATATAGTTGATGGTGCCAGGCAAGTATTTTTCATTTGTGAATATTTATTGGAAAGACTGATGCTGAAGCTGAAGCTCCAATTCTTTAGCCATCTGATCTGAAAAGCACTAGAAAAGACCTTGATTCTGGGAAAGACTTAAGACAAGACAAGGAGGAGGCAACAGAGGAAGAAATGGTTGGATAGCACCACTGACTCAATGCACATGAATTTGAGCAAACTCTGGGAGACAGTGGAGGATGGAGGAACCTGGCATGCCACAGTCCACGGGGTCACAAAGAGTCATACATGACTTCCCGACTGAACAACAAGAGAGAGATTAACAATCATGGGAATAATTTGGTTACTTACACAAGACTCAAAAAACTATTTAAAAGCAGATTTTAACCATTGTTACAGGTATCACAAAGCGGGGATGACCCTACTGAAAACTGCCATGATCCTTTTGGGATCCTGACAGCCCTACTCCTGACATCCACAGCCATGCGATCAAGACATCAGAGAGAAATCCACATGATAACGTTCCTATTCTTTATTGCATGAATCACAGATATATTCTGAGCTTTAAAAGTTCTGCCTGATTCTGAGTAGCGAATGATATAATGAGTAACACCCTGAACTATTCTTAGGAGGAAGAGTTTAACATCACACGTGGTGCTGCTCTCTCACTCATTCTGCTCAGGGTAGTGTCACATTCATCTTTATATCACTATAAAAAGGCACTCATGTTCCCCAATTGGTGGGAAGGGTAAAGCCCTGCTCCAGCACAAGCATCACCAAGAACACTGTACTTCAGGAAGAACGTCCCCCATGTAAAAACACAGTTCTACCTACTAGTAGATTTCTAGAAAAATTCCATTACCTAAATACTGCAGTGCACTCAACACTCAGGCGTGCTGCAGTCCCTGGGCTTGCAGAGTTGGACACAACTTAGGAACTGAACCACAACAGTGCTCTGGAAATCCAAAGAGGGCAAAGCCTGCTCTCGGTCCTGATCAGAACATCCTGTTAACTGAGACCATGTCTAAGTCTCATGCGTATTCAGTCTACCTGCATAGCAGGAACAATGGTGAATCGTGTGGAGACACATCTGTCACTTTCTGCAACTAACAATCTTGGGCATCCTGTCCCACGGAGGCATCTAGAAGGTCTCAATACTAGTCTGTGGGTACCAGGGCAGGTTCCAGCAAAAACTGCTCCTGTAATTCCATTTGTCTCATTTTAACCACTTTGGAAGCCCCGCTTAGTATGTTTCTCAATCCCACACTCATTCTCTTATACCTTCTGATTGAAAACTGATCTTTGACCGAGCAAACTTTGAGGATATCTTTGCATGATCCTACCCCCGATACTTGAGTCAACAGAAGATAAACTGAAAGTTTCTCTGGCAGCCACCAGGTCTGGGGAGACAGGGGAGAAATCAGGGTGCTCCTGGGGCAGCTGTGAAATCACACTGAGCAGCCCATGCTGAAACCCACTTGTGGATGACGGGCCTGGAGGAATAAGATTCCAGGAAAATTACTGCTCTGATTGGCCCTGTTCCTCCCACTGGACTGGTACTCATTGTTACAGGTATCACAAAGCGGGATGACCCTACTGCTGATTTTAGCGACTCCTGACATCCACAGCCATGCGATCAAGACATCAGAGAGAAATCCACATGATAACGTTCCTATTCTTTATTGCATGAATCACAGATATATTCTGAGCTTTAAAAGTTCTGCCTGATTCTGAGTAGCGAATGATATAATGAGTAACACCCTGAACTATTCTTAGGAGGAAGAGTTTAACATCACACGTGGTGCTGCTCTCTCACTCATTCTGCTCAGGGTAGTGTCACATTCATCTTTATATCACTATAAAAAGGCACTCATGTTCCCCAATTGGTGGGAAGGGTAAAGCCCTGCTCCAGCACAAGCATCACCAAGAACACTGTACTTCAGGAAGAACGTCCCCATGTAAAAACACAGTTCTACCTACTAGTAGATTTCTAGAAAAATTCCATTACCTAAATACTGCAGTGCACTCAACACTCAGGCGTGCTGCAGTCCCTGGGCTTGCAGAGTTGGACACAACTTAGGAACTGAACCACAACAGTGCTCTGGAAATCCAAAGAGGGCAAAGCCTGCTCTCGGTCCTGATCAGAACATCCTGTTAACTGAGACCATGTCTAAGTCTCATGCGTATTCAGTCTACCTGCATAGCAGGAACAATGGTGAATCGTGTGGAGACACATCTGTCACTTTCTGCAACTAACAATCTTGGGCATCCTGTCCCACGGAGGCATCTAGAAGGTCTCAATACTAGTCTGTGGGTACCAGGGCAGGTTCCAGCAAAAACTGCTCCTGTAATTCCATTTGTCTCATTTTAACCACTTTGGAAGCCCCGCTTAGTATGTTTCTCAATCCCACACTCATTCTCTTATACCTTCTGATTGAAAACTGATCTTTGACCGAGCAAACTTTGAGGATATCTTTGCATGATCCTACCCCCGATACTTGAGTCAACAGAAGATAAACTGAAAGTTTCTCTGGCAGCCACCAGGTCTGGGGAGACAGGGGAGAAATCAGGGTGCTCCTGGGGCAGCTGTGAAATCACACTGAGCAGCCCATGCTGAAACCCACTTGTGGATGACGGGCCTGGAGTTAGGAATAAGATTCCAGGAAAATTACTGCTCTGATTGGCCCTGTTCCTCCCACTGGACTGGTACTCATTAAATGTTTCATAGTTCGGACACCCTAAAATCTTTCCACTGTTTAAAGACTGAAGCTATTAGGAAACTAGGAATCCGTGCCAGCTAAAAGCAAGACAGAGTTTTCCAAATAGTTGTGTTGAAAAAAAAAAAAACAAAAAAAAACCTCTGTCTGCTTAAAGGTCAAATTAAGCACATCCATAGTGCTTCCGATTAATGGTATGAGGAAAGACAAACCCCTGCCTCCCCTTGTTTCAGGAAGATTTCACCACAAGAAGCAAGTGTGTCATTTATTAGACTGCTTTCAGACAAATCCGCTCAAATTTACCTAATTACAGGAGATTCTCTGCCCAGCAGCCTCCTCAGCAGAGCCCAGTGAAGAAAAGCATCCGTAATTGGTCAAATGTATCAAGTACACAGTCTTTCAAGCAGAGAAATCTTCCACCAATGCCATTTCACACAATGGATGTGTTAGTAAAAGTTCTTGATAGAAAGACAAGGAAATGTGAGGCCAAGGGGTATCGAAGGAAATAATACACTCTGCTCAGTGCATGTCTCCTTTCAATCACTGAGCATTTATGAGATTTAGAATGAGCTTACTGATACCAAAATGAGATTTCAGTACTTCTGCCAAAGGCACAAATATATAGAGATGGTGAAACAGAACTTCAGGGGTGGGGACGGAGGCAGTGCTAAAATAAATCCTAAACTACCTACATTTGCCCCTCCAATTTTCCCCTTGCTCTGGATGACGGTTTGTGTACCTAAGTAAATAATGATGGATCGAACCCAGGTCTCCTGCATTGCAGGCGGATTCTTTACCAGCGAAGCTACCGGGGAATCCCTGAGTAATGATATCCCAAACCTAGACAAGGCATGATTTGGAAGTTGTCAGGATCTAGACGAAAGAACTTCATAACCAGCAAGGAGAAAGAAGATGGGAGAGACAGAAGGATCGACCAGGAGGGGTA
Organism: Tragulus kanchil; assembly: GCA_022376925.1. Lineage (NCBI taxonomy): Eukaryota > Metazoa > Chordata > Mammalia > Artiodactyla > Tragulidae > Tragulus > Tragulus kanchil. The sequence continues at coordinate 146,601,557 of JAIOJX010000003.1, forward strand.
CTCAGGGAATTGTAAGACTAGAATTGACCACAAAGTAAAAGGAAAGATACTTTTATTTTATCCTTTTCTACCCTGTATTCTTTTGCAGTTTTCTGTTAGCCATCTCAAGACAGGAAACAGTTTTCAATGAATCTTTCTCACTTGCAATAATTCATGGACAAAAAAATGATACGGCACTTTTCCTCCCAGAGAACAGAATATCATTAGAGGCCTTTTCATAACAAAAAACTTGTTCATAATAACTTTCAATTAAGCCCCTTAAAGAACTTAGCCACATGTCAGTACATAGGTGCTAAGTCACTTCAGTTGTGTCCAACTCTTTGTGACTCTATGATCCTTACCATGCCAGGTTCCTCTGTCCATGGGATTCTCCAGGCAAGAATACTGGAGTGGGTTGCCATGCCCTCCTCCAGGGGATCTTCCCGACCCAGGAATTAAACCCACATTTCCTGTGGCTCCTGCATTGCAGAGAGATTCTTTAGTGCTGAGTCACCTGGAAAGCCCCAGCCATATGTCAGTAGACCATCATAAAATGTGTAGTGAGGTCCTCTATTAGCCAGACCCCTCTGGGATGGGTACAAGGAGAATGTCAGTGGTCAACGAGAGGACCGACATTCTGCTGATCGCGTGGGAAAGTCAGTGAGTCAGGAGTGAGGGCAGAGGGGAGAGCAGAAGTAGACAATGAACCAATAACTAGCCCTATTGGGCTAAAACTGAAAAGAGAGTACTCATCTCCAGCTAGACATGGGTCACCTCTACCCACCCCAACCCCCATATCTGGATCCATGATGGTATCTTCAAATGAAAAGGACCTCTGAGTAGTCATAGCTCCATGGAAGCTATTCAACTTACAGGAAAGTTGAGACTAAAGGACTTTAATTTCTGTTTATTTTCTAATCCAAGTCAGCGCACCAGAGCTTCGAATGCCTCCAGGTGACTGAGTCACGAACACTCTTATCAGAGGTACTTGACATTAACTAGATTGACTGCACTGTAACAGAACCCAGCTGCATATGTGAGGATGCCATCCCTGGGCTGGAGGGGTCAGGGCTCTTTCTCCCTTCTATCGAAGACTTTCAAAGTCAGTAGGAGCAGAGGGTGAAATTCATATCTTTTAATGCAAAAAGGCCTATCTCCTTTTCACTAAGATCAACATTTAATGACTCGGTTTACACCATTTTATAATAGCACATTCCAACTGACCAAGCTGTATTTGAAATTAAATGTGTTTCATTACAGTTATTCAGTCGAACAGTGGGCATGATCACATACATCATTTATTGACATTTGCAGTCTGACAATATGTCTCATAGCGTTTATTAAGTATCTGCTTCACATTGAGAAACAAAGGCTTTAAAGAGTCTATATGATCTGAAGGATTAAATCATTTTTAGAGAGCAAGCTTTTTAACTACATATGAGGAAACAATAGGCTTATAAACAAAAGAGTCTATATGATCATGAAGGTTGCCATGCCCTCCTCCAGGGATCTTCCGACCCAGGAATTAAACCCACATTTCCTGTGGCTCCTGCATTGCAGAGAGATTCTTTAGTGCTGAGTCACCTGGAAAGCCCCAGCCATATGTCAGTAGACCATCATAAAATGTGTAGTGAGGTCCTCTATTAGCCAGACCCCTCTGGGATGGGTACAAGGAGAATGTCAGTGGTCAACGAGAGGACCGACATTCTGCTGATCGCGTGGGAAAGTCAGTGAGTCAGGAGTGAGGGCAGAGGGGAGAGCAGAAGTAGACAATGAACCAATAACTAGCCCTATTGGGCTAAAACTGAAAAGAGAGTACTCATCTCCAGCTAGACATGGGTCACCTCTACCCACCCCAACCCCCATATCTGGATCCATGATGGTATCTTCAAATGAAAAGGACCTCTGAGTAGTCATAGCTCCATGGAAGCTATTCAACTTACAGGAAAGTTGAGACTAAAGGACTTTAATTTCTGTTTATTTTCTAATCCAAGTCAGTGCACCAGAGCTTCGAATGCCTCCAGGTGACTGAGTCACGAACACTCTTATCAGAGGTACTTGACATTAACTAGATTGACTGCACTGTAACAGAACCCAGCTGCATATGTGAGGATGCCATCCCTGGGCTGGAGGGGTCAGGGCTCTTTCTCCCTTCTATCGAAGACTTTCAAAGTCAGTAGGAGCAGAGGGTGGAATTCATATCTTTTAATGCAAAAAGGCCTATCTCCTTTTCACTAAGATCAACATTTAATGACTCGGTTTACACCATTTTATAATAGCACATTCCAACTGACCAAGCTGTATTTGAAATTAAATGTGTTTCATTACAGTTATTCAGTCGAACAGTGGGCATGATCACATACATCATTTATTGACATTTGCAGTCTGACAATATGTCTCATAGCGTTTATTAAGTATCTGCTTCACATTGAGAAACAAAGGCTTTAAAGAGTCTATATGATCTGAAGGATTAAATCATTTTTAGAGAGCAAGTAAATACATATAAAATAATTTATAAACAAATAAGTACTATGGTGTATGAATGGTGTTAATTCACAAATAGTAAAAATGCAATTATAAACAATCAGAGAAAAGGATCATAATTTATCACACTTTATAAGCTTCTAATTCTGTATGAGAGAATGAAATTAAGAAGAGAAGAATCAAACAGGCTACGGTTTTATTTAAGAAAAGAAGGCTTCCTGAGAAAGATGAATTGCACAAGTTGGGATTATATACGTGTGCCTTAGTCAAAGCTATCGCTAAACAGAGACCAGGTCTTATAAACCTTGCACACTTCCTCCACCAGGGACCCCCTAGGGTGCCTGAGGCCACAGGCAATTGCTTTTGTGGGGTCCCTATCTAAATAAATAACTTGACTGAACAGTGTGTTGAAAACATGTGTTTTGGATATATAGTGATACACTGATGAAGATTTGAAATTGTGGGTAGGGAAGACTTTAGTTTCTAAGAGGAAATGAAAGGGTCTGTTATACTGTCCAGATAGTCACTCTTCTGAACTATTTATTTGTCATTCTTGACTGATTTCTCTCTCACACTTTAATAAAGTGGTAAAAATATTGCTATTCCTCAAAACCTAATGGCTCTTGGGAACCATGTGCATGGAGACAATGTTGATCATGGCTGGGCCATGCCATGAAAGCTTTTGTGCTGGCTGCATCACTACTCACAGTGGCACAGTATCTATGAATACCAGCCTCATACAACTCTCTCTCAGGTCACTACTAGACTAGTTGATGACTGATGCAAATTCACATCTTATCCAAAATATGGAATAAAAGTGTATAATTCCGTCTGCTTATATTGAGCTACAAAGTCACAATTTTATAGTGGGAAAGAAGGACAATCCATTTTCTACCATGTCTTCTCTTGAGCTCCCTATACCATAAGCACTGCATTCTTTGACTGGAACCACTTTCAAGGTTACTGCAATTCTGATCTTCCCAATACTGCCACCAGACCCATGAATGGAAGGAGAGAGTGATTCCCACTCATACAGGAATGTCAGTCTCTGATCCAGCACAGTTTATACTCAGCCAGGGAAGCTCAATGTCACCCCATCACTCAGTGGCAACTCTGAGAGGACATTTATGCAAAAGATCTGCTGTTTCAGGCAGCAGTGGTCTGGAAAGCCCTTGGAGAAGAGAGTCTTCTTGAGCCTGACTTTCACACATAACTAGCAGAGAGGGTGTGTTGCCGCCCTGTGCTAAGGACCCCACAGGATCAAGGATAGGCACTGCCCTTCCCACCATCCTCAGAGGCTATGAACTTAGGAACCAAATTGCTCCTGTGTGTGTGCATACACCTCCCCACACACAAGGCTCAAATACAAAGATAACTGAGGAATTATCCCAAATCAGCACATAAGCATTCTGGTAGTCCAGTATTATGTGATTCTGTGAAAGAAATCCTGCACTGGACAGAAGGAACAGTCATCTTGCCAAACTGGCCTCCTGGATCTGGAGCTCATCCATGGAGTCCTGGAAAGATCCCATAGAATCAGAGGGTAGAGGACAGAAGCAAACCCTGGAGAGGAAAAATGGAGACCAAGGGCAACACAGATCCAGGGCAAGGTTAGGGTAGCCTACCCAGACAGTACTCCCACCCCTGGTCAAACCACCAGGAGACTGACGAATCACCAGAGCAAGTGCTCTGGAGACCGGGACCCACATAGAACCAGGTCTGGACTTCGATCTTCCTTCCTGACTTGAAGTTCTGGCTGAAGTCTATTCTGTGTATTACAAAAAAGACTTAGCAAATTTTAAGACAAGTCCTTCAGTATCAAGGATCCCTGAGGCCCAGAGGTGTGTAATTCTATACACTCATTATCAAATGTTTCTGGCAGAGAGAACTCTAAGTGGGCAAGCTGTTGATAAGGAACCTAACCCTCTGTAACAATATTTTACAAGATGATGACTTCTAGCTTCATACATTTCAAGCTTTGTCTTCCACTATGCATATATTTCTATTCATATCATAATATGGTCTCTTTTTTGCCATGATACTGGTTGGGCTGACATAGTGGGAGACAGTTCACAGGAGTATTCCTAGAAGCCTTTCTTTCACTGGAACAGAAATCATTTAACTGGATGCATGGAATGCTTGGCAAACTACAAAAGTATATCCCAGTAAATCCAAACTAACTCTATCACCAGCACAAATTCCCCCCAGCCTGATCTCAAAATACCTGTAGTCACCCAAAGCCATCTGATATAATGCTGTGTATAATAAAGGGAAGTTGGACGGCAAAGAAATCTGGTCTTAATACACTGAAATCAAAATATCTTACTTTTGAAGACTTTATAAAACCATAAGCTCATATATTCACATTACTAAATCCTTTCTTTGGGCCAGAGCTCTAATTGCTTCATTGAATTTTTAAGAAGCATATGGCAGATTATTTTGTTATAGTTGTATTTTTTTCTTTCTGGTGAATTCTTATCACTAATAGGAAAGTTGGATGCACATCTATACAGTTTTCTTTCCATGTGGATTTTATGTGTAGATGGCTTTTGTTACCTATATACAAGTGAGTTGAAATTTCCTGGAAAGATATACAGGAGACTCCTATGGTGGTGATAGAGGTAGGGGACAGAGAGGTTAGCCTTTCTAGTTTTTAAATGATAGGCTCCCTCCTCTGTTGCTACCATGACAGGCTGCATCTAGATAACAGGAAGAAATAAAATAGGAATAAAGAGACATCAGGAAAAAAAGGATAATTATTACAGATGTAAAGACAAAACTGTCCAGCAAACAAGGGAGAAAACATGCTTGAGATGCCCAATAACAGTCATGCAAGATGGTATTAGAAAAGTAACAAATGAAAGAAAAACCTGTTAATTGAAAATGATTAAAGAGAAAAATAACAGAGTAGGTAAGAAACAGGTCTAACGTACACATATTTGGAGTTCCTAAAAGACAAAACCCAACTGAATGCAACAACAAAGTTTTCCTGGAATAAAAGAAGACTTTAATCAATCAACTGAAAGTGCATTCCATGTATCAGTGAAAACTGACTCATATCATTCAATACAAAATAGGTGCTGGTACAAACACTCTCAGTCTCTTCAACTGTAAAGAAAACTTTTGGGGGGCAGTGAGGCAAAATGTTCAAGTTGCATAATATAAGAAAAAAGAAAATTAATCTGGGAACAGACTTCTGCCCAGCAAATTGAATACTACAAATCAAAGGAGGAAAACCTACAAGATACTTGAGACAAGAAAGCGCAAGTAAAGGAATTTATATCCAGCCAAGGATTTTATATCTTTCAAAGTATAAGACACAGATTTGATTTCCCACTTCTAGTTCACGAAGCATAAAGGCTGCTGACAGCTTTGAACATGTCATAAATCAGGAACTACTGTTTACCCGAACCCTAAAATAGTTCCCCCCAGTAATCTTACTTTTGAAGACTTTATAAAACCATAAGCTCATTCACATTACTAAATCCTTTCTTTGGGCCAGAGCTCTAATTGCTTCATTGAATTTTTAAGAAGCATATGGCAGATTATTTTGTTATAGTTGTATTTTTTTCTTTCTGGTGAATTCTTATCACTAATAGGAAAGTTGGATGCACATCTATACAGTTTTCTTTCCATGTGGATTTTATGTGTAGATGGCTTTTGTTACCTATATACAAGTGAGTTGAAATTTCCTGGAAAGATATACAGGAGACTCCTATGGTGGTGATAGAGGTAGGGGACAGAGAGGTTAGCCTTTCTAGTTTTTAAATGATAGGCTCCCTCCTCTGTTGCTACCATGACAGGCTGCATCTAGATAACAGGAAGAAATAAAATAGGAATAAAGAGACATCAGGAAAAAAAGGATAATTATTACAGATGTAAAGACAAAACTGTCCAGCAAACAAGGGAGAAAACATGCTTGAGATGCCCAATAACAGTCATGCAAGATGGTATTAGAAAAGTAACAAATGAAAGAAAAACCTGTTAATTGAAAATGATTAAAGAGAAAAATAACAGAGTAGGTAAGAAACAGGTCTAACGTACACATATTTGGAGTTCCTAAAAGACAAAACCCAACTGAATGCAACAACAAAGTTTTCCTGGAATAAAAGAAGACTTTAATCAATCAACTGAAAGTGCATTCCATGTATCAGTGAAAACTGACTCATATCATTCAATACAAAATAGGTGCTGGTACAAACACTCTCAGTCTCTTCAACTGTAAAGAAAACTTTTGGGGGGCAGTGAGGCAAAATGTTCAAGTTGCATAATATAAGAAAAAAGAAAATTAATCTGGGAACAGACTTCTGCCCAGCAAATTGAATACTACAAATCAAAGGAGGAAAACCTACAAGATACTTGAGACAAGAAAGCGCAAGTAAAGGAATTTATATCCAGCCAAGGATTTTATATCTTTCAAAGTATAAGACACAGATTTGATTTCCCACTTCTAGTTCACGAAGCATAAAGGCTGCTGACAGCTTTGAACATGTCATAAATCAGGAACTACTGTTTACCCGAACTCTTCTTGAGAAAACTACGTCTAGAGGGAAAACCCCCACCAGCCAAAATGGTGGGCAAAAACGTTGGTGAAAGGTTTTGGCAGTTAAATAGAGCATACTTAAGTGCAAAACTAAGACAAAGCAAAGGTGGGAAAGGAGGGCATAAATAATCTGACAATAGAGGAATGATATGACTTTCGAAAAGAGGAAAGGTAAAATAAACTCACTGGCTTGCCTTTTCCGCCCCTCCAATGTCAGTTAGAGTAAATCAGTCAGAGGTAAGAAATAAAGAAGGAAAGAATGTGTGTATTTCAAAATACAAAGATAAATGCTCAACTCAGACCATTTATTGACTAAAAGTGGATAATATAGGAGAGAGTATGGCTAAAGAAAACTTATGTAAGCCAGTTAAATTACTGCTTGCAGCAGTGAATTCACTAAATTTGTTTACAGAGAGAGGGAACTGAAGCCACTATGTTAAGGTATGTTTATAAACAAATACACATTTCTATTTAGAACAAAATAAATCATCTTAAACATCAGAAAACTTACAAGTTTCAAAAGCAAATAAAATGGACTACATAGTGTCTGACCTTAATATTATATAAAAATAATGTATGTTAGTCACTCAGTTGTGTCTGACTCCATGAACTGCAGCCCACCAGGCTCCTCTGTCCATGGGATTCTCCAGGCAAGTATACTGGAGTGGGTGGCCATTTCTTTCTCCAGAGAATCTTCCCATCCCAGGGACTGAACGCTCATCTCATATGTCTCCTGCATTGGCAGGAGGGTTCTTTACTCCTGGGAAGCCCACAGTCACACGCATGACTATGGTCATCTAACCTCCCTCCTGGAAGATCCAAGACTGCCTTGCTGATGTGTCTGACAAACGATGCTGGCTACCGGCTAGGGTGGCCCAGTTCTCCACTTGGTCTGACACTCTCCAGTAGATTAGACCAGCTTTCACAGAAAAGTAGTATCAGTACTCAAGAGGTTGATAAGCCCCCGAAGCTGCAAACCCTGCCCCAACTTCCCTTTTAACTCTCACGAAGCATAAAGGCTGCTGACAGCTTTGAACATGTCATAAATCAGGAACTACTGTTTACCCGAACTCTTCTTGAGAAAACTACGTCTAGAGGAAAACCCCACCAGCCAAAATGGTGGGCAAAACGTTGGTGAAAGGTTTTGGCAGTTAAATAGAGCATACTTAAGTGCAAAACTAAGACAAAGCAAAGGTGGGAAAGGAGGGCATAAATAATCTGACAATAGAGGAATGATATGACTTTCGAAAAGAGGAAAGGTAAAATAAACTCACTGGCTTGCCTTTTCCGCCCCTCCAATGTCAGTTAGAGTAAATCAGTCAGAGGTAAGAAATAAAGAAGGAAAGAATGTGTGTATTTCAAAATACAAAGATAAATGCTCAACTCAGACCATTTATTGACTAAAAGTGGATAATATAGGAGAGAGTATGGCTAAAGAAAACTTATGTAAGCCAGTTAAATTACTGCTTGCAGCAGTGAATTCACTAAATTTGTTTACAGAGAGAGGGAACTGAAGCCACTATGTTAAGGTATGTTTATAAACAAATACACATTTCTATTTAGAACAAAATAAATCATCTTAAACATCAGAAAACTTACAAGTTTCAAAAGCAAATAAAATGGACTACATAGTGTCTGACCTTAATATTATATAAAAATAATGTATGTTAGTCACTCAGTTGTGTCTGACTCCATGAACTGCAGCCCACCAGGCTCCTCTGTCCATGGGATTCTCCAGGCAAGTATACTGGAGTGGGTGGCCATTTCTTTCTCCAGAGAATCTTCCCATCCCAGGGACTGAACGCTCATCTCATATGTCTCCTGCATTGGCAGGAGGGTTCTTTACTCCTGGGAAGCCCACAGTCACACGCATGACTATGGTCATCTAACCTCCCTCCTGGAAGATCCAAGACTGCCTTGCTGATGTGTCTGACAAACGATGCTGGCTACCGGCTAGGGTGGCCCAGTTCTCCACTTGGTCTGACACTCTCCAGTAGATTAGACCAGCTTTCACAGAAAAGTAGTATCAGTACTCAAGAGGTTGATAGCAGAAGCTGCAAACCCTGCAACTCTTAAACTCTCACATTGCATCACTGCCTGCCACATTCTACCTGTCAAAGCAAGTCATAAGACCAACCAAGATTTCCAGGATTGGAAGTACAAGAGCCACCACTTGATAGGAGGGATTACAGCATTCTACTGCAGAAGAATGGAATATTTAAAACATGTATTTTTTAATGACAGAAGAGGAACTTTTTGTCAGGGAGAATGAGAAGGAAGACCCTGAAATTCAGTAGGAAACCAGGAGAGAGATGGGGCAAAAGCAGTTAAGAATGTGGTCACTGTGTCACACAATGCTGAGTGACCAAGAACAAGATTTCTTATCTCAAGAAATTGTCTTTGGCTCCATCTGTCAAATGGCTAGCCTAATAATCTGAACTATGTCTGGCTTCCCAGTTGGTGCAGTGGTAAAGAATCCAACTGCCAAAGCAGGAGATGCCAAGAGATGTGAGCTCAGTCTCTGGGTTGAAAAGATCACCTGGAGATTTCCTAAATGACAGCCCACTCCAGCACTTTTGCCTGCAGAATCCCATGGACAGAGAAGCCTAGCAGTTCATGGGGTTGCAAAGAGTCAGACAGGACTGAGCATTCAATGTAGCCTATGCCTGACTTTAGAAGAGTGGTAACCTCTGATTAGTACAATCATGGAATTTTTTTTTATCTTCACATTTTACTTTCTTAGATTTTTAATTTTTTTCTGCTTCTGAACAATCATTCATAATATTGACATTGATATATAATCACTATTAAAAAAAGTCAGAAACATATGAATATACCTATTTTCATCAGAAACATATGCATATACCTATTTTCATCATAGAGATTCTATAAAAGTTTCATATCATTGTAATCTCAGTGTTCAGAAGTAGACCGGCTCTGTGAAAGAGTATGCAAACCTTATTTCTAGGAAAGTTCTGCCAATTTATACTCTTGCATACCTGTTTTTCCTGTTATTCTTCAATAATGAAGCCTTTAAAAAAAAGTCTTGGTTAACCTAGTAAGCTAAAAACATTATTACATTATTCTAATATCTCTAAGTTTTGATCCTAATGAATTGGCCAGAAAGTTCATTTGGGTTTTTCTGTAAGGTCCTGCAGATGTTGAAGCTGGCCATTTGTATTTCTTTTTTGGAAAAATTCCAATCTGTAAACTTTGGCCTATTTAACTATTAATGTGATATTGATATAAAGTAACAGTTTATATATTAGCCCTATTGCATGGGAATAATGCACTTATCAAAACAGAAATCTTTTCTATTTTAGGAAGTAAGGAACTTGTAGTTAGAGAAAAAGATAACCTCATAGAACCCACAACCAGAAGGGTATTGGGTTACTCTTTCAGGTTTCATTCAGGTGTTTTCTGAAGATGATGAAGAAAAACCCAAATGAACTTTTTGGCCAACCCAATGGAACAAGATTTCCCAAGAACTGGAAAGCTCATGGGCAGTTAGACATTCTCTTTTGTCTCTCTGGGACCACTAGCCTCTTCTACTTCTCTCTTCACATGTCTTCCTTTCTTCTTTTCATAGAGAGTCCTCTAAACAAGGCTTGAGGTTGTATAGCGCCAGCTCTGAGCCCTAGTTGCCAAAGAGTTAAAGCACGAATGTTCCCTGGAGTGTATCATAGCCAGCTACGTATCTGTATTTCCACATTCAAACGTGTGAGTCTGAGAACCTAATTCCTAGATTGTCTTGCTTCGAGCAGGACACGCACTTATTACCAAATAAGACATGGCTAGGGAGTTTGGAGTTGGAAAGAGATGAAGGGCAGAAGAAGTTCATACAGTCTCTGCCTATTTACTTCATTTTCAGGGAAGGAAACCGAGACAGCCACACAAACCAACTGGTAAACATCCCATAAGCCCCATGGTTCTCACACGTCCTGCAGATATTTTTCCTCATCCATTTTAACTCACATTCCAAAGCTTTAAGTTTTCATGTGGCCATGCCTGCCAACCTTCAGCAATCAAAATTCATTATTTTCACACATTCGGCTAGTCAGACCATAACATTTGTTGGGAAATCCATCTGCTCCTCACTGATTTGAAGTGACAAATTTTTTCATAAGCAAATATTTGTGTATATTTGCATCTTTTTTCAATTTCATTTATTGATGCAGCTCTTCTTTACCAAGCGATGCAAGTATCCCTACCTTATTAGTCTTTGTCAATATTTTCTTAGCTATTCTCAAACATTTTTTTTCCAGCTGAGTTTCCAATCACCACTGCCAGCCAGAGAATTGTTTCATCTGGAGTAACAACTGTTTTGACCCTGAATGAAGGAAAGTCTGACCACAGCCCACATAAGCTGCAGTTCTACTACTCAAAATGCATGTGTCTTTAAACTCCATGATCAGAGCTGTTAGGGAAGATGTTCATGCTTTAATAGGATTATAGTGAGTGAAAGTGAGCACAGAAGCAGACTCTGTCCCTCAGCTTCAGTTTCCAGTGTGCATGAAAGCGATAGCAAGATTCCACTTTCTATTCTCTCCTTTTGCTGAGCACACAGAGCTGAATCCTTGTAACCTCAATACTTGTTTAAGACCATCTATGAAGAAACCCAAATGAACTTTGGCCAACCAATGGAACAAGATTTCCCAAGAACTGGAAAGCTCATGGGCAGTTAGACATTCTCTTTTGTCTCTCTGGGACCACTAGCCTCTTCTACTTCTCTCTTCACATGTCTTCCTTTCTTCTTTTCATAGAGAGTCCTCTAAACAAGGCTTGAGGTTGTATAGCGCCAGCTCTGAGCCCTAGTTGCCAAAGAGTTAAAGCACGAATGTTCCCTGGAGTGTATCATAGCCAGCTACGTATCTGTATTTCCACATTCAAACGTGTGAGTCTGAGAACCTAATTCCTAGATTGTCTTGCTTCGAGCAGGACACGCACTTATTACCAAATAAGACATGGCTAGGGAGTTTGGAGTTGGAAAGAGATGAAGGGCAGAAGAAGTTCATACAGTCTCTGCCTATTTACTTCATTTTCAGGGAAGGAAACCGAGACAGCCACACAAACCAACTGGTAAACATCCCATAAGCCCCATGGTTCTCACACGTCCTGCAGATATTTTTCCTCATCCATTTTAACTCACATTCCAAAGCTTTAAGTTTTCATGTGGCCATGCCTGCCAACCTTCAGCAATCAAAATTCATTATTTTCACACATTCGGCTAGTCAGACCATAACATTTGTTGGGAAATCCATCTGCTCCTCACTGACTTGAAGTGACAAATTTTTTCATAAGCAAATATTTGTGTATATTTGCATCTTTTTTCAATTTCATTTATTGATGCAGCTCTTCTTTACCAAGCGATGCAAGTATCCCTACCTTATTAGTCTTTGTCAATATTTTCTTAGCTATTCTCAAACATTTTTTTTCCAGCTGAGTTTCCAATCACCACTGCCAGCCAGAGAATTGTTTCATCTGGAGTAACAACTGTTTTGACCCTGAATGAAGGAAAGTCTGACCACAGCCCACATAAGCTGCAGTTCTACTACTCAAAATGCATGTGTCTTTAAACTCCATGATCAGAGCTGTTAGGGAAGATGTTCATGCTTTAATAGGATTATAGTGAGTGAAAGTGAGCACAGAAGCAGACTCTGTCCCTCAGCTTCAGTTTCCAGTGTGCATGAAAGCGATAGCAAGATTCCACTTTCTATTCTCTCCCTTTTTGCTGAGCACACAGAGCTGAATCCTTGTAACCTCAATACTTGTTTAATACCACTACTCTGTACTGGTCCTCTTTTCACTTCCTCTTATTGCACTTGCTACAATTTTCAGAATAGCAATAAAGAATATCACCTCTAGTGGACATTCCTTAGAAGATCTGCAGAGATAACTTTTATATGAATGAAATGATCTCTACATTTGCAGAGTGAACTGGGGAAGAGAGAGCGAAATCATAAACTTAGAAAGCCAGAGTAGATTCAGGTCCTACTGTGTCACTAACAATATCATTTTTGAGAAGTCATTTAAACACTGAATACAAGTGAAGACTGTGCCCTCCACCTGGAATGCCCTTCCCACCCATCTAACTTCTTCCAATTCACACAGACTCATCACTGAACAGTTAACTGGGTAATCCTCTCCTCCAGGAAGTCAGCCTGGTCCCAGTCTTTTGGAGGAGCTACTTTTCTGTCCTCTGCCAGCCTTCAGGGATCAATGGCCTCGGCTCCTCATTCTCTGTGCCCTAGAAGTTAGCATACTATAGCACTCCTTAAATACCACTTAGTAACTCATTCATTTAAAAGGGAATTACCCTTCATAACTTTTAAAGTCCCTTATGGTTCCCAAATTCCAAATCACAGTATCACTCCAGTAATTTGGGTTTAGAGCGAAACAACAGCCAGTCAAAACTTAGTGGTTTATTTTGACCATTAAATACTCAGATTAATTTTCTTGGTTTTCCACATCATCTTCTATTCATGGATATTCCTTAATCACATGACGTGAGAGAGAGAACAACCTGATCAAAAGACAAAGGTTCTGCTATCCAATCATTTTTCCACTCCCAAAAGCCAGAGAATTGTTTCATCTGGAGTAACAACTGTTTTGACCCTGAATGAAGGAAAGTCTGACCACAGCCCACATAAGCTGCAGTTCTACTACTCAAAATGCATGTGTCTTTAAACTCCATGATCAGAGCTGTTAGGGAAGATGTTCATGCTTTAATAGGATTATAGTGAGTGAAAGTGAGCACAGAAGCAGACTCTGTCCCTCAGCTTCAGTTTCCAGTGTGCATGAAAGCGATAGCAAGATTCCACTTTCTATTCTCTCCCTTTTTGCTGAGCACACAGAGCTGAATCCTTGTAACCTCAATACTTGTTTAATACCACTACTCTGTACTGGTCCTCTTTTCACTTCCTCTTATTGCACTTGCTACAATTTTCAGAATAGCAATAAAGAATATCACCTCTAGTGGACATTCCTTAGAAGATCTGCAGAGATAACTTTTATATGAATGAAATGATCTCTACATTTGCAGAGTGAACTGGAGAAGAGAGAGAGCGAAATCATAAACTTAGAAAGCCAGAGTAGATTCAGGTCCTACTGTGTCACTAACAATATCATTTTTGAGAAGTCATTTAAACACTGAGTACAAGTGAAGACTGTGCCCTCCACCTGGAATGCCCTTCCCACCCATCTAACTTCTTCCAATTCACACAGACTCATCACTGAACAGTTAACTGGGTAATCCTCTCCTCCAGGAAGTCAGCCTGGTCCCAGTCTTTTGGAGGAGCTACTTTTCTGTCCTCTGCCAGCCTTCAGGGATCAATGGCCTCGGCTCCTCATTCTCTGTGCCCTAGAAGTTAGCATACTATAGCACTCCTTAAATACCACTTAGTAACTCATTCATTTAAAAGGGAATTACCCTTCATAACTTTTAAAGTCCCTTATGGTTCCCAAATTCCAAATCACAGTATCACTCCAGTAATTTGGGTTTAGAGCGAAACAACAGCCAGTCAAAACTTAGTGGTTTATTTTGACCATTAAATACTCAGATTAATTTTCTTGGTTTTCCACATCATCTTCTATTCATGGATATTCCTTAATCACATGACGTGAGAGAGAGAACAACCTGATCAAAAGACAAAGGTTCTGTTTCCAAATGTTATGATTTCCCAACTATATGACACTGAATGGATCACTTACCTCACCCCGATCCTCAACTTATGCATCCGTCTAATAAGTATGATCATTCTGACCCTTTCCATCCTATACAGTTGTCGTGAGGGACCACTGAGAGCATATAGTAAAAGATATTTCATAAGACTATAAAGCGCTCTTCAAATATAATACAGCAAGTTTCAATTAAAATGTTACATTATCATTATTATTATGTATATTTCTCATAAACATTACTACACAGAAATAAAATATAACATCATTTATACCTATGTTATTATAGCTACTTATTATACATATTTAACATATGTATGGAGTGAGCAGAAAGTTACCCGTTCATGCTAAATCTCAATTTCAACCAAGTTCTGACACTCACTTTAATATGACCTTGGTTAAGAAATAGCCTTTGTAATTACTTTGAAAGAGAAACCAATTAGAATGCCATTTCTCCACAACAACATTTTACTCTCAAAAGTACGAGCTAATACTTTCATGTGACGGGGCTTCTTTTAAGGCAAAAAATAGTCATTAAGTCTTAGTTATCATGTGAACAGTCTTCCAGGTGGCGTAGTGGTAGAGAATCTGCCTGCCAACACAGGAGCTATGGGTTCAATATCTCTGCTGGAAGATCCCCTGGAGCTGTAAAGGGCAACCCACTGCAGTACTCTTGCCTTGAAAATTCCATGGACAGAGGAGCCTGATGGTTACAGTCCATGGGGTCACAAACAGATGGACACGATTGAGTGACTAAGCACACACATACACACACACACACTTGAACAGAAAAGAGCTGGGCAGAACACATCCTCAAATCCTTTTTTTTGGCTTTTGTTGGAGACAACCAGCTTGGTCATATGGAATCAACAGGTGACCAGTTTATAGAGCAGGACAGTGCCTTTTCCAACTCAAACTCTCTGCATTGCAGGGTGGGGGGAAGGGAGCAATTGGCTGAACCTCTTTTTCCTTGTGATTTTATCTTTTTTTTTTAACTCAGTTTCTGACTCCTCCAG
This sequence comes from Tragulus kanchil, assembly GCA_022376925.1. NCBI lineage: Eukaryota > Metazoa > Chordata > Mammalia > Artiodactyla > Tragulidae > Tragulus > Tragulus kanchil. Next base: position 146,617,256 of record JAIOJX010000003.1, read on the forward strand.
ATCATAAAGCCATGGCAGTAAATTTCTTTCTTGAAAAATACTGTCTTCAGCTAGCATTGTGCTCTCTTAGCCTGCCAGATGTTGAAATCTGACTTTTTCTAATAGCCAGAACTATGAAGATAAAATACAGGACACCTTGTTAAAATCCAAATTCAGAAAACCATTCACTGCTTATCTGAAATTCAAATGTAACCGGGCATTCTGTATCTATTTAGATGTGTTTCACACTCCCTGTTGATACTGTGGTCATAGGGCCCTACGAGGGGTTCCTCCAATGCACTCTTCATGCCTCAGTGGTTGGGAGCATCTTACCCAGAAGTCCCTAAGTGGCTGTATCTGTATTCCTGCTACTCTCTTACTCCTCCTGGACATCTTCCAAATCTGTTCTGCTGTGGTGAGACCTATGTCTTCACTCTACACTTGAGACCCCATTTGGCCCAGCAAAGCACATAACTTTCCAGGACAGTGAGTGCTCCCTGTCCTGTTGTCATAGCAACCCAGCCCCTTTTTGTAATTACTTTGAAAGAGAAACCAATTAGAATGCCATTTCTCCACAACAACATTTTACTCTCAAAAGTACGAGCTAATACTTTCATGTGACGGGGCTTCTTTTAAGGCAAAAAATAGTCATTAAGTCTTAGTTATCATGTGAACAGTCTTCCAGGTGGCGTAGTGGTAGAGAATCTGCCTGCCAACACAGGAGCTATGGGTTCAATATCTCTGCTGGAAGATCCCCTGGAGCTGTAAAGGGCAACCCACTGCAGTACTCTTGCCTTGAAAATTCCATGGACAGAGGAGCCTGATGGTTACAGTCCATGGGGTCACAAACAGATGGACACGATTGAGTGACTAAGCACACACATACACACACACACACTTGAACAGAAAAGAGCTGGGCAGAACACATCCTCAAATCCTTTTTTTTGGCTTTTGTTGGAGACAACCAGCTTGGTCATATGGAATCAACAGGTGACCAGTTTATAGAGCAGGACAGTGCCTTTTCCAACTCAAACTCTCTGCATTGCAGGGTGGGGGGAAGGGAGCAATTGGCTGAACCTCTTTTTCCTTGTGATTTTATCTTTTTTTTTTAACTCAGTTTCTGACTCCTCCAGATCATAAAGCCATGGCAGTAAATTTCTTTCTTGAAAAATACTGTCTTCAGCTAGCATTGTGCTCTCTTAGCCTGCCAGATGTTGAAATCTGACTTTTTCTAATAGCCAGAACTATGAAGATAAAATACAGGACACCTTGTTAAAATCCAAATTCAGAAAACCATTCACTGCTTATCTGAAATTCAAATGTAACCGGGCATTCTGTATCTATTTAGATGTGTTTCACACTCCTGTTGATACTGTGGTCATAGGGCCCTACGAGGGGTTCCTCCAATGCACTCTTCATGCCTCAGTGGTTGGGAGCATCTTACCCAGAAGTCCCTAAGTGGCTGTATCTGTATTCCTGCTACTCTCTTACTCCTCCTGGACATCTTCCAAATCTGTTCTGCTGTGGTGAGACCTATGTCTTCACTCTACACTTGAGACCCCATTTGGCCCAGCAAAGCACATAAGCAGGAGGTCTGTTCCCAGGACAGTGAGTGCTCCCTGTCCTGTTGTCATAGCAACCCAGCCCCCTTTTGGTCCAAGGTCAATGGGACACCCCCAAAGTTCTCCAGGTGCTCTCCTGGAAGACCGTTTTCCTGGCACCCTCCACCTCATAGTCTGAGACAATCGCTTGAATATTCACACAAAAAAGACACCTCACACACTCACATACACACACATTCATACATACACACAGACACATTCATACATACATACACACACACTATATATATCTTCAGCCCCAGGCAGCAAAATAGACATGATAACTCATTTATTAGAAACTCACACATACCCACTTGTGAATAATCGAAACTTAAATTATCTTTGTTTGCAAAGCTGCATTTTTCCTCAAATGGTTATGCAGAAACACAGAAATGGAAGAATTGACAAGCTAGGTTTTTATTCCAATTTATTTAATGAGCTAAAGGAAATTTCCGAATGTAAATTAGCAGCAAGATGTCTGATTAAACTGGACCAGTGGCAGCATTTAGCTGGAACGTGGTCCATCCACCCGGCCTGCTCAGATGCAATGGCTTGGCAGGAGCCTGGGATGTTGACAGGACAGAATTTGTACACTTTAAAACGTCTGCATATCTATTCTACGTGGTCACACTTTTGTAACCGCATAGAAGTGAGACTGTGCGATACAGCTATCTTTAATTCCAGCCTGCATCCTTCATGAAAGGCAGCTCCATACCAAGGACTACAAGGCACAGACACAAACCTGAAATCTAATCCAGAACTATGAAGATAAAATACAGGACACCTTGTTAAAATCCAAATTCAGAAAACCATTCACTGCTTATCTGAAATTCAAATGTAACCGGGCATTCTGTATCTATTTAGATGTGTTTCACACTCCTGTTGATACTGTGGTCATAGGGCCCTACGAGGGGTTCCTCCAATGCACTCTTCATGCCTCAGTGGTTGGGAGCATCTTACCCAGAAGTCCCTAAGTGGCTGTATCTGTATTCCTGCTACTCTCTTACTCCTCCTGGACATCTTCCAAATCTGTTCTGCTGTGGTGAGACCTATGTCTTCACTCTACACTTGAGACCCCATTTGGCCCAGCAAAGCACATAAGCAGGAGGTCTGTTCCCAGGACAGTGAGTGCTCCCTGTCCTGTTGTCATAGCAACCCAGCCCCCTTTTGGTCCAAGGTCAATGGGACACCCCCAAAGTTCTCCAGGTGCTCTCCTGGAAGACCGTTTTCCTGGCACCCTCCACCTCATAGTCTGAGACAATCGCTTGAATATTCACACAAAAAAGACACCTCACACACTCACATACACACACATTCATACATACACACAGACACATTCATACATACATACACACACACTATATATATCTTCAGCCCCAGGCAGCAAAATAGACATGATAACTCATTTATTAGAAACTCACACATACCCACTTGTGAATAATCGAAACTTAAATTATCTTTGTTTGCAAAGCTGCATTTTTCCTCAAATGGTTATGCAGAAACACAGAAATGGAAGAATTGACAAGCTAGGTTTTTATTCCAATTTATTTAATGAGCTAAAGGAAATTTCCGAATGTAAATTAGCAGCAAGATGTCTGATTAAACTGGACCAGTGGCAGCATTTAGCTGGAACGTGGTCCATCCACCCGGCCTGCTCAGATGCAATGGCTTGGCAGGAGCCTGGGATGTTGACAGGACAGAATTTGTACACTTTAAAACGTCTGCATATCTATTCTACGTGGTCACACTTTTGTAACCGCATAGAAGTGAGACTGTGCGATACAGCTATCTTTAATTCCAGCCTGCATCCTTCATGAAAGGCAGCTCCATACCAAGGACTACAAGGCACAGACACAAACCTGAAATCTAATCAGAAAGGGAAAATTCAAAACATTATCTCTGCTTCAAGCTTTACATCAGGTGCAATGTGGAAAGTGTTTCCTTTACTTTTTCTTCATTTCAATAACAACGTCCAGATAGGCTTTAAAATGAGAAGTGCTTATGGAAATCTTTGTGCTTGTGCCCAGAAACTAGAACTTCATTCTAATGGGCTGTAAAATATCACACAGATAGGCCTATCCAGTCCCAAGCCATTACATCCTCTTGGTGAGGCTGTGCATATTCCAATTCTGTGCATCCCCATGGACTGCAGCCTGCCAGGCTCTCCAGTCCATGGAATTATCTAGGCAAGAATACTGGAGTGGGATGCCACTTCCTTATCCAGTCATGCCCTCTTTATCCTTAGTCTATTATCCTTCTTGGTACCCACATCGGCCCTTTTTTTTTGGCCACTTCTATTGATCTTTCTTTCATTTATTTATTCCCATCCATCTTTGTTCTTTGACCTGTGTGGGCCTCCCATCGCAGTGGCCTCTCTTGTCGCAGTGCACCGGCTCTGGGCACATGTGCTCCAGAACTCCAGCTCGGTAGTCTCGGTAGTTGAACACAACGGTCCAGCTGCTCCACAGCACGTGGGATCTTCCCAGGCCAGGGATCGAACTGGCGCCCTTTGCACTGCAAGGCGGTGTCCTTACCCACTGGACCACCAGGGAAGCCCCCACATCGGCCATTTGACGGGAGCATTTCACCGCCACACCTCCTCTAAGTACCCAGAACTTGGGAGCCAGAAACTATTAGCCTGCCTCACTGAGCCTCCCCAAACTCTCAAAGCATAAAAATTCAATGCCTCATGGTACAAAGGCATTATTCCAAGAATGTCTAACTCTTCTAATAAGCTAAACTCAACCAAGGTGAATGACGAATCACATTTTGTTGCATCTCACTAAATACTCTTTTGTCCAAGGTAGTTTAAATTTCATCTTTAAAACTTAGGGACAGAAGGATTCACTGTTAGCTCTTCAGTCACTCACAATTGATCTCTGCTACTGTTCACACTCATGGCCTAGTGTTCGGGAGCACCCACTGACTGGTATCTGTCCACATTCGTCTATTCATTAATTTAAGAAAATCAGGTTTAGTTTGTTGAAAGATTAAACTGTGGCATATTGAAAATTTCCAGAAATCCTTTGCACATACATTGATTTAAATTAGAATGCATCAGCCTAAAAGTGGTTGGGTATGCCTTAAAACGGGGGCAGAGCAATTGGGAAATCTTTGTGCTTGTGCCCAGAAACTAGAACTTCATTCTAATGGGCTGTAAAATATCACACAGATAGGCCTATCCAGTCCCAAGCCATTACATCCTCTTGGTGAGGCTGTGCATATTCCAATTCTGTGCATCCCCATGGACTGCAGCCTGCCAGGCTCTCCAGTCCATGGAATTATCTAGGCAAGAATACTGGAGTGGGATGCCACTTCCTTATCCAGTCATGCCCTCTTTATCCTTAGTCTATTATCCTTCTTGGTACCCACATCGGCCCTTTTTTTTTGGCCACTTCTATTGATCTTTCTTTCATTTATTTATTCCCATCCATCTTTGTTCTTTGACCTGTGTGGGCCTCCCATCGCAGTGGCCTCTCTTGTCGCAGTGCACCGGCTCTGGGCACATGTGCTCCAGAACTCCAGCTCGGTAGTCTCGGTAGTTGAACACAACGGTCCAGCTGCTCCACAGCACGTGGGATCTTCCCAGGCCAGGGATCGAACTGGCGCCCTTTGCACTGCAAGGCGGTGTCCTTACCCACTGGACCACCAGGGAAGCCCCCACATCGGCCATTTGACGGGAGCATTTCACCGCCACACCTCCTCTAAGTACCCAGAACTTGGGAGCCAGAAACTATTAGCCTGCCTCACTGAGCCTCCCCAAACTCTCAAAGCATAAAAATTCAATGCCTCATGGTACAAAGGCATTATTCCAAGAATGTCTAACTCTTCTAATAAGCTAAACTCAACCAAGGTGAATGACGAATCACATTTTGTTGCATCTCACTAAATACTCTTTTGTCCAAGGTAGTTTAAATTTCATCTTTAAAACTTAGGGACAGAAGGATTCACTGTTAGCTCTTCAGTCACTCACAATTGATCTCTGCTACTGTTCACACTCATGGCCTAGTGTTCGGGAGCACCCACTGACTGGTATCTGTCCACATTCGTCTATTCATTAATTTAAGAAAATCAGGTTTAGTTTGTTGAAAGATTAAACTGTGGCATATTGAAAATTTCCAGAAATCCTTTGCACATACATTGATTTAAATTAGAATGCATCAGCCTAAAAGTGGTTGGGTATGCCTTACCGACAGGAGCTGGGACAGGAGTTTTATAGAGAAGACACAGAGCAAAGCAAGGAAATAATTTGTTTGGTGGTTTAACAGTAAAGCATCTTATCTGCCAATGTAGGAGATGTAAGTTCAGTCCCTGGGTTGGGAAGATACCCTGGAAAAGGAAATGGCAACCCACTCCAGTATTCTTGCCTAGAGAATTCCATGGGCAAGGATGCCTGGTGGGCTACAGTCCATGGGGTCACAGAAAGAATCGGTGACGTCTTAACAAGTAAACCACAACACTAATTAAGCAGTTGCCTTACTTTGGAAAGCCCGGTTGGCTGTTAGAGGCAGTCTAGTTTTACGTTTCATTTTCCCAGATACAAATGCATTGATTTTGACTCAGGTTTTGGTTTGCCAGCATAGGCAATCAAGGCGTTGGACCTACTTGCGTCTAAAGACCTCCTCGTTTAATGACACTGACAGTTTCATCAAATATTTTCTTTTAATAAACAATTAGTAGCAGTTAAATGAATCGAGCACTTCTTTTAAAACAAACATGAGCCCAGCCTTGAGAAACAAGGTAGACTGTAGGTGTAAGTATGACACGGGGCTGGAGGTGGGAGTTGCTGCTCAGGGCTGCTACCATGCCATCATCAACACTGTCGGCTGTCTTTCCCTGGAGACGACATCCTGGCCTGTCTGATCTGGGTTCAGTGATTCTTCTTTCAGAAAGGATTTCGTTCTCCTTTGATCAGAAACAGCACTGTTTGTTGAACAGATGGGGAGACAGTAACTGTGATCAAGGCATATGGTTTCGAGAACTATTTGCTACTAGGTTGACATTGCATCTACTAAATACTCTTTTGTCCAAGGTAGTTTAAATTTCATCTTTAAAACTTAGGGACAGAAGGATTCACTGTTAGCTCTTCAGTCACTCACAATTGATCTCTGCTACTGTTCACACTCATGGCCTAGTGTTCGGGAGCACCCACTGACTGGTATCTGTCCACATTCGTCTATTCATTAATTTAAGAAAATCAGGTTTAGTTTGTTGAAAGATTAAACTGTGGCATATTGAAAATTTCCAGAAATCCTTTGCACATACATTGATTTAAATTAGAATGCATCAGCCTAAAAGTGGTTGGGTATGCCTTACCGACAGGAGCTGGGACAGGAGTTTTATAGAGAAGACACAGAGCAAAGCAAGGAAATAATTTGTTTGGTGGTTTAACAGTAAAGCATCTTATCTGCCAATGTAGGAGATGTAAGTTCAGTCCCTGGGTTGGGAAGATACCCTGGAAAAGGAAATGGCAACCCACTCCAGTATTCTTGCCTAGAGAATTCCATGGGCAAGGATGCCTGGTGGGCTACAGTCCATGGGGTCACAGAAAGAATCGGTGACGTCTTAACAAGTAAACCACAACACTAATTAAGCAGTTGCCTTACTTTGGAAAGCCCGGTTGGCTGTTAGAGGCAGTCTAGTTTTACGTTTCATTTTCCCAGATACAAATGCATTGATTTTGACTCAGGTTTTGGTTTGCCAGCATAGGCAATCAAGGCGTTGGACCTACTTGCGTCTAAAGACCTCCTCGTTTAATGACACTGACAGTTTCATCAAATATTTTCTTTTAATAAACAATTAGTAGCAGTTAAATGAATCGAGCACTTCTTTTAAAACAAACATGAGCCCAGCCTTGAGAAACAAGGTAGACTGTAGGTGTAAGTATGACACGGGGCTGGAGGTGGGAGTTGCTGCTCAGGGCTGCTACCATGCCATCATCAACACTGTCGGCTGTCTTTCCCTGGAGACGACATCCTGGCCTGTCTGATCTGGGTTCAGTGATTCTTCTTTCAGAAAGGATTTCGTTCTCCTTTGATCAGAAACAGCACTGTTTGTTGAACAGATGGGGGGAGACAGTAACTGTGATATCAAGGCATATGGTTTCGAGAACAGATAGAAGTAGTCATTCCAAATATTAGTACAGTTTCTTTCAGGTTTTCATGGAAGTGACACACATGAATGTCAATAGGCAAAAATAACAGATAACATTTTCAATCATCTCAAAATCGACTTGGCAAAAATCAAAAGTATAAATTGGTTGGCTTACATTCTGAAAGCACATTGTACCATCTGTACTGTGAATTTGATAGTGTAAAAACAAAAAAAATAGGTTGTTAGAGACAACCACTGTGATTAAGTTCTAAGACTAAAGGAACCTATGTGGGGACTAAGCATCAACCTGGAGAGGGGGAGGGGGAAAAGGGAGGGAGGGCTCAGGAGGGAAGGGTCAGGGATATACTTATGGCTGTTTGGGGATTCTGTATACTTGTAAACAAGAAAACTGTAAAAATGTACAACAATGACTTTGCTGTACACCTGAAGCTAATGCAACATTGTAAAACAAATATACCCCAATTTTTAAAAATTAGGTTGAGCCTAATAGAAATCATATTTTTCATTCCTTCATGCAACAACTGTATATTGAGTACTAAATGTATGCCACACACCACTGAATTTGTGGGATAAAATGGTGAATAAGTCAGTCTTAGTTCTATGGGAGCTTCTGGTCTAATGAAGGGAGATTATAAAGGAAGTGAGAATCACAAGTCAGTGTGGTAAGTGCCAAGTTCAAGATCAGTAGGAGATGCCCTGGCAAGATACAGATGGAGGACTCATCTCAACCTGAGGCAGGCTGCCCAGAAGGCTGACAGAGAAGTGGTGTCAAAGCTGAAACCTGAATGAACACACAGCAAATGGCCAAACAAAACACAAGGGTTGGGGAGGGAAGTGGTATAGAGGAAAGCACTTCATACATGTCAAAGATGGGGAAGGGACAAGTCAACAAAGACAGTGATCTTGAGCTTCAAACAGACTGCCAGAATGGGACTTCAAATAAAAAAGAATGAACTACTCTCTAACTGGAACTTGTTATCTACACATCTATTACTTAGCACTCAGCATCACCTCAGGTTCTGGTCTAAATTGAAAAGAGTGAGTTGGTGCAGATCATCTCTGAATTACATATGATATTCTAGAAATCTATATGCAGGACAAAAAACACAAGTTGAGACACTTAAAGTGGTTATATATTTATAATATATATTATATATACTTATATATTTTATGTACCTTACATAGATGCATATAGATACATGGAAATATGAACTATGAAAAATATATTCAGGAGTACATGCATATATACAGCATCTAAGCTCCAACACTTTGGTCACCTGATGCAAAGAGATGATTCACTGGAAAAGACCTTGATGTGGAGAAAAAATAAAAGGCAAAAGGAGAAAGGGATGACAGAGGATGAGATGGTTGGATGGCTTTACTGAGTCAATGGAAATGAGTTTGAGCAAGCTCTGAGAGATGGTGAAGGACAGGGAAGCCTGGCGTGCTGCAGTCCACAGGGTCACAAAGAGCTGACCATGACTGTGCAACTGAACTGAACTAATGGCATCTAAATGATATAACCAAAATGTTTCATACTCTGAAGTTTTTTTTTTTTCAATTTGTTCATTTATTCTTTTTCTCGCTACACTGTCGTATGTAATAGATAACTTACATATCCTACACCATCATATGTAATAGAGATTACCACTGTGGTTAAGCTGTAAGACTAAAGAAACCTACATAGGGACTAAGCACCAACCTGGGAGGGGTTGGGAAGGGAGAAAAGGGAGGGAGGGCTTTGGTGGGAGGGGTTACGGATATACCTATGACTGTTTGGGGATTATGCATTACCTGTAAATGAGAAAACTCCGTAAAAATGTTTAACAATAACTTGGCTGTACACCTGAAGCTAATACGACATTGTAAAACAAATATATCCCAATAAAATTTAAATTGAAAAGAAAAAGGCAAGAAAAAGTTTGGTTTTTTTCATTCTGCATAATATTGAAAACTGTTGCTTTCCAAAGAAAATGCCCAAAATAACTCCGCATATACCAGCAGTCAAGCTGTTAATTAGGCTGAGTGATTTCAGGATCACTTATTCAAAGACTCTGAATGAAAGGTGAAGATAATATAAAGGAAGAAAATATGCAGTCCTACTAAGACTATGCAAACATTCTTGGAGAACGTATTTATGCACTTATAAATTTCATGGCTAAATTTCATATTCTAGTTGGCACTGTTTCCCCAACATGAAGCTACGAGGCATTCAAAATTTTGCAGGACAAAAAACACAAGTTGAGACACTTAAAGTGGTTATATATTTATAATATATATTATATATACTTATATATTTTATGTACCTTACATAGATGCATATAGATACATGGAAATATGAACTATGAAAAATATATTCAGGAGTACATGCATATATACAGCATCTAAGCTCCAACACTTTGGTCACCTGATGCAAAGAGATGATTCACTGGAAAAGACCTTGATGTGGAGAAAAAATAAAAGGCAAAAGGAGAAAGGGATGACAGAGGATGAGATGGTTGGATGGCTTTACTGAGTCAATGGAAATGAGTTTGAGCAAGCTCTGAGAGATGGTGAAGGACAGGGAAGCCTGGCGTGCTGCAGTCCACAGGGTCACAAAGAGCTGACCATGACTGTGCAACTGAACTGAACTAATGGCATCTAAATGATATAACCAAAATGTTTCATACTCTGAAGTTTTTTTTTCAATTTGTTCATTTATTCTTTTTCTCGCTACACTGTCGTATGTAATAGATAACTTACATATCCTACACCATCATATGTAATAGAGATTACCACTGTGGTTAAGCTGTAAGACTAAAGAAACCTACATAGGGACTAAGCACCAACCTGGGAGGGGTTGGGAAGGGAGAAAAGGGAGGGAGGGCTTTGGTGGGAGGGGTTACGGATATACCTATGACTGTTTGGGGATTATGCATTACCTGTAAATGAGAAAACTCCGTAAAAATGTTTAACAATAACTTGGCTGTACACCTGAAGCTAATACGACATTGTAAAACAAATATATCCCAATAAAATTTAAATTGAAAAGAAAAAGGCAAGAAAAAGTTTGGTTTTTTTCATTCTGCATAATATTGAAAACTGTTGCTTTCCAAAGAAAATGCCCAAAATAACTCCGCATATACCAGCAGTCAAGCTGTTAATTAGGCTGAGTGATTTCAGGATCACTTATTCAAAGACTCTGAATGAAAGGTGAAGATAATATAAAGGAAGAAAATATGCAGTCCTACTAAGACTATGCAAACATTCTTGGAGAACGTATTTATGCACTTATAAATTTCATGGCTAAATTTCATATTCTAGTTGGCACTGTCCTAACTTGAGCCCCTAACATGAGAGCTACCGCAGGTCTATCCAATTCTCAATCCTGCAGCTTTCATCCCGCGGCAACTGAGAGATTCAGGTAGTCTGGGTAACGTAACTGCAATCAAAACCTTGTTTGAACCGTTGGTGGTAGAACACAAAATATATATGTATTATTTTTAATGAGCATTGGAGGCAAAGCCAGTTGCTGAAATGGGTTTCATCTAATATGCTTATATTGATTATTTCTACAAAGCACCCCGGAGTACTGAAGATGGTCCAGGTATAGAAAAGAAATTTAATGAAACCAAAATTAAGCACCCTAGAAACAAGATAAAATGTGTCATACTGTCTGCAGAAGCATGCCCAATACTTTTGCTCTTTACTGGATCAAAGTACAGCGGCATTTCCTGCACCCTCCCCACTGGGCTTCAGGCAAATACTGAAGATGAAGTGAAGGGATCATAACATGCACAGAGGTTGTTGACAAAGAGGGAAGGAGTAAAATCTATTCATAAGTCCAGGTTTGAGAAAATGCACAAAAAATTCAGAGATAAATAAATTTGTGAATTGCTTTGCTGCGTTCTAAATATCTTTCATACAAATGCTGAGCACAAAGGGAAGATCACAGTTAGGGACTAACAATCGATCTGTGTGGTAGATGTCTTACTGTCTATAAGTATCCACTTGTTTTCCCTATAAGAATACATCCAATGTGGGTTTTCTCTTAACTTTATTCAGACTTAAATAAAAAGATAAGGTCCTAATAAAAGGAGATACTTAGAAATCAACTGGAAGTCATGCCCATTTAAGAAAAACAATGGAAACTGCAAAGAAATACAAATGTCTCTTCTCCAAGGAGACAAACAGAGAAAGAAAATCTGTCTCTTGATATCCTAAATTCTGGGGCAAGTGACCCACAGCAAGGGAACTCTGGGGCTGAAAGTCATCTCCAATATACCAGAGAGTGGTTACATATAGTGTACTGGCTATATGTTCTATAATAATGAAGTGTTTACTGCGCGATTACATGCAAGATAGAAACTGTTAATACCACCGTTTCTCCATTCCAAAATAGATAAACTAATTCCTACAATTTTTTCCTGATGAGTCTGGTCATAATTAGAAATTCTCCTGCTGCCACTCTGAGTGCAGTAGAGTCAGTACTAAAGATAATCCTTACTTGCCACCCTTGCTCTAAAAATTAAACAGATTTTAAGTTATGACCAGTTGTTGTACTGCTTTGATTCTGCCTGAAAGAGGGTAACTTTTGGAGCTAGTGATGAAAATTTTAAAAGATGAATAGTGAATACTTCAGCATATTTATTTGAAGGGAGAATTCTACTTTTCCGGAAAGGCAACATAATAATTGGGCTGGGTATTTTTGGTTGTTCGTTTTCAACAAACTTCATTTTTTAGAGTTGTTTTAGCATCTCAGCAAAATCAAGCTGAAAGTATAGAAAATTTTCATATACCCTCATGTTTACATATACAACCTTCCCCATCATGGCCATCCCACAGCAAGGAAACAATGAATAAACACGGTCATACCATTATCATCTCAGGTCCACAGTTTGGAGTTCACTCTTGGTGTTATACATCCTATGGGTTTTGACAAACGTAATGAGATAACATTATGGTAACAGAGAACGGCCATTACCTTACCAGATCTCTATGCTAAGTCTATTCACCCTTCCCTTTCCTCTAACTTCCGTCAACCTCACTGTCTCCATAATTTTTAAAATGCCATATAGATGAAATCAGAGTATATACCCTTTTCAGATTGGCTTCTTTCACTTAATAATATTCGTTTAAGTTTCTTCCCTGTTTTTCATGGCCCAACAGCTCATTCATTTTTAGTCATGGACAGTAATCCACTGTCTGAATGGATCAGATTATATATCCATTTAACTACTGAAGGACCTCTTGGTTGTTTTTAAGCTGTGACAATTGTGAATAAAATTACCATAATCATTAAATGCAGTTTCTTATGTGAACATAGGTTTCAATTCATTTAAGTAAATAATCAAGCATAACTGCTGGACTGGATGGTAAGAGGATGTTCAGTTTTGTAAGAAATATCCAGACTGTCTTCCAAGGTGGCTGTGCCATTTCACATTTCCAGCACTGAATTAGAGTTCCTGTTGCTCCTTTCTTCACAAACAGTTGGGGTTATCAGTATTCTGGATTTTGGCCACTCTAATAGGTGCGTTATGGTCTCTCCTTGTTGTTTCCATTTGCATTCCCATATGATATACAATGTGGAACAGCTTTTCATATGCCTGATTGCCATCCACTTATTTTCTTCAGTGAGTGAGTGTGCCTGTGTCTGTTAAGGGCATTTGCCGAGTTTTTAATCAGGCTTTTTTATTGTTGTATGTTAAGAGTTCTTTATATATTTTGGTTAGCAGTTCATTGTAAGACATGTCTAAAGTTTAGCTCACAAATTATTCCTTTCATGAACTGTACATTTGGTGCTGAACTTAAAAGTTATCACTATACCCAAGGTCAGGTACAACTTCTCTTACGTTTATCTTCCAGGAAAGTCTTGGTTTTGCATTTTACATTTAGGTCTACATCCATTTTGAGTTTAAGTGGAAAGTGGAAAGATTATATAACTCATTTGTTTTCATGTGCAGGTACACTTGTTCCAGAACTATTTGCTGAAAAGTCTCCTTGTTCCACTGCATTGTCTTTGTTCTTTTGTCAAAGATCGATTGACTCTACGTATGTGGATCTATTTCTGGACTCTGTTCTATTCCATTGGTCTACTCGTGTATTCTTCCACCAACACCACACTGTCTTGATTAGTGCAGCTTTACAGGAAGTCCTGATGTGGGTACTACCAGTCCTCTGACATCATAAGGACCTTGAGGATCATAAGAGTATGGATCCCCAATAATGAGTTCCCCTGAAGCCTTTAACTCTTGAAATTGTCCACAAGGGGTCCCCTGCAACTGTCAGTCAAATTTCAGGTTTTCCTATCCTGGCACTGGTTTCTGCAGGGATTCTATTCTGCTTCAGCTGTGATTCTCTATATTTACCTGTCAGACTCTCCAATTCAGAAAGTGGCTGTTTAGCCCATGATCTCAATTCTCTTAACAGATTTGAGAGAGCTGCTAAATTTTCAGTTTGCTCAGTTTTTTCCTTGTTATTCGGACAGAGTGGTAACTTCTAAGCTTCTTACATGCCAGACCAAAAACCAAAAGTCTGTTGTAATTTTTCATCTCAATTCTTAGTGATCTAGGTCAGGGATTATGGAATTCAACAGGCAATACTGCTCTGAGCAGATATACATGGGTAGCTGTCATAAACACAAATAAACCAATTGAATTTACTTCAAACAGTTGGGGTTATCAGTATTCTGGATTTTGGCCACTCTAATAGGTGCGTTATGGTCTCTCCTTGTTGTTTCCATTTGCATTCCCATATGATATACAATGTGGAACAGCTTTTCATATGCCTGATTGCCATCCACTTATTTTCTTCAGTGAGTGAGTGTGCCTGTGTCTGTTAAGGGCATTTGCCGAGTTTTTAATCAGGCTTTTTTATTGTTGTATGTTAAGAGTTCTTTATATATTTTGGTTAGCAGTTCATTGTAAGACATGTCTAAAGTTTAGCTCACAAATTATTCCTTTCATGAACTGTACATTTGGTGCTGAACTTAAAAGTTATCACTATACCCAAGGTCAGGTACAACTTCTCTTACGTTTATCTTCCAGGAAAGTCTTGGTTTTGCATTTTACATTTAGGTCTACATCCATTTTGAGTTTAAGTGGAAAGTGGAAAGATTATATAACTCATTTGTTTTCATGTGCAGGTACACTTGTTCCAGAACTATTTGCTGAAAAGTCTCCTTGTTCCACTGCATTGTCTTTGTTCTTTTGTCAAAGATCGATTGACTCTACGTATGTGGATCTATTTCTGGACTCTGTTCTATTCCATTGGTCTACTCGTGTATTCTTCCACCAACACCACACTGTCTTGATTAGTGCAGCTTTACAGGAAGTCCTGATGTGGGTACTACCAGTCCTCTGACATCATAAGGACCTTGAGGATCATAAGAGTATGGATCCCCAATAATGAGTTCCCCTGAAGCCTTTAACTCTTGAAATTGTCCACAAGGGGTCCCCTGCAACTGTCAGTCAAATTTCAGGTTTTCCTATCCTGGCACTGGTTTCTGCAGGGATTCTATTCTGCTTCAGCTGTGATTCTCTATATTTACCTGTCAGACTCTCCAATTCAGAAAGTGGCTGTTTAGCCCATGATCTCAATTCTCTTAACAGATTTGAGAGAGCTGCTAAATTTTCAGTTTGCTCAGTTTTTTCCTTGTTATTCGGACAGAGTGGTAACTTCTAAGCTTCTTACATGCCAGACCAAAAACCAAAAGTCTGTTGTAATTTTTCATCTCAATTCTTAGTGATCTAGGTCAGGGATTATGGAATTCAACAGGCAATACTGCTCTGAGCAGATATACATGGGTAGCTGTCATAAACACAATCATTAAAACTGGCAGAGTCACCAATTTCTAGAAGTTGTCTTAGCATTCTAAACCTATGGCAGTGGCAACAAACTATACAGTAAACTTTTCCTGAGTTTGCAGATCCTTCTCTGCTATGCCAAACTCTTGCTTTCTCCATCACTACTACATTGTTGAATGTTTTTTTCTGAATCATCCTTTTTTCTCGTACTCCTGACACCTACAATGAACAGTGTGATGTGATCAGAAGTGATGTGTATACAGAGAGGATAGGGAGGCTCAAGAGGGAGGGGATATTTGTGTGTGTATGTGTGTGTGTGTGGATGTGTGTGTGTGTGTATATAATTAAGTCTGATTTGTATTGTTGTATGGCAAAAACCAATACAACATTGTAAAGCAATTTATCTCCAGCTAAAAAATAAATTTTAAAAAGTGGTGTGTAGGGTCTTCCCTGGTGGCCCAGTGGCTAAGGAGTCCACCTTGCAGTGCAAAGGGCACCAATTTGATCCCTGATCTAGGAAGATCCCACGTGCCCCGGAGTGGCTGGACCAGTCTGTCCAATTAGGAGCCAGTGTGCAATTAGGAGCTAGCGCTCTAGAACACATGCACCCAGAGCCAGTGTTCTGCAACAAGACAGGCCACTGCGATGGGAGGCCCACACAGGCCAAAGAATAAAGATGGATGAAAATAAATAGAAAAGCAATAAAAAGAGGCCAAAAAATTTTTTTTAAAAAAAGGTGATGTGTAGTTCATTAAAAAGTAGACAACTATCCAAGTGTTGTTGGGTTCTATAAATGTAGACCACTTTAGGACTGGTGAGACAAATTCACCAATGAGAGATTCAGTGAGGTCTTTCCTAATCTCTTCTAGGGCTGGATTTAGAGACATGGATAAAAACACCAATTCTGGGGTGGAATGAGTGGAGAAAAAGCATGGAAAGACATGCTCTCATGTGTGCCCAGTGAGAATTTGCTGTGTGACTGAGGGAGCTCAGACCAGGGCTCTGTGACAGCCTAGAGGGATGGGATGGGAAGCAGGAAAGAGGTGATATGCGTACACATATGGCTGGTTCGTGTTGATGTATGGCCAAAACCAACACAATATTGTAAAACAAGTAATTCAAATAAAAATAACTTGTTTAAAATGTTAAAAAAAAAAATAAACAAGCTCTTGAGTCTGATTCCCAGCCCCACACATACCAGCAACTGAGCCAAGTTCTTTAGTCTTTGTATCTCAGCTACTTGGGAATGACCATGATCTTACATGTGGTGCAGGGTCTTACAAGAATTAAATGAGTTAAGACATACAAAGCTCCTACACCAATAGAATGATACAGTGTTCACTCTAATAAGACCCTTCTAATGACCTCCGGCACAGCCATGGGACTCTGGTGGAGAGAGGAGGCCTTGCAGTAATGCCTGAGAAATTAACCCCTTACCTGTTAGAGTGGCCAGGAGGGACCCGGGCCAATTACCTCTGGCCAAAAGCAACCATCTATGCCATTAAAACAATTCTAAATCTATTTGTCAGGATGTGAAAGGGGATTGGGAAGCTCTACATTTCTTTGTGTTTCCCAAAAGGATATATTATTATAGACCCATAATATCTTTTCCATTCAATTTCATTTTGCTGAAAAGAAGATATCCTGGGAAATAGCCTCTGACTTTTTCACTTTAACACACCAAGACTAGAGAGCCTGTGATCACCCAACCATGGCTTTAAAAAGCAGAATAATTTTACAGTGAACTATTTATGCTGTTTCCTTAGGGCTTGAATTTCTGTGTGGAAATGGCATCAAAATCAATCATGGATTGTTTTGACCAGACTCTGGAGCACTTAACATTTATTCCAAAAACTTCTTCTTCTCTCTGCCCCCTAAAACTGCATCTATCTGACCAATGTGGCTATGAATCAATGGAGAAGAATGAGCACACACTCCTTCAAGATCCAAGGGACATCCACTTTGGATGTGTCAGGTAGGAAGCTGACTTCATAGGTCGTGTCAAGTTCAAGAGCTCTGGTTAAGTGTCCTGCTCCAGAGGAACTGTCATCATCTCCCCTCAAAATAACTATGGTGCTTTAGTCAATAAGTCGTGTCCAACTCTGTGACCCCATGGACGGTAGCCCCCACCAGGCTCCTCTGTCCATTGGATTTCCCAGGCAAGAATCCTGGAGTGGGTTGCCATTTCCTGCTCCAGAGAATCTTCCCAACCAGGGATCAAATCCAGGTTTCCTGCACTGCAGGCGGGTTCTTTACTAACTAAGCCACCAGGGAAGCAAAATAACCACGGCATCCCATTAATGACAGCAGAAATGTACCATGCTGCTTTCATGTTGCTTAGCAATTTTCCTTAACCTTACAGTTTTATACATACACAGAGGAGTCCTACCAGGTTGACATTTCTGAGTAATTTAGTCCTAACATCTCTGAGAAGAAAACAAATTTTAATCTTTTTTCAATTTGGGGTTGTGTTAATCACATGTATGAACATCATACACACATGTGCATACCAAGTGTCACAGACTGTAGTTTTATAAATTACTTTTATTCAGATTGCTCTCTAGTTTATGAGCAGTTACACCAGACAGTAATGGAATTGCTTCTACTTGTGCATAGCCTGGGAATGCACTCAATACTGTCATGCTGTTTAATAATTGTTACTGTAATTTGGAAAAAGTGAAAGAAAGGCATTCCATGAAGGGGAACAATGGAAAGAAAGGAGTATGTCAGGAAGAAATTTTCCTCTACCCCTCTAGGATATTTTGGGTACATATAAGAATTAAATTGACATGAGACAGATGGACAGAAGAACATGAAACAGAAGTTTAATAGGTGAATACAGCAGACAGACCTAATAAAACTGAGAAACTTGCCAAACTGGCTCAAAACCCCTCACCTTAAATACCATCTTCCACTAAAGACAAAAAAGTATGCTGAGGGTAGTGCCTTGGGACATCAAAGAAGGTGGCGGCAATTTATAAGGGGCAGGAAAAACAGATGATTGGTAAATGCTTGCTGGGCCAGGCAGAGGCAGTGGGACTCAGAAAGGACTTTAAACACACAGATTTTGCTAAGTTCCTCCCTGCCTGTACATGTACTTCATACCATCGTCATCTCTGGTGACGGCTGCTAAACAAGTCCTCTAGATTCTTTTAGACAGCTAGGGCAAAGGTCAGTGTTTCTTCCTGAGTCTTTTGGGCCTTGACTGTTTTCAGCATGAAATAATCCACATGCCAAAGAAACATGTCAGGGTGGCAAATTTTTCTCCCTTACAAGTGAGTTCTAAATTGTGCTGTTGCTATAGTTTTAGGAAGAATGCACTGAAAAGAGTTATTCTACTTGATAAACACAAAATACACTCCAGATTTTTAAAATCAAAAGTATTCTATAAAGTAGATTATCCAAAGCAGTTCAACCTAACTCCACCTTAAATGCTTTTAATCTTGCTTCTGTATCAATTTTGCAGCCTCTTTCAGGATCTCTGTTTCCCTCTCTGTGGCATTTGAATGTGCATTAAATGGGACTCAGGATCCAGCAACAAGAATTGGAATAAGTTTTTCTTTCTAATTTTAAGATTTGGGGTCTATATACATTAGGAGGTTGGCTAACATCCATCAGAAAGGGAAACTTCCAGGAAACATTTTTGATCTCCTTTTAACACTTTGTCTACATAATGACCCCAAAGTACATCAAAAGCTTTTAAAGGATAAAGTCTCTATTTTGGAGTCTGTATTAGAAGTTGAAATACTTTGTCTCAGGCTTTGCTTAGTCCATAAATGTCAATACCTTGTAAACATGTTGGCAGGACATTTTGTTCACAGGTTATGTTCCCTTTGGCTTATAACTTGCACAGAGTTTACTGAGCAACTAAGATCAGCAAATAGAACTAGCAAGTGAAAATTATAAGCCAACTTTACCTGACTTTTTAATAAAGAAAACTGGTTAAGCCCCTAGAATCTAAATTCCTTCAAGTATGTTTTCATCTTTGTGAAGCTTGTTTTCTGGTCTTTAAAATAAAGACGCTTCAGTACCTTGGGACATCAAAGAAGGTGGCGGCAATTTATAAGGG
Organism: Tragulus kanchil; assembly: GCA_022376925.1. Lineage (NCBI taxonomy): Eukaryota > Metazoa > Chordata > Mammalia > Artiodactyla > Tragulidae > Tragulus > Tragulus kanchil. The sequence goes on from JAIOJX010000003.1 coordinate 146,636,803, forward strand.
CAGGAAAACAGATGATTGGTAAATGCTTGCTGGGCCAGGCAGAGGCAGTGGGACTCAGAAAGGACTTTAAACACACAGATTTTGCTAAGTTCCTCCCTGCCTGTACATGTACTTCATACCATCGTCATCTCTGGTGACGGCTGCTAAACAAGTCCTCTAGATTCTTTTAGACAGCTAGGGCAAAGGTCAGTGTTTCTTCCTGAGTCTTTTGGGCCTTGACTGTTTTCAGCATGAAATAATCCACATGCCAAAGAAACATGTCAGGGTGGCAAATTTTTCTCCCTTACAAGTGAGTTCTAAATTGTGCTGTTGCTATAGTTTTAGGAAGAATGCACTGAAAAGAGTTATTCTACTTGATAAACACAAAATACACTCCAGATTTTTAAAATCAAAAGTATTCTATAAAGTAGATTATCCAAAGCAGTTCAACCTAACTCCACCTTAAATGCTTTTAATCTTGCTTCTGTATCAATTTTGCAGCCTCTTTCAGGATCTCTGTTTCCCTCTCTGTGGCATTTGAATGTGCATTAAATGGGACTCAGGATCCAGCAACAAGAATTGGAATAAGTTTTTCTTTCTAATTTTAAGATTTGGGGTCTATATACATTAGGAGGTTGGCTAACATCCATCAGAAAGGGAAACTTCCAGGAAACATTTTTGATCTCCTTTTAACACTTTGTCTACATAATGACCCCAAAGTACATCAAAAGCTTTTAAAGGATAAAGTCTCTATTTTGGAGTCTGTATTAGAAGTTGAAATACTTTGTCTCAGGCTTTGCTTAGTCCATAAATGTCAATACCTTGTAAACATGTTGGCAGGACATTTTGTTCACAGGTTATGTTCCCTTTGGCTTATAACTTGCACAGAGTTTACTGAGCAACTAAGATCAGCAAATAGAACTAGCAAGTGAAAATTATAAGCCAACTTTACCTGACTTTTTAATAAAGAAAACTGGTTAAGCCCCTAGAATCTAAATTCCTTCAAGTATGTTTTCATCTTTGTGAAGCTTGTTTTCTGGTCTTTAAAATAAAGACCTTAAATTAGATAAAGTCTGGATTCCTTTATTAAAATGTCTACTGAGTGTAAAATTCTGTATCCTTAGAAGACATTTGAAAAAATCCAAAAGTGCTCTTGCGTTTTCAGAAGCCAACTGAAACCACAACATTCTCATGTCAGAAACTTCTGTATGTTATTTGAGGGAACCTCAAATCTATCATGTCTCCTAGTAATGATAGACCAGAAAAGACACGGTCTAGGTGTCTAGGACACCTGTGACATTCTGTAATAGGAAATACATTTTACTGCTTGTCTCTGGTTCCTGGCCCAGTGCTTTTAAAAGCCTGGGGCATTTCCTAAGTGATAAAGTTTCTTTTGTATGCTAGTGAGATAACCAAAGCCAGGAGGCCCCTGGAAGCCCTGATTAGAAAGTTGGAACTTTAAGCCCTATCCTCTTCCCAACTCTGAGGCTTTCTGGGTGGCTCAGACAGTAAAGATTCTGAAGGAGACCCAGGTTTGATCCCTGTGTTGGGAAGATCCCCTGGAGAAGTAAATGGCTACCCACTCCAGTATTCTTGCCTGGAGAATCCCATGGACAGAGGAGCCTGGTGGGCTACAGTCCAAGGGTCCCAAAGAGTTGAACAGGACATGACTGAGTAACCAGGATTAACACTTTCACTTTGAGTAACCCAAGCAAAGAGGTCAGGAAAGCTCTGCTCTGCTCCCCTAGACCCCTATACCTTTTGCCATGCACATCTTTCATTTGGCTGCTCCTGAGTTGTATCCTTGATAATACACTGGTAAATGTAAGTGTGAAAATATCCCCTGCCATATCATAAACAAAAAATGTCACAGTCATCAGCGATTTCTGGCCTCCAAATGTGAATGAGGGCTCCCAAACTGCAATCCAGCAGATGCCGTCACCCCCAAAGAGTGATTGCTGAGAAGCTGGTGGGAGGGGTTAGGAAATGCAAGAAACCACCTGCTCTCTCTCTGCCACTCCTTAAGGTGAACAAGGAAACAGGATGTGGCCCCAGATAGCTGGGGGGCATCTGAAAGGAATGAATTCAGTGAGCCCAGAGGCTTGCATCTTTCCATACATAGAACACTAAATTCTTTAACTTGATTATCTGATTTTTCTTACTTCACAATAATTTTTGATGTTCAGACTGCCGGCTCCCTTTGTGGTAGACTTGTATATAGGCTAATTCCCCCTTGTGCCTCCTTGGAGCAGTTTTCTCAGGGCTACCGAGACGCTGTCTCCCAGGTTTGGTGTCCTAAACGTTCCCACCAAATAAAATAACTCTCTACTTTTAGGCTGTGACTATATTTTTTAGTTGACATACATAAAGTGTTTTTACAGGTTCTGTGAGTCATTCTAGCAAAGTACTGAACCAGAGGAGGGGGTTGTAAAAAGCCCTGAGCTTCTTTTTAGAGAAGCAAAATGTGGGTAGCTGAGCATCCTCTTAGGCTAGCGTCTGAAGTGACCATTTTCCTGTGAATCTGAACAGGTTAACTTGTAGAATCTGCTGATTCAGAGTAGTTAGTGTCAGAATTGAATTAAATTGCTAGACACTTAGCTAGAGTCAGAGAATCAGAGAGTCAGAGAATCAGTGTTGGAAAGACATGATGCATTTGGTATCAGGAAAATAAGGCCGATGGCCATGTTCACAGCAGCACTATTAACCAAAGCCAATAGGCAGAGACAACCCAAAAGTTCATCAACAAATGAGTGGATGAACAAAAGGTGATGTATGTATATATATATATATATATATACACACACACACACACACACACACACACACACACACACAACAGAAAATTATGAAAAGAAAAGAAATTCCAACTTGTACTGTACATGGATGAACCTCGAGGACATTTTTTTTGGGGCGGGGGTCAGGTTGGGGAGGGAGAGGAGCAGGCGGGCCACTTCTATTGGTCTTTCATTTCTCTGTTTTTATCCGTCTTTGTTCTTTGGCTCCTGTGGGCCTACCATCGCAGTGGCATCTGTCATTGCAGAGCTGGCTCCTGCGCCCAGAGCTCCGCTCTCTCTCTGCCACTCCTTAAGGTGAACAAGGAAACAGGATGTGGCCCCAGATAGCTGGGGGGCATCTGAAAGGAATGAATTCAGTGAGCCCAGAGGCTTGCATCTTTCCATACATAGAACACTAAATTCTTTAACTTGATTATCTGATTTTTCTTACTTCACAATAATTTTTGATGTTCAGACTGCTGGCTCCTTTGTGGTAGACTTGTATATAGGCTAATTCCCCCTTGTGCCTCCTTGGAGCAGTTTTCTCAGGGCTACCGAGACGCTGTCTCCCAGGTTTGGTGTCCTAAACGTTCCCACCAAATAAAATAACTCTCTACTTTTAGGCTGTGACTATATTTTTTAGTTGACATACATAAAGTGTTTTTACAGGTTCTGTGAGTCATTCTAGCAAAGTACTGAACCAGAGGAGGGGGTTGTAAAAAGCCCTGAGCTTCTTTTTAGAGAAGCAAAATGTGGGTAGCTGAGCATCCTCTTAGGCTAGCGTCTGAAGTGACCATTTTCCTGTGAATCTGAACAGGTTAACTTGTAGAATCTGCTGATTCAGAGTAGTTAGTGTCAGAATTGAATTAAATTGCTAGACACTTAGCTAGAGTCAGAGAATCAGAGAGTCAGAGAATCAGTGTTGGAAAGACATGATGCATTTGGTATCAGGAAAATAAGGCCGATGGCCATGTTCACAGCAGCACTATTAACCAAAGCCAATAGGCAGAGACAACCCAAAAGTTCATCAACAAATGAGTGGATGAACAAAAGGTGATGTATGTATATATATATATATATATATATATATATATATATATACACACACACACACACACACACACACACACACACACACACAACAGAAAATTATGAAAAGAAAAGAAATTCCAACTTGTACTGTACATGGATGAACCTCGAGGACATTTTTTTGGGGGCGGGGGTCAGGTTGGGGAGGGAGAGGAGCAGGCGGGCCACTTCTATTGGTCTTTCATTTCTCTGTTTTTATCCGTCTTTGTTCTTTGGCTCCTGTGGGCCTACCATCGCAGTGGCATCTGTCATTGCAGAGCGCTGGCTCTGGGCACATGCGCTCCAGAGCTCCGGCTCAGTAATTGGACACATCGGTCCAGCCGCTCCACGGCACATGGGATCTTCCCAGGCCAGGGATCGAACCGGCACCCCTTGCACTGCAAGGCGGTGTCCTTACCCACTGGACCACCAGGGGAAGCCCTTGAGGACATTTTTCTAAAAGAAGATCGTCAGCAAAAGACAAATAGTGCATGTACAGTCGTGCAGTACATAATAAAATTCATAGAGGCAAAAAATAGAATGCTGGTTATGGGGGAAAGGGAAATGGGGAGCTGTAGTTTAACCTTTATACAGTTTCATTTTTGCAAGACAAAAAGAATTCTGCAGACTGGCTGCACAATAATGTGAATGTACTTACACCTCTGAGCCCTTCCCTGATGGCTCAGATGGTAATGAATCTGGCTCCAATGCAGGAGACCTGGGTTCAATCCCCGGGTGAGAAAGACCCCCTGGAGAAGGGAACTACCTACTCCAGTGTTCTTGCCTGGAGAACTCCATGAACAGAGGAGTCTGGCGGGCTACAGCAATCAAATTCAAAGATAGAAAATAGAATGTTGGTTACCAAGGGAAAAGGAAACAAGCAATTGTTAAACCATTATAGAATTCCTCTGAAAAGAGTCCTGGAGGCTGCCTGCACAACAGTGAGAATGCACCCACACCACTGCACGGCACACTCTAAAACGACTGAGAGAATAAATGTGAGCCAGTTGGCTGACCCTCAAGATGAGTGAGGAGATCAGTATTTAACTCTCCCAAGGTATAAATCCAAACACAAAATCCCTCAAAGGCTCCACTCTGAAATGGAGTTACAGATTTAGAAGATTCCAGGAATCATCCAGGTGACCCATAGGAAACAAAACTTTGCTCATGGCACATGAGGACCCTCAGATCCCTGGAAGAAGCAATGAAAAATCCTCTCTAGGAAAAGTCAGAATCACTCTTGATATCACATTATTCATATTTGTAACTTCTCAAATATGTGTCCAGGAAATAATCAAAGAATGACTCCGAGGCTTCCCTGGTGGTCCAGTGGGTGGAGAGTCTGCCTTGCAGTGCAAGGGGCACTGGTTGGATCCCTGGCCTGGGAAGATCCCACGTGCCGTGGAGTGGCTGGACCATGTGTCCAATTACGAGTCATCGCTCTGGAGTGCACGTACCCAGAGCCAGTGCTCTGCAATGAGAGAGGCCACTGCAGTGGGAGACCCACACATGCCAAAGAATAAAAGATGGATGAAAACAAATATAAAAATAAAAGAGGCATGATGGGGAAAGAAAAAAAGAAGAACGACTCCCCTCCAACAAAACAACACAAGCCATAATCAGCAGCAAAAAAAAAGAAAAGAACAAGCAAACTGTAAACAACACTGGATTTGTTATGCTCACAGATATAAAGGCAAAACATTAAAATGTCAACACAGAATCAGACTGGCTGCACAATAATGTGAATGTACTTACACCTCTGAGCCCTTCCCTGATGGCTCAGATGGTAACGAATCTGGCTCCAATGCAGGAGACCTAGGTTCAATCCCCGGGTGAGAAAGACCCCCTGGAGAAGGGAACTACCTACTCCAGTGTTCTTGCCTGGAGAACTCCATGAACAGAGGAGTCTGGCGGGCTACAGCAATCAAATTCAAAGATAGAAAATAGAATGTTGGTTACCAAGGGAAAAGGAAACAAGCAATTGTTAAACCATTATAGAATTCCTCTGAAAAGAGTCCTGGAGGCTGCCTGCACAACAGTGAGAATGCACCCACACCACTGCACGGCACACTCTAAAACGACTGAGAGAATAAATGTGAGCCAGTTGGCTGACCCTCAAGATGAGTGAGGAGATCAGTATTTAACTCTCCCAAGGTATAAATCCAAACACAAAATCCCTCAAAGGCTCCACTCTGAAATGGAGTTACAGATTTAGAAGATTCCAGGAATCATCCAGGTGACCCATAGGAAACAAAACTTTGCTCATGGCACATGAGGACCCTCAGATCCCTGGAAGAAGCAATGAAAAATCCTCTCTAGGAAAAGTCAGAATCACTCTTGATATCACATTATTCATATTTGTAACTTCTCAAATATGTGTCCAGGAAATAATCAAAGAATGACTCCGAGGCTTCCCTGGTGGTCCAGTGGGTGGAGAGTCTGCCTTGCAGTGCAAGGGGCACTGGTTGGATCCCTGGCCTGGGAAGATCCCACGTGCCGTGGAGTGGCTGGACCATGTGTCCAATTACGAGTCATCGCTCTGGAGTGCACGTACCCAGAGCCAGTGCTCTGCAATGAGAGAGGCCACTGCAGTGGGAGACCCACACATGCCAAAGAATAAAAGATGGATGAAAACAAATATAAAAATAAAAGAGGCATGATGGGGAAAGAAAAAAAGAAGAACGACTCCCCTCCAACAAAACAACACAAGCCATAATCAGCAGCAAAAAAGAGAGAAAAGAAACTGTCCACTAGCAATTCAGACATTAGAATCATCAGATTCAAACTGTAAACAACACTGGATTTGTTATGCTCACAGATATAAAGGCAAAACATTAAAATGTCAACACAGAATCAGACACTATATGAGTATCATTTCAGAGTTATGGAATGAATTCAGAGTCAGTATGAATTGACAAAATAGAAATAATCAATAGGCAAAATTAACAACTCTCTGAATGGGCTTAGTATCAGATTTGACACAGAAAACTGTGAACTTTAAGATAAGCCAAAAGAGATTATCATTGTGTTGTTTCAGAAAAGTCACAAAAAAACAGTAAGATCTTAAAACAAGGTAGAAACATAATCAATATAATGAGAGGATATCAATGATTAACTGGAGTCCTAGAAGTAGAGGCTAGAAGGGGACAATATTTGAAGAAATGGCAGAATTCCCCAAACTGATAAGCTCTATCAATCTCGTGATTCATGAAACCCAACAAAACCTCCTGGCTATACAGTGAAACTACAAAAATCAAAGACAAAAAGAAAACATTAAGCCAAACACAGAATACTCTATTGGAACACAAGTGAGAAAACTAATTGAATTCTTAGCAGCAACAACGGGAGCTAGAAAACAAAGAGAAATATCTGTAAGATGCTAACAGAACTATCATTCTAGAATTTGCTGTCAAAAGAAAATCCTGATCCAGAATGGAGAAAAAACAAAGACATTTCAGAAATAAAATCTCATATAACTTGCTACTTGTATAACCATCTAAAACCAATGCTTAATGCTAGCTCTTCATGGCTTACTTTCTTTGGTCTGGAATGAAAAATGACCTCACTCAATGAACATAGTAAATATATGGGTTGATCAATGAAATTTTGATTATAAAATAATAACAGAGTATGAAATTAAATTATTTTTTAAATTCTCCTGCATTCACAATTACAATCATGTTCTTAATAAGTGAAGGCTTCCTAAGTTGTGATCAACTAGGAGATGCTTCTTTCAAAGCTTTAGCAAACACTCAATGAAGAACTGCACTGATGGAAGAACTGATGTTCTTTGAAAAGCTCCACTGACTCATCTGCACAACACAAGTTACTGAATTCTAGAGTCACTCCTGAGATCAGTTTTCTAGGAAGTCCATTTCATCTAGAGTTCAAGTGGAGACTCCTCTGGGGAGAAAACGTTCCTTGTTCTCCATAATTTTTTCTGAGTAGAATAACACATTATAATTACTGATACTAATTTCTTCCATATGGCAGTTTTAGTTACATGTCACTTTAACATGTTCCTTTTTGAGTTCCAGTATCATATTATTAATAGTTTGGGGTACACAGCAAGAACCAACTCATTGGAAAAGACCCTCATGCTGGGAAAGATAAGAGGAGAAGTGGGTGACAGAGGATGAAATGGTTGTTTCAGAATAAAATCCCCAATATGAGAGGATATCAATGATTAACTGGAGTCCTAGAAGTAGAGGCTAGAAGGGGACAATATTTGAAGAAATGGCAGAATTCCCCAAACTGATAAGCTCTATCAATCTCGTGATTCATGAAACCCAACAAAACCTCCTGGCTATACAGTGAAACTACAAAAATCAAAGACAAAAAGAAAACATTAAGCCAAACACAGAATACTCTATTGGAACACAAGTGAGAAAACTAATTGAATTCTTAGCAGCAACAACGGGAGCTAGAAAACAAAGAGAAATATCTGTAAGATGCTAACAGAACTATCATTCTAGAATTTGCTGTCAAAAGAAAATCCTGATCCAGAATGGAGAAAAAACAAAGACATTTCAGAAATAAAATCTCATATAACTTGCTACTTGTATAACCATCTAAAACCAATGCTTAATGCTAGCTCTTCATGGCTTACTTTCTTTGGTCTGGAATGAAAAATGACCTCACTCAATGAACATAGTAAATATATGGGTTGATCAAATGAAATTTTGATTATAAAATAATAACAGAGTATGAAATTAAATTATTTTTTAAATTCTCCTGCATTCACAATTACAATCATGTTCTTAATAAGTGAAGGCTTCCTAAGTTGTGATCAACTAGGAGATGCTTCTTTCAAAGCTTTAGCAAACACTCAATGAAGAACTGCACTGATGGAAGAACTGATGTTCTTTGAAAAGCTCCACTGACTCATCTGCACAACACAAGTTACTGAATTCTAGAGTCACTCCTGAGATCAGTTTTCTAGGAAGTCCATTTCATCTAGAGTTCAAGTGGAGACTCCTCTGGGGAGAAAACGTTCCTTGTTCTCCATAATTTTTTCTGAGTAGAATAACACATTATAATTACTGATACTAATTTCTTCCATATGGCAGTTTTAGTTACATGTCACTTTAACATGTTCCTTTTTGAGTTCCAGTATCATATTATTAATAGTTTGGGGTACACAGCAAGAACCAACTCATTGGAAAAGACCCTCATGCTGGGAAAGATAAGAGGAGAAGTGGGTGACAGAGGATGAAATGGTTGGATGGCATCACCAACTCAGTGGGCATGAACTTGAGCAAACTCTGGAAGATAATGAAGGACTGGGAAGCCTGGATGCTCTCGTCCAGAGTCTGGCATGAGTTGGACACAACTGAGTGACTGAACAACAACAACAAAATTATTCATCCTTGTAGGTATACAGCATAGAAATTCAGTATTTCTGTAGGTTATATTCCATTACAGTTATAATAATATAATGACTATAATTCCCTGAACTATAAATTTCCTGTTCCTTATCTATTTTACTCATAGTCATTTGTATCTCTTCATCTCATGCCCCTAATTTGGCTACCCCAACTCCCTCTGTCCTCTGGTAACCACAAGTTTCTTTTCTACATTCTATGAGTCTTTCTCTGTTTTGCATATATGTTCATTTTCTTTAAACTCCACACATAAGTGATATCAAACAGTGTATGTCTTTCTCTCTGTTCCTGTCATAAGTACAGAGAGTGCCTCTTATTTCATACTGGATTCTAGTTTTATAAGAAAAAGGTTAGTGCTCATTTTGATTGATCTAATACTTTTAAGAACATTTGAAAAATAGGCATAATGAAATAGACCAAATTACTTTTTTTTCTTCCTAAAACTGACTTTTCCAATATTCTGATGGGTGTGTGCAAAGAGTAAAATTGGTGGCAGAAGTCTTTTTACTTCATCAAAAATGGCTCCTACTGTGATCTGGAACAGGAGGTGTTCTCCATATGGATTAAGAGGGATAGATATGTGTCAATCTTTCTGAACATTTTCCTGAATATTATGTCATCTTCCAGAATCTGAACCACTTCCTATCTGTGGAAAATTCTCCACCTGTGGAAGGTAAAACCCCTTCCCCCTTCAGAAGATAAAGCAGCAAAAATCACTTACCCAGACTCCTTTGCAGCTAGGGTATGACCATGGGACTCAGTCTCCACCAATAAGAGCACTTGCTTCAGACCATTATTTAGAGACAAATAACCATGCGGAATCCTTTCTGATAATAGGCAGAAGCAATGCTGGCAAGCACACCCTGGTATCAGGGCCCATAGTGGCTACAACCAGTGTCTAAGTGTATGTCATCAGCCAAGTACAATGTGAGGAACTCAGAAGTGATGTTAATTAGGGCTTCCCTGGTGGTCCAATGGGTAAGGACACCACTTTGCAGTACAAGGGGGCTGGTTCAATCCCTGGCCTGGGAAGATCCCACGTGCCACGAAGCGGCTGGACTGATGTATCCAACTACAGAGAGCCAGTGCTCTGCAGCAACAGAGGCCACTGTGATGGGAGGCCCACACAGGCCAAAGGAACAAATATGGAAGTAAATGAAAGACCAATAGAAGTGGCCAAAAAAAAAAGTGATGTTAATTAGACTGTCACTAGGCCAGTGATCTGAGATATTGTCTCTGGCAATGTAGCCCCAAGTCTAGTTCTTCAGCTATCCCAGCAATTCTATCTGTTTCCCCAGCTTCTCTTAACAATTCCTTTGCTACTTAAACCAACCATAGTAGAGTCCTATAACTTGTCTCCAGAACCCTAAGAAAATGTTTTTGAGAGACTGGTGCTTTGAATGCACCTGAAAACATATCAGTGTTTCATGCAGAGAAAGAAAACTTTCCTTCTACAGTTGAATTAGGTTTTACTTCAAAAGATAAAATAGAAACTGGAAGAATATTAAGTAATTAAGAAAAACTGACTGAACAATGATATATATTGTGCTTAAAAATACTTTCTTGTAGATTTATTTAATCAGAGTATCCTATGTATCTTGGAGTAACCTCACTGATTCCCAGCCATTCTTTGACCAAGCATGTCTATAGCCAACCAACAATACTGAGGAAATGAATGATAAATCAGAAAAACAAAATGAGATATGACATGTGACAGCTGGCAGAGACTAAGAGAGTATGATCTCCAGAAATGAAAAGCTCTCAAGGAAACTCGCCTGGTAATAGTCTCATTAGTATCTAAATAATTGTGAACTCTGTGTTGCCTTATTCAAAATTCCATACACTTAAAACGTCAGGATAGATACTAAAAGCTGTCCAATTAAAGATTATCTGATATTGTTATTTTACACCTGGGGAACCAAGGTCTATAGAAGGCAAGTTATAAGTTCACACAGTGTGTTTCAGAAGCCCAAAAGCACCTAGAAGATGCTCCCCGGGTAGAAACCATCTTAACTTCATTTAGTCCTCAATTATTTTGATGGGCTATTTCTTTTTAAAATTGCAGTTTGTTTGTTTGGTAGCCTATCTGTGAACTGTCGGTGGCAGCCATATTGGTAATTTGCTATATTGGGTTTTCTGGTAAACAAGCCCGATTTATCTTATGGTAACACTAAATACCTACAGGTCCATGTATTTTCTAACATGTGAAGCTCTATGTATTTGCTTTTTAACCATAGCAACCTTTGAAAAGGGAATTAAACAGGAAAAAATGTAGCCTAGAATAATCCTGCTTTTTAAAATTGGATGAAGTTGTAGCTCAATGGATGAATCCATCTGAGCAAAACTGAGGTGGAGCAAGTCATGGATTGGTCATCCTTATCTCTTCTGGCTCAAAGAAACTGTTGAGCTTTTGTCTTAAAGGATGGGAATTGTCTGTTTCTGATTTGATTATCTAGCAAGAGAGATTTGAAAGCAGAGAACTTATTTAGGTAATAAAAAAGATAACCTTGGAAGTGGGCTTCCCAGGTGGTTCAGTGGTAAAAAATTAAAATTAAAATAAAACCATCCTACTAATGCAGGAGCTGCAGGTTCAATCCCTGGCCATGGATAGAGGAGCCTGGCAGGCTATAGTTCACACAGATGCAAAGAACTGGACATGACTTAGCTACTAAACACAACAACCTTTTTTATTAGTTGCTTTTAGTATGGCTATTATCAATAAGCCTATTAGGGGTGGAGCTAAGATGGCGGCGTAGAAGGACGTGCACCCATCTCTCCTGCAAAATCGCCTGAATTGCGACGAGTTCCTGGGAAACCATCGGCGAAAGGAGGTTGGATCTGATCACAGAGAGGACACCCCACATCGAAGAACAAAGGAGAAGCCACATCAAGACGGTAGGAGGGGCGCAATCGCATTTTTAAAAGTCAAACCTCATACCGGCCAGAGAGGCTGGGCGGGCCAAAGCCGCAAAGCCTGTTGCAGATCAAAACCCGGGAGAGGAGCACTAACACCCACAAGGGACTGAGCCAGACCTGCTTTGGAGGGTCCAGGTGCCCCCTTGAGCTAGAAGAGCCCTTGAGCAGGCCTCGGAAGGGCGGCACGCAGTTCCCTTTGGAGGCGGTTACCATTAACCCGATCACAGAGCCGCCGAGGAGGACTGGAAAGTCGCTGCGTACTGTGATCAGGGAGAGAGGAATAGCGATCCTGCATGTGACTGAGCCAGACTCACCTCTGAGTAACCTGACGTCTCCCGCGGTGGCGGGGGTCGACGGTGGCCTGCAGCAGGGTCGGGGGCACTGTGGAAGTGCTTCCCATAGAGCGTGTGGGAATAAATCCTCTGTGAGACAGACGCCATTTTCCCTACTGTAGTTTGGCTGCTGGTCAAACTGCAGGGCTGCTGGTCAAGCTACAGGGAGGGAACTTAGCTCCACCCAGCAAGAAAAGGGATTTGGATTAAGAAACTCCCAGGGCCAGCCTGGGCGGGCCTTTTAATTCTGGAATAGGCAGAAACAAACAAGCAGTCAAAGAGGTCTTCAGATCCAACCACTGCCAGAGGCAAGAAAAAGACTGATAATTCCTGAATAGTCAGCAAGAGACGGAAGAACATAAACACTATTTTCACGTTTTGTCTGAAGCTGGAGTTACTGCTGGACTTTAAAATTTCATTGTATTACTTTGTTTCAATTTGTTTTTTTTTTCTCTTTTTTCCAAACCCACTCATTGCACCCACCGCTTTTTTTTTTTTTTTTTTTCTTTTCTTGGGGGTGTGTGTGAGAGAGAGAGCGGGTGTGTTCATTTCCTTCACTGAATTCTATTGAAGCTACTAATCTTATCAGTAAGACTGAATATATTCAAGTTTACATAATTTTTTTTTTTTTTCCTTTTAAACCACACATTTTATTTTGGTATAAACTTCTGGTTCCCCATTGGCCTTTTAAGGTTCTGTGGGGGTTTTGTTTGTTTTTATTATTTTTGCTTTGTTTTTCTATATTTTTCTATAAAATTTAGATCTTTTAATTTTTAATAATTTTTTCATTTTTACTACTACCTCCTCTATAATTCTTTGCTTTCTCTGAAGCTCCTTTCCTATAGCACTAAATTCTAATACATACAAATCTTTATCTCCCTATATTTAACTTTGCAATATTATTCTATATTTCTCTTCTATCCTCCCTTTCTCTTTTTCCCTTTCCCCACTATATTTCTTAGTCTGTCCTGTCCTCATTGCCTTATCCCCAATGGGGATCCTGCTCTAGCATTATTCTCCAATTGGTACTCTACTTAGTTTGCTTATTAACTTGCGGATATCATTCTTGGATTTCTCTATTCGTCGTGCTAACGTATTGTACTGTATTTTTGGTTGGAATGCTTGGGTTATGTTATAGCTGTATATGTTTATGTGTATAATTCAATACGCTAGATAGTACTTGCATAATTTTTAAATTGCCATTTGTCAAAGGTATACCTTCTGTTTCTCATTTGCATATATATGTTTTAATATCATTTAATGCCATAACAAACCAGCCGTGAAATCTTCATTCCCTGGTCAGGCAACAAGCCCCGGGGTTTTAAGGAGGGAGCACTGACTCCAAAACTCTACAATACTAGAGAACGCCTAACACTAAAGAGCAGTATACAAGTGAGAACGCCAACAAAGGTAATCACTTGTATACAAGTCCTGACATCACCCAATCACCAGCATCACCCAGAATAGAAGCCCTATCCAAACAACAAACACCAACAGACGTAACTCAAAGTCTGGGAAAAGGAAATCCCAAACAGAAGCAGTTTTAAAAAATTAATAATAACAATGAAACGGCAGAGAAATACCACACAAGCGAAGGAACAATCCACAAACACACAAGATCAAATTAATGAAGAGAATTTGGACAAACTTTCTGAAAGTGATTTCAGAAGAATGATAGTAAAGATGATCAAAGACACTGAAAACAGAATTTCAGAGAAATTGCAAGATACAACTAACACACTGAATAAAGAAATACAAGAACTTGCCAAAAAAGTAACAGAGACAAACAACTCAATTGCTGAACTGAAAAACACTGTAGAAGGAATCAAGAGCAGAGTATCTGAGACAGAAGACCGGATAAGTGAGCTGGAAGATAAAATGGTGGAAGTAACTGCTGAAAAACAGACTCTAGCTCAAAGAATGAAAAGAGCAGAGGACAGCCTCAGAGACCTCTGGGATAATATCAAACGCACCAATATTCGAATTATAGGGTTCCAGAAGAAGAAGAAAAAGAAAGGCATGAGAAAATTTTAACTTTGCAATATTATTCTATATTTCTCTATCCTCCCTTTCTTTTTCCCTTTCCCCACTATATTTCTTAGTCTGTCCTGTCCTCATTGCCTTATCCCCAATGGGGATCCTGCTCTAGCATTATTCTCCAATTGGTACTCTACTTAGTTTGCTTATTAACTTGCGGATATCATTCTTGGATTTCTATTCGTCGTGCTAACGTATTGTACTGTATTTTTGGTTGGAATGCTTGGGTTATGTTATAGCTGTATATGTTTATGTGTATAATTCAATACGCTAGATAGTACTTGCATAATTTTTAAATTGCCATTTGTCAAAGGTATACCTTCTGTTTCTCATTTGCATATATATGTTTTAATATCATTTAATGCCATAACAAACCAGCCGTGAAATCTTCATTCCCTGGTCAGGCAACAAGCCCCGGGGTTTTAAGGAGGGTGCACTGACTCCAAAACTCTACAATACTAGAGAACGCCTAACACTAAAGAGCAGTATACAAGTGAGAACGCCAACAAAGGTAATCACTTGTATACAAGTCCTGACATCACCCAATCACCAGCATCACCCAGAATAGAAGCCCTATCCAAACAACAAACACCAACAGACGTAACTCAAAGTCTGGGAAAAGGAAATCCCAAACAGAAGCAGTTTTAAAAAATTAATAATAACAATGAAACGGCAGAGAAATACCACACAAGCGAAGGAACAATCCACAAACACACAAGATCAAATTAATGAAGAGAATTTGGACAAACTTTCTGAAAGTGATTTCAGAAGAATGATAGTAAAGATGATCAAAGACACTGAAAACAGAA
Organism: Tragulus kanchil; assembly: GCA_022376925.1. Lineage (NCBI taxonomy): Eukaryota > Metazoa > Chordata > Mammalia > Artiodactyla > Tragulidae > Tragulus > Tragulus kanchil. The sequence goes on from JAIOJX010000003.1 coordinate 146,652,102, forward strand.
TTTCAGAGAAATTGCAAGATACAACTAACACACTGAATAAAGAAATACAAGAACTTGCCAAAAAAGTAACAGAGACAAACAACTCAATTGCTGAACTGAAAAACACTGTAGAAGGAATCAAGAGCAGAGTATCTGAGACAGAAGACCGGATAAGTGAGCTGGAAGATAAAATGGTGGAAGTAACTGCTGAAAAACAGACTCTAGCTCAAAGAATGAAAAGAGCAGAGGACAGCCTCAGAGACCTCTGGGATAATATCAAACGCACCAATATTCGAATTATAGGGGTTCCAGAAGAAGAAGAAAAAGAAAGGCTATGAGAAAATTTTTGAAGAGATTATAGTTGAAAATTTCCCCAACATGGGAAAAGAAATAGTCAATCAAGTCCAAGAAGCACAAAGAGTACCTAACAGAATCAATCCGAGAAGAAACACACCAAGACACATATTAATGAAGTTAACACAAATTAAACACAAAGATAGAATTCTCAAAGCAGCAAGGGAAAAGCAACTAGTGACATACAAGGGAAGCCCATCCGTTTAACAGCTGATCTTCCAACAGAAACTCTGCAGGCCAGAAGGGAATGGCAGGACACATTTAAATGGCTGAAAGAGAATAATCTGCAACCAAGAATCCTCTACCCTGCCAAGATCTCCTTCAAAATTGATGGAGAAATCAAAAGCTTTACAGACAAGCAAAAATTAAAAGAATTTAGTCACACCAAACCAGCCCTACAACAAATGTTAAAGGGACTTATATAGAAAACAAGTATAAAAGGAGAAGATCCACGAAACAAACCCATCATAACATCTAAGAAGATGACAATAGGATCATTTGTATCAATAATTACTTTGAATGTCAATGGACTAAACGCCCCAACCAAAAGACACAGAGTGGCTGAATGGATCCAAAAACACGACCCATACATATGCTGCCTCCAGGAAACTCATTTCAGACCTAGAGACACTCATAGACTGAAAGTGAGAGGCTGGAAAAAGATATTCCATGCAAATGGAAATCAAAAGAAAGCTGGAGTAGCAGTCCTCATATCAGATAAAATAGATTTTAAAGTAAAGAAGATTCTAAGAGACAAGGCAGGTCACTACATCATGATTAAGGGATCCATCCAAGAAGACGACATAACAATCATAAATATCTACGCTCCCAACGCAGGAGCACCCCAATACATAAGACAAACACTTTCAGACATAAAAGAAGACATTGACAGCAACACAATCATAGTAGGAGACTTTAACACTCCTCTCACACCAATGGACAGATCATCCAAACAGAAAATTAATAAAGAAACACAAGCCTTAAATGCCACACTAGAAGAAATGGACCTCATTGATATCTTTAGGACTTTCCATCCAAAAGCAGAAGAATACACTTTCTTCTCAAGTGCTCACGGAACATTCTCCAGGATAGACCACATCTTGGGCCACAAATCAATCCTCAGTCAATTCAAGAAAACTGAAATTCTATCAACCACCTTCTCGGACCACAATGCAGTGAGACTAGAGATCAACTACAGGAAAAAAACCACTAAAAACACAAACACATGGAGATTAAACAACACATACCTAAAAAACCAACTGATCATTGAGGAAATCAAAGGAGAAATAAAAAAATTCCTAGAAGAAAATGACAATGAACACACGACAGTGCAAAACCTATGGGATACTGCAAAAGCAGTTCTAAGAGGGAAGTTTATAGCAATACAATCCCACCTCAAGAAACTAGGAAAATCTCAAACAGACGACCTTACCTTACGCTTAAAACAACTGGAGAAAGAAGAACAAAAACACCCCAAAGCCAGCAGAAGAAGAGAAATCATAAAGATCAGAGCAGAAATAAATGAAAAAGAAACAAAACAAACAATAGTAAAGATAAATAAAACAAAAAGCTGGTTCTTCGAAAAAGTCAATAAAATCGACACACCACTGGCTAGACTCATCAAGAAAAAGAGAGAGAAGAACCAGATCACCAAAATCAAAAATGAAAAAGGAGAGATTACAACAGATAATGCAGAAATCCAAAGGATTATAAGAGACTATTATGAACAACTCTATGGCAACAAACTGGACAACCTGGAAGAAATGGACAGTTTCTTAGAGAAGCTTAATCTCCCAAGACTCAACCAGGAAGAAATAGAAACTATGAACAAGCCAATCACAAGCTCAGAAATCGACCTTGTGATCAAAAATCTACCCAAAAATAAAAGCCCAGGGCCAGATGGTTTCACAAGTGAATTCTACCAAACAATTAAAGAAGAGCTAATGCCTGTCCTTCTAAAACTCTTCCAAAAAATTGCCCAGGAAGGAACACTTCCAAACACATTCTACGAGGCCACCATCACCCTGATACCAAAGCCAGGCAAAGACATCACAAAAAAAGAAAATTATAGGCCAATTTCACTGATGAATCTAGATGCCAAAATCCTCAACAAAATCCTAGCAAACAGAATTCAGCAACACATCAAAAAGCTCATTCATCACGATCAAGTTGGGTTTATCCCAGGCATGCAAGGATTCTTCAACATCCGCAAATCAATCAGTGTGATACACCATATCAACAAATTGAAAGACAAAAATCACATGATCATCTCAATAGATGCAGAAAAAGCCTTTGACAAAGTACAGCATCCATTTATGATAAAAACTCTTCAAAAAATGGGCATAGAAGGAACTTATCTTAACATAGTGAAAGCCTTATATGAGAAGCCCACAGCAAACATTATCCTCAATGGTGAAAAGCTCAAAGCATTCCCTCTAAGATCAGGAACAAGACAAGGGTGTCCACTTTCACCACTCTTATTCAACATAGTCCTGGAAGTTCTAGCAATAGCAATAAGAGAAGAGAAAGAAATCAAAGGAATCCAGATTGGAAAAGAAGAAGTCAAACTCTCTCTATTTGCAGATGACATGATATTATACATAGAAAATCCCAAAGACACTATTACAAAACTACTAGAGTTAATCAGCGAATTCAGCAAAGTCGCAGGATACAAAATCAATGTACAGAAATCACTGGCATTCCTATACAGAAACAATGAAAAATCAGAAAATGAAATCAAAGAGGCAATCCCCTTCACCATCGCAACCAAAAGAATCAAATATCTAGGAATAAACCTACCCAAAGAAACAAAAGAACTGTACACAGAAAATTACAATACACTCATGAGAGACATTAAAGAAGAGTTAAACAGATGGAGAAATATTCCGTGTTCCTGGGTCGGGAGAATCAATATTGTGAAAATGACCATACTACCAAATGTCATCTATAGATTCAATGCGATCCCTATCAAACTTCCAATAACATTCTTCACAGAACTAGACCAACGAATAACACAGTTCATACGGAAACGCAAAAGACCTCGAATAGCCAAAGCAATCCTCAGGAAGAAGAATGGAGCTGGAGGGATCAGCCTCCCCAACTTCAGACTCTACTACAAAGCAATAGTCATCAAGACAGTATGGTAATGCCTTTTCCTAACCCCACCAGGAAGGAACACTTCCAAACACATTCTACGAGGCCACCATCACCCTGATACCAAAGCCAGGCAAAGACATCACAAAAAAAGAAAATTATAGGCCAATTTCACTGATGAATCTAGATGCCAAAATCCTCAACAAAATCCTAGCAAACAGAATTCAGCAACACATCAAAAAGCTCATTCATCACGATCAAGTTGGGTTTATCCCAGGCATGCAAGGATTCTTCAACATCCGCAAATCAATCAGTGTGATACACCATATCAACAAATTGAAAGACAAAAATCACATGATCATCTCAATAGATGCAGAAAAAGCCTTTGACAAAGTACAGCATCCATTTATGATAAAAACTCTTCAAAAAATGGGCATAGAAGGAACTTATCTTAACATAGTGAAAGCCTTATATGAGAAGCCCACAGCAAACATTATCCTCAATGGTGAAAAGCTCAAAGCATTCCCTCTAAGATCAGGAACAAGACAAGGGTGTCCACTTTCACCACTCTTATTCAACATAGTCCTGGAAGTTCTAGCAATAGCAATAAGAGAAGAGAAAGAAATCAAAGGAATCCAGATTGGAAAAGAAGAAGTCAAACTCTCTCTATTTGCAGATGACATGATATTATACATAGAAAATCCCAAAGACACTATTACAAAACTACTAGAGTTAATCAGCGAATTCAGCAAAGTCGCAGGATACAAAATCAATGTACAGAAATCACTGGCATTCCTATACAGAAACAATGAAAAATCAGAAAATGAAATCAAAGAGGCAATCCCCTTCACCATCGCAACCAAAAGAATCAAATATCTAGGAATAAACCTACCCAAAGAAACAAAAGAACTGTACACAGAAAATTACAATACACTCATGAGAGACATTAAAGAAGAGTTAAACAGATGGAGAAATATTCCGTGTTCCTGGGTCGGGAGAATCAATATTGTGAAAATGACCATACTACCAAATGTCATCTATAGATTCAATGCGATCCCTATCAAACTTCCAATAACATTCTTCACAGAACTAGACCAACGAATAACACAGTTCATACGGAAACGCAAAAGACCTCGAATAGCCAAAGCAATCCTCAGGAAGAAGAATGGAGCTGGAGGGATCAGCCTCCCCAACTTCAGACTCTACTACAAAGCAATAGTCATTAAGACAGTATGGTACTGGCACAAGAACAGAAATATCGACCAATGGAACAAGATCGAGAACCCAGAGATAAACCCACGCACCTATGGGTACCTTATTTTTGACAAAGGAGGCGAACATATAAAATGGGACAAAGACAGCCTCTTCAACAAATGGTGCTGGGAAAATTGGACAGCTACATGCAGGAAAATGAAGTTGGAACATACCCTGACACCATACACAAAGATCAACTCAAAATGGATTAAAGACCTAAATGTAAGGCCAGAAACCATCAAACTCTTAGAGGAGAATATAGGCAAAACCCTCAAGGACATCAATCAAAGCAAGATCTTCTCTGACCCACCTACTAGAATAGTGGAACTAAAAAGACAAATGAACATGTGGGACCTAATGAAACTTAAAAGCTTTTGTACAGCTAAAGAAATTACAAAAAAGCTGAACAGACAGCCCACAGAGTGGGAGAAAATCATAGCAAATGAAACAACAGACAAAGAATTAATCTCCAAAATCTACAAGCAACTCAGACAACTCAGCACTGGGAAAACGAACAACCCAATCAAAAAATGGGAAAAGGACCTAAACAGACACCTCTCCAACGATGACATACAGATGGCCCAAAAACACATGAAACGATGCTCAACTTCACTAATAATTAGAGAAATGCAAATCAAAACTACAATGAGATATCACCTCACACCCGTCAGAATGGCCATCATCCACAAATCGACAGACAATAAATGCTGGAGAGGCTGCGGAGAAAAGGGAACACTCCTGCATTGCTGGTGGGAGTGTAAATTGATACAGCCTCTATGGAAGACAGTCTGGAGATTTCTTAAAAAACTAAAAATAGAAGCACCATATGACCCAGCAATCCCACTCTTAGGCTTATACTCTGACGAAATCAAAACTGAAAGAAGCACCTGTACCCCAATGTTCATTGCAGCTCTCTATACAATAGCTAGAACTTGGAAGGAACCTAGATGCCCATCGACGAACGAATGGATCCAAAAGCTCTGGTACATATATACAATGGAATACTACACAGCTGTAAAGAGAATTGCAGAAGAATCAACCCTAATGAGGTGGCTGGATCTAGAACGTATCATAAAAAGTGAAGTCAGTCAAAAAGAGAAGGACAAATACAGTATATTAACACATATATATGGAATCTAGTAGGATGGTGATGATGGCACATGCAGTGAAGCGACAGAAAGACAGACATGGACAGTGGACATATGGACATTGTGGGAAGGAACAGTGGGTGAGAGGCGAAAGGAAGTAGCATGAAGGCCTGTACTATCATGAAGTAGCTATAAACCTAGAGAAATAAAAGGCAAAACCCTCAAAGGGAAACATACAAAATTCAAAATGATCAACTCAAAATGGATTAAAGACCTAAATGTAAGGCCAGAAACCATCAAACTCTTAGAGGAGAATATAGGCAAAACCCTCAAGGACATCAATCAAAGCAAGATCTTCTCTGACCCACCTACTAGAATAGTGGAACTAAAAAGACAAATGAACATGTGGGACCTAATGAAACTTAAAAGCTTTTGTACAGCTAAAGAAATTACAAAAAAGCTGAACAGACAGCCCACAGAGTGGGAGAAAATCATAGCAAATGAAACAACAGACAAAGAATTAATCTCCAAAATCTACAAGCAACTCAGACAACTCAGCACTGGAAAAACGAACAACCCAATCAAAAAATGGGAAAAGGACCTAAACAGACACCTCTCCAACGATGACATACAGATGGCCCAAAAACACATGAAACGATGCTCAACTTCACTAATAATTAGAGAAATGCAAATCAAAACTACAATGAGATATCACCTCACACCCGTCAGAATGGCCATCATCCACAAATCGACAGACAATAAATGCTGGAGAGGCTGGGAGAAAAGGGAACACTCCTGCATTGCTGGTGGGAGTGTAAATTGATACAGCCTCTATGGAAGACAGTCTGGAGATTTCTTAAAAAACTAAAAATAGAAGCACCATATGACCCAGCAATCCCACTCTTAGGCTTATACTCTGACGAAATCAAAACTGAAAGAAGCACCTGTACCCCAATGTTCATTGCAGCTCTCATACAATAGCTAGAACTTGGAAGGAACCTAGATGCCCATCGACGAACGAATGGATCCAAAAGCTCTGGTACATATATACAATGGAATACTACACAGCTGTAAAGAGAATTGCAGAAGAATCAACCCTAATGAGGTGGCTGGATCTAGAACGTATCATAAAAAGTGAAGTCAGTCAAAAAGAGAAGGACAAATACAGTATATTAACACATATATATGGAATCTAGTAGGATGGTGATGATGGCACATGCAGTGAAGCGACAGAAAGACAGACATGGACAGTGGACATATGGACATTGTGGGGAAGGAACAGTGGGTGAGAGGCGTAAAGGAAGTAGCATGAAGGCCTGTACTATCATAAGTGAAGAAAATAGCTATAGTCATTGCTCTGTGAAAAAAGGGGATCCTTCAGGGGTGCTGTGTGATGGTCAGGAGGGGAGGGAAGGGGGGGATATACATGTGATTAATCTGAGAACATGCATGTCTGTGAACAACAAAACTCTGTAAAAGTTAAAAGTAAAATAAAGGTTTAAAAAAAAAAATGAAAAAAAAAAAATAATAAGCCTATTAGATGAGATTTTGTCCACTCTACAGCTAAGCATCTGAAGTGTGGAGAATTAATTTACCCAGGACTGGACAGCTGATATGGTGGAGAGGAAAGCATCTCGCACTACACTTTAGTATCTGCTTGCCCCTGAGACTACAATTTAAGGCAGCAGACTCTGGAAAATGACACGGTCCACAAGACAGCTCTTAGCAGCATTTTGTTCCACCCAGGATATGCTTTTCTCTCTCTTTCTCCTTTTTGGGGATTTTTTTTATAGAAAGAAAGAAGGCACAAGACTAAATAGCTGAAGTATACCTTCTCACAATGAGGCAATAATTACTAGTCTGAAACACCAAAGTTAAATCAGAGTTAGAAAAAGAACAGGCAGGGAAGAGGGTATTGAACTGCAAAGTCAACAAGGAGTGACTGTGATCCCACAGTGAGACTCTGCTGAGCAGTCATTTGCAAAATAACTTGTAACAAAGGAGAACACTGGCACTTCTGGGCTAAACCTTGGTGAGCTGCTGGGAGCAACAACTGTTGAGTTTTCTGGCCCCTTGGCACTGCTGCCAAGTTCTACATTAAATTCCCCACTATAATCAGCCAATCAGGTGCCCATCGACGAACGAATGGATCCAAAATCTGGAAATTTTGGAATACTACACAGCTGTAAAGAGAATTGCAGAAGAATCAACCCTAATGAGGTGGCTGGATCTAGAACGATCATAAAAGTGAAGTCAGTCAAAAGAGAAGGACAAATACAGTATATTAACACATATATATGGAATCTAGTAGGATGGTGATGATGGCACATGCAGTGAAGCGACAGAAAGACAGACATGGACAGTGGACATGTGGACATTGTGGGGAAGGACCAGGGGGTGAGAGGCGTAAAGGAAGTAGCATGAAGGCCTGTACTATCATAAGTGAAGAAAATAGCTATAGTCATTGCTCTGTGAAAAAAGGGGATCCTTCAGGGGTGCTGTGTGATGGTCAGGAGGGGAGGGAAGGGGGGGATATACATGTGATTAATCTGAGAACATGCATGTCTGTGAACAACAAAACTCTGTAAAAGTTAAAAGTAAAATAAAGGTTTAAAAAAAAAAATGAAAAAAAAAAAATAATAAGCCTATTAGATGAGATTTTGTCCACTCTACAGCTAAGCATCTGAAGTGTGGAGAATTAATTTACCCAGGACTGGACAGCTGATATGGTGGAGAGGAAAGCATCTCGCACTACACTTTAGTATCTGCTTGCCCCTGAGACTACAATTTAAGGCAGCAGACTCTGGAAAATGACACGGTCCACAAGACAGCTCTTAGCAGCATTTTGTTCCACCCAGGATATGCTTTTCTCTCGCTTTCTCCTTTGTGGGGATTTTTTTTATAGAAAGAAAGAAGGCACAAGACTAAATAGCTGAAGTATACCTTCTCACAATGAGGCAATAATTACTAGTCTGAAACACCAAAGTTAAATCAGAGTTAGAAAAAGAACAGGCAGGGAAGAGGGTATTGAACTGCAAAGTCAACAAGGAGTGACTGTGATCCCACAGTGAGACTCTGCTGAGCAGTCATTTGCAAAATAACTTGTAACAAAGGAGAACACTGGCACTTCTGGGCTAAACCTTGGTGAGCTGCTGGGAGCAACAACTGTTGAGTTTTCTGGCCCCTTGGCACTGCTGCCAAGTTCTACATTAAATTCCCCACTATAATCAGCCAATCAGGTGCTGATACTGTTGTGATGTTTCTATCTCAAAACTCATGGAAACCCTCCCCATCAAGGTCACTATGGTGGCCTTCTTCAAGGTGCCCAAGCAAGCTTAAGAATTTTAAGTTTTTCCAAATCCTTCCCCAGAAGCGTTCACTGAGCCTCTTTGGCCAGATGATGCTCAGAATTGTGGCTTGATATCTCAGCAGATGAGAGCAGACTAACAGCAACAACTTCAAAGTCATTCAGACCAGAAGATAATCCAGGCTTATCTCCCCACTGGGCTGTCACAGATGTTGATGCCTAAATACTGGCTTAGCCAACAAGTGTATTCAGGCCTTTCCATAAAATGAATGGATATTCGGGCCAACCCAATACATGTCTCCTGCACTCTATCTTCTGTGTATTCCTAAGGCAGGCTTCCACATGCATTCTTTTTTTTTTTTTTTTGAGTATAACTGATTTACAATGTTGTGTTAGTTTCAGTTACACAGCCAAGTGATTAAGTAATACATATATTCGTTCTTTTTCAGTTTCTTTACCCATATTATTTATTACAGACGACTGAATAGTGTTACCTGTGCTATATGGTAGGTCCTTGCTGGTAATCTATTTTATACATAGTAGTGTATGTATGTTAATCATCAGCTAATTTATCCTTCCCCTCCATGTTTTCCCTTTGGTCACCTTAGGTTTATTTTTGAAATCTGTGAATTTGTTCCTACCTTGTAAATAAATTTATTTGTATCATCCTTTAAATTAGATTCAACATGAGTGATACATATTTGTCTTTCTCTGACTTACTTGGATTAGTATGATAATCTCAGGTCAACCTATGCAAATAGCATTATTTTCTTCTTATAACTGAGTAGTAACCATCAAACTCTTAGAGGAGAATATAGGCAAAACACTCAAGGACATAAATCAAAGCAAGATCTTCTCTGACCCACCTACTAGAATAGTGGAACTGAAAAGAAAAGTGAACACGTGGGACCTCATGAAACTTCAAAGCTTTTGTACAGCAAAAGAAATCACAAAAAAGCTCAACAGACACCCCACAGAGTGGGAGAAAATCATAGCAAATGAAACAACAGACAAAGAATTCACCTACAAAATCTACAAGCAACTCAGACAACTCAGCACAGGAAAAACGAACAACCCAATCAAAAAATGGGAAAAAGATCTAAAGAGACGCCTCTCCAAAGAGGACATACAGATGGCCCCAAAGCACATGAAATGATGCTCAACCTCGCTTATTATTAGAGAAATGCAAATTAAAACCACAATGAGATACCACCTCACACCCGTCAGAATGGCCATCATCAATAAATCAATAGACAATAAATGCTGGAGAGGGTGCGGAGAAAAGGGAACCCTCTTGCATTGCTGGTGGGAATGTAAACTGATACAGCCTCTATGGAAGACAGTATGGAGATTCCTTAAAAAACTAAAAATAGAAGCACCCTTTGACCCAGCAATCCTACTATTAGGCCTATATCCTGATGAAATAAAAAATGAAAGAAGCACCAGTACTCCAATGTTCATTGCAGCTCTCTATACAATAGCTAGAACATGGAAGCAACCTAGATGTCCATCAACAAATGAATGGATACAGAAGCTCTGGTACGTATATACAATGGAATACTACTCAGCTGTAAAAGAAATGCAGAAGACTCAGTCCTAATGAGGTGGCTAGCTCTAGAACCTATCATAAAAAGTGAAGTAAGTCAAAAAGAGAAAGACAAGTACAGTAATAATAACTCATATATATGGAATCTAGTAAGATGGTCATGATAACACATGCAGTGAACACATGAAAAAACAGACAGAGAATAGATATAAGGACCTTGTGGAGAACAAACAGTGAGAGGAAGGCATAGAGGAAGTAACATCGAAACCTATACTGGCACGTGTGGAAAAGATAGCTATTGTCATTGTGCTAAGGGAATAGGAGTGCCTACAATCACTTGGGGCGATGGTCTCGAGGGTTGGGAGGCGGGGAACTGGGTTGGGGGAGGGGAGTATCCAGGGATATGCATATGAATGATCTGGGAACATACATGTCGGTTAACAACAAAACTCTGTAAAATCTTTAAAATAAAGAAAAAAAAAATAACTGAATAGTAATCCACTGTATATATGTGCCACATCTTCTTTACCCATTCCTATGTTGGTGGACAGCTAGGCTGCTTCCATGTCTTGACTATTATAAATAGTGTTACAGTGAACACTGGGGTGCATGTATCTTTCTGAATTACCATTTTTTCTCCAGATATATGCCCAGGCATGATATTGCTGCATTATATGGTAGTTCTATTTTTAGTGTTTTAAGGAAACTCCATCCATGGAAATGATGAGGACTCAACCCCTTCCCGCTTATTATTAGAGAAATGCAAATTAAAACCACAATGAGATACCACCTCACACCCGTCAGAATGGCCATCATCAATAAATCAATAGACAATAAATGCTGGAGAGGGTGCGGAGAAAAGGGAACCCTCTTGCATTGCTGGTGGGAATGTAAACTGATACAGCCTCTATGGAAGACAGTATGGAGATTCCTTAAAAAACTAAAAATAGAAGCACCCTTTGACCCAGCAATCCTACTATTAGGCCTATATCCTGATGAAATAAAAAATGAAAGAAGCACCAGTACTCCAATGTTCATTGCAGCTCTCTATACAATAGCTAGAACATGGAAGCAACCTAGATGTCCATCAACAAATGAATGGATACAGAAGCTCTGGTACGTATATACAATGGAATACTACTCAGCTGTAAAAGAAATGCAGAAGACTCAGTCCTAATGAGGTGGCTAGCTCTAGAACCTATCATAAAAAGTGAAGTAAGTCAAAAAGAGAAAGACAAGTACAGTAATAATAACTCATATATATGGAATCTAGTAAGATGGTCATGATAACACACGCAGTGAACACATGAAAAAACAGACAGAGAATAGATATAAGGACCTTGTGGAGAACAAACAGTGAGAGGAAGGCATAGAGGAAGTAACATCGAAACCTATACTGGCACGTGTGGAAAAGATAGCTATTGTCATTGTGCTAAGGGAATAGGAGTGCCTACAATCACTTGGGGCGATGGTCTCGAGGGTTGGGAGGCGGGGAACTGGGTTGGGGGAGGGGAGTATCCAGGGATATGCATATGAATGATCTGGGAACATACATGTCGGTTAACAACAAAACTCTGTAAAATCTTTAAAATAAAGAAAAAAAAAATAACTGAATAGTAATCCACTGTATATATGTGCCACATCTTCTTTACCCATTCCTATGTTGGTGGACAGCTAGGCTGCTTCCATGTCTTGACTATTATAAATAGTGTTACAGTGAACACTGGGGTGCATGTATCTTTCTGAATTACCATTTTTTCTCCAGATATATGCCCAGGCATGATATTGCTGCATTATATGGTAGTTCTATTTTTAGTGTTTTAAGGAAACTCCATCCACGTGCCTTCCTAATTGGAGCAAGGCAGACGTTCCAGGGAGTCGATATCCCTTGGTGGAACTCTTAACTTGTGATTGATGGACATTAGTACAGTAGTCCGGGTAAGGCCTGTTACCTATGCAGGACTATTAAGAGTGCTTCCTGGGCTTCCCTGGTGGTCCAGTGGGTAGGGACACCGCCTTGCAGTGCAAGGGGCGCCGGTTCGATCCCTGGCCTGGGAAGATCCCACGTGCCGCGGAGCGGCTGGACCGATGTGTCCAATTGCGGAGCCGGAGCTCTGAAGCGCATGCGCCCAGAGCCGGTGCTCTGCGACAACAGATGCCACCACGATGGGAGGCCCACGTGGGCCAAAGAACAAAGATGGATGAAACTAGACAAAGGAAAGACCAGTGGAAGTGGCCTGCCCACCCCCCTCCCTCCCCACCCCCGCCAAAATAAATAAATAAATAAATGTTTAAAAAAAAAAAAAAGAGTGCTTCCTTTCATTATCAGCAATTCATTGGTGACTTTTAAAAATGGCAGTTTCAGGGTAGTGGTAGAGGTGGAAATTAGACTAGAGTGTGAACAGATAAGAAAACTGAGTCAGCTTATGCAGACAGATGTTTTGAGAACTTTGATAATGAAACAGAACAAAATGGTGAGGCAGCTGGAGGACCCTCTGGTAACAAGGAAGTGATTAACAAGGAAGGGATGTTTCAAGTATATACAAACAGGAATTAGACTCAGTGAAAATAGGACTGATGATAAAACAGAGAAAGGGGAAAACTAATCAACCAAAGTTCTTAGGGGGAAAAAAGATTCAATCTAGGGAAGCAACTGCTATTACATATTAATAGAACTCTTTGTCTGATAATGGGGAAGGAGTATCCAGGGATATGGCATATGAATGATCTGGGAACAAACATGTCGGTTAACAACAAAACTCTGTAAAATCTTTAAAATAAAAAAAAAATAACTGAATAGTAATCCACTGTATATATGTGCCACATCTTCTTTACCCATTCCTATGTTGGTGGACAGCTAGGCTGCTTCCATGTCTTGACTATTATAAATAGTGTTACAGTGAACACTGGGGTGCATGTATCTTTCTGAATTACCATTTTTTCTCCAGATATATGCCCAGGCATGATATTGCTGCATTATATGGTAGTTCTATTTTTAGTGTTTTAAGGAAACTCCATCCACGTGCCTTCCTAATTGGAGCAAGGCAGACGTTCCAGGGAGTCGATATCCCTTGGTGGAACTCTTAACTTGTGATTGATGGACATTAGTACAGTAGTCCGGGTAAGGCCTGTTACCTATGCAGGACTATTAAGAGTGCTTCCTGGGCTTCCCTGGTGGTCCAGTGGGTAGGGACACCGCCTTGCAGTGCAAGGCGCCGGTTCGATCCTGGCCTGGGAAGATCCCACGTGCGCGGAGCGGCTGGACCGATGTGTCCAATTGCGGAGCCGGAGCTCTGAAGCGCATGCGCCCAGAGCCGGTGCTCTCGACAACAGATGCCACCACGATGGGAGGCCCACGTGGGCCAAAGAACAAAGATGGATGAAACTAGACAAAGGAAAGACCAGTGGAAGTGGCCTGCCCACCCCCCCCCCCCCCCCCCCCTGCCAAAATAAATAAATAAATAAATGTTTAAAAAAAAAAAAAGTGCTTCCTTTCATTATCAGCAATTCATTGGTGACTTTTAAAAATGGCAGTTTCAGGGTAGTGGTAGAGGTGGAAATTAGACTAGAGTGTGAACAGATAAGAAAACTGAGTCAGCTTATGCAGACAGATGTTTTGAGAACTTTGATAATGAAACAGAACAAAATGGTGAGGCAGCTGGAGGACCCTCTGGTAACAAGGAAGTGATTAACAAGGAAGGGATGTTTCAAGTATATACAAACAGGAATTAGACTCAGTGAAAATAGGACTGATGATAAAACAGAGAAAGGGGAAAACTAATCAACCAAAGTTCTTAGGGGGAAAAAAGATTCAATCTAGGGAAGCAACTGCTATTACATATTAATAGAACTCTTTTGTCTGATAAAGTAGGTACAAAAGAACCATAATTTTAAGTTGTAAACAATGTATAACGTTCTTTACCTTGTTTTTAACATCCTTTTTGATAGTTCTCCACACTGGTTGAGCATTTAATGCTCAAGACAATTGTTTTAATTAACCTGCAATAATGATTACTAGAACGTACATTCTATCCTAAGAATGACAGTCACCCAGTAATAGTCACTTAGACCAGAAGTTCCAAAACTGTCAACTACAGATTAATAGCTGACATGAACTGTTAGAAAAGTGCTCTCCCCATGCAATTAAGATAATCTTACTGTTATGACCAGTGTGATTAAAAGAGGTTCATGATCAAATAGATTTGGGAAACACTACATAGCCTATTCTCAGATATCCACAAGATTCTACAATATAGACTTCGGTTTAATTTTATTTAACCAAGGGATTTCCTCAGAATGAGATATGAGAATTTATTCACATATTAAAACATATTCCCTTCTAAGTATCCATACACACTCATCTGTAAATCAGCTACTCATCTATAGCATTCATGCAGTCTCAAAATACCCAAACTAGCTTGGAATATGGAAGGTCGATGTATTATCTTCAAAGCTTAACCCACTCACTTTAGAGACCATTACCTCTCATTTATCCTAGTCTTGATTCCTATGAATTAATTTTTCCTCCTAGAGAAATGTCCCTTGATTACTTCATTTTCTTTCTATCCTGGTTGCCACCATTGACAATGTAATACAGGCCAGGCTATAGTGATTCAATGTTTAATAAGTTTTTTATGCAAATTGTGTCAAAGGTCTTAGAAAGTCTAAATGTATTTTATTCGTGTGTTTCCTTTTATCTACATGCATATTTATCCCCTTTGCAGAACTCTAGAAGATCAAAATGCTCTCTCAATATGAGGGGGGAAATATCACAGTGCTGAAGAAAAAGCCAGAAGCTGTTCCTCCACAGAAATAAAGTGGAATAAAATTAAATAGAAAATTTCTTCTCATGGCATATTCACAACATGTGGGAAATGCAAAAACATTTGGATATTAGGGGAAAAAGATTCAATCTAGGGAAGCAACTGCTATTACATATTAATAGAACTCTTTTGTCTGATAAAGTAGGTACAAAAGAACCATAATTTTAAGTTGTAAACAATGTATAACGTTCTTTACCTTGTTTTTAACATCCTTTTTGATAGTTCTCCACACTGGTTGAGCATTTAATGCTCAAGACAATTGTTTTAATTAACCTGCAATAATGATTACTAGAACGTACATTCTATCCTAAGAATGACAGTCACCCAGTAATAGTCACTTAGACCAGAAGTTCCAAAACTGTCAACTACAGATTAATAGCTGACATGAACTGTTAGAAAAGTGCTCTCCCCATGCAATTAAGATAATCTTACTGTTATGACCAGTGTGATTAAAAGAGGTTCATGATCAAATAGATTTGGGAAACACTACATAGCCTATTCTCAGATATCCACAAGATTCTACAATATAGACTTCGGTTTAATTTTATTTAACCAAGGGATTTCCTCAGAATGAGATATGAGAATTTATTCACATATTAAAACATATTCCCTTCTAAGTATCCATACACACTCATCTGTAAATCAGCTACTCATCTATAGCATTCATGCAGTCTCAAAATACCCAAACTAGCTTGGAATATGGAAGGTCGATGTATTATCTTCAAAGCTTAACCCACTCACTTTAGAGACCATTACCTCTCATTTATCCTAGTCTTGATTCCTATGAATTAATTTTTCCTCCTAGAGAAATGTCCCTTGATTACTTCATTTTCTTTCTATCCTGGTTGCCACCATTGACAATGTAATACAGGCCAGGCTATAGTGATTCAATGTTTAATAAGTTTTTTATGCAAATTGTGTCAAAGGTCTTAGAAAGTCTAAATGTATTTTATTCGTGTGTTTCCTTTTATCTACATGCATATTTATCCCCTTTGCAGAACTCTAGAAGATCAAAATGCTCTCTCAATATGAGGGGGGAAATATCACAGTGCTGAAGAAAAAGCCAGAAGCTGTTCCTCCACAGAAATAAAGTGGAATAAAATTAAATAGAAAATTTCTTCTCATGGCATATTCACAACATGTGGGAAATGCAAAAAACATTTGGATATGTTTTTGCAACCTAAGCCAGAACATGTGTTTGAACATGTTAAATATGAAAAAATAAAAGTGATGGGAAAAGGGTGGGAGGGCTTCCTCTAGTTTGAGTGATGCTAATGTATAAATATGAATAACAGTTTCATTTTTTTTTTTTTAAAGATTTATTTTTTTATTAATTTTTGGGCGGGGGTTGGGTTGGGGAGGGAGGGGAGCAGGTGGGCCACTTCTATTGGTCTTTCATTTCTCTATTTTCATCCGTCTTTGTTCTTTGGCTCCTGTGGGCCTCCCATCGCGGTGGCGTCTGTCGTCGCAGAGCACCGGCTCTGGTCGCATGCTCTCCAGAGCCCCGGCTCGGTAATTGGACACACCGGTCCAGCCGCTCCGCAGCACTCGGGATCTTCCCAGGCCAGGGATCAAACCGGCGCCCCTTGCACTGCAAGGCGGCGTCCCCATCCACTGGACCACCAGGGGAAGCCCAACAGTTTCATTTTCATCTTCAAAAATGTTCTCAGAGAAACTCGCAACAATATTTTAGACCAAATTTATATTACATAAAATTTCTATCCATAGTGCTAATAAGAGTTGATTTTTAATACTAAAGTGAAATTTCAGATAATAGAAAGTTAGACAGTGTCTCAGGAAAATGAGTTCGAACCTTAAATGTTACCAGAACAATAATCATTTCTACAGAGTTGAGATTGTTATAGAGCATACCATGACTTTCAACTCATGGGTCTTTTGTGGAGCCAAAATATCCCACAGCAAACATACTGAGTATTAAAATAAAACTGGATTAATACCCACCATTGACAATGTAATACAGGCCAGGCTATAGTGATTCAATGTTTAATAAGTTTTTTATGCAAATTGTGTCAAAGGTCTTAGAAAGTCTAAATGTATTTTATTCGTGTGTTTCCTTTTATCTACATGCATATTTATCCCCTTTGCAGAACTCTAGAAGATCAAAATGCTCTCTCAATATGAGGGGGGAAATATCACAGTGCTGAAGAAAAAGCCAGAAGCTGTTCCTCCACAGAAATAAAGTGGAATAAAATTAAATAGAAAATTTCTTCTCATGGCATATTCACAACATGTGGGAAATGCAAAAAACATTTGGATATGTTTTTGCAACCTAAGCCAGAACATGTGTTTGAACATGTTAAATATGAAAAAATAAAAGTGATGGGAAAAGGGTGGGAGGGCTTCCTCTAGTTTGAGTGATGCTAATGTATAAATATGAATAACAGTTTCATTTTTTTTTTAAAGATTTATTTTTTTATTAATTTTTGGGCGGGGGTTGGGTTGGGGAGGGAGGGGAGCAGGTGGGCCACTTCTATTGGTCTTTCATTTCTCTATTTTCATCCGTCTTTGTTCTTTGGCTCCTGTGGGCCTCCCATCGCGGTGGCGTCTGTCGTCGCAGAGCACCGGCTCTGGTCGCATGCTCTCCAGAGCCCCGGCTCGGTAATTGGACACCCCGGGTCCAGCCGCCCGCAGCACGCTGGGATCTTCCCAGGCCAGGGATCAAACCGGCGCCCCTTGCACTGCAAGGCGGCGTCCCCATCCACTGGACCACCAGGGAAGCCCAACAGTTTCATTTTCATCTTCAAAAATGTTCTCAGAGAAACTCGCAACAATATTTTAGACCAAATTTATATTACATAAAATTTCTATCCATAGTGCTAATAAGAGTTGATTTTTAATACTAAAGTGAAATTTCAGATAATAGAAAGTTAGACAGTGTCTCAGGAAAATGAGTTCGAACCTTAAATGTTACCAGAACAATAATCATTTCTACAGAGTTGAGATTGTTATAGAGCATACCATGACTTTCAACTCATGGGTCTTTTGTGGAGCCAAAATATCCCACAGCAAACATACTGAGTATTAAAATAAAACTGGATTAATACCCTTGAGTAAAATTCACCTTTGGGCAAGAAGCATCAGGGCAAAATTCAAATCTCAGAGCCTCCTTACTGAGTTAAACATAGTCTTGAGGGTATGCAGCTCCCTTCCACTGATATCTACGTAAAGTCGAAATGGCTTTTTATTAAGACCCATGACTAATTACCTATAATGCTTTTGCAATACTTTGGATTCAGAATGCCCAAGAACATGAAACTGAACAACTCACAAGTCAAATTGTTTCAATTTTTTGAGGACAATGTTAACATAACATAGTTAGACTGCCTATATTCCCACAAGACGACCTGAGAGGTCAAAGAACTACATCACGGGTTTTCATAATCATTCCATTTATCACGATTATACACTAAGTCCCTTTTGAAAGTCACTTATTTCTTTTAAGTAAAGATGAGATAATAGGAGTCAATTACATTAGTTTACACCAATCAGTTAATAAGTATGGAGTGGCTATCTACTAATATGATTTTTAAAATCTATACATAAATATCATATCCTTGAAATGTAACAAATAATGGTGACACCAGGTGACAAAAGCTTCTGCACACAGTAGGTGCTTCAAAACGGATTGGTTTGAATGTGAAAAAAATAGCAAATAATTTCACACGATATAAAATTTCATGCTACAATACATGGTATACACCCGTGGTTCTCCAAGGATGATCTCCAGACCAGAACTACCAGCACTGTGTGGGAACTTACTATAAAATGGCAATTTTCTCAGACTCTACTCCATAGCAAATGGAATCTGAAACTTTGTGGAGGAGCCCAGCAATTTCTATTAGAGTAAGCTCTGGAGAATTGATGCTTTTGAACTATGATGTTGGAGAAGACTCTTGAGAGTCCCTTGGACTGCAAGGAGATCAAACCAGTCCCTCCTAAAGAAAACCAATCCTGAATATTCACTGGAGGGACTGATGCTGAGGCTGAAGTTCCAATACTTTGGCCACCTGATGTGAAGAGACGACTCACTGGAAAAGACTCACTGATGCTGGGAAAGATTGAAGGCAAAAGGAGAAGGGGGCAACAGCAGATGAGATGGTTAGATAGCATCACTGATTCAGCAGACATTAATTTGTGCAAACCCTGGGAGATAGTGGAGGCCAGAGGAGCTTAGCGCAGTGCAGAGCATGGGGTCGAAAAGAGATGGACACAACTTAGCAACTGAATAAAATAACAAAGCTTGTTAGCTGATTCTGATGCACACTCAGGTTTAAGAACCTCTGGTGTGAACTACAGATGCTAGCTGTTCTGCAGAGTCAAAGGGAATGACTAACAATGGGATGACAAGGCCATGCTTCATCAGGGAGGCAGCAAAGCCAGGCTTCCTTCTCTCCCCATGCAGTTAAGACAAAAGAAAATTAATCACTGATGGTTATAAGCAGTGTGATTAAACACTGTGTTCATTTTGATCTCATCCAAGTAAAGACAATGAGGGCCCACTTGATCTAGATCAAGAAAACACAAGTGAAAGGACTCTTTGGGGAGGAAAAAACTGTTCAAGTATGGTCACGTTTGTGAGGTAGAAAACAAAAATGGAACACGGAAGGAATGACTTTCTGGCAGAAACTGGCTAAAGCTGGTAGGACTTCCCAGGTGGTGTGGGTGGTAAAGAACCCAGCTGCCAATGGTGTGAGGTAGGGGAAACCAAATCCACACAGTGACAAAAGCTTCTGCACACAGTGGGCTTCAAAACGGATTGGTTTGAATGTGAAAAAAATAGCAAATAATTTCACACGATATAAAATTTCATGCTACAATACATGGTATACACCCGTGGTTCTCCAAGGATGATCTCCAGACCAGAACTACCAGCACTGTGTGGGAACTTACTATAAAATGGCAATTTTCTCAGACTCTACTCCATAGCAAATGGAATCTGAAACTTTGTGGAGGAGCCCAGCAATTTCTATTAGAGTAAGCTCTGGAGAATTGATGCTTTTGAACTATGATGTTGGAGAAGACTCTTGAGAGTCCCTTGGACTGCAAGGAGATCAAACCAGTCCCTCCTAAAGAAAACCAATCCTGAATATTCACTGGAGGGACTGATGCTGAGGCTGAAGTTCCAATACTTTGGCCACCTGATGTGAAGAGACGACTCACTGGAAAAGACTCACTGATGCTGGGAAAGATTGAAGGCAAAAGGAGAAGGGGGCAACAGCAGATGAGATGGTTAGATAGCATCACTGATTCAGCAGACATTAATTTGTGCAAACCCTGGGAGATAGTGGAGGCCAGAGGAGCTTAGCGCAGTGCAGAGCATGGGGTCGAAAAGAGATGGACACAACTTAGCAACTGAATAAAATAACAAAGCTTGTTAGCTGATTCTGATGCACACTCAGGTTTAAGAACCTCTGGTGTGAACTACAGATGCTAGCTGTTCTGCAGAGTCAAAGGGAATGACTAACAATGGGATGACAAGGCCATGCTTCATCAGGGAGGCAGCAAAGCCAGGCTTCCTTCTCTCCCCATGCAGTTAAGACAAAAGAAAATTAATCACTGATGGTTATAAGCAGTGTGATTAAACACTGTGTTCATTTTGATCTCATCCAAGTAAAGACAATGAGGGCCCACTTGATCTAGATCAAGAAAACACAAGTGAAAGGACTCTTTGGGGAGGAAAAAACTGTTCAAGTATGGTCACGTTTGTGAGGTAGAAAACAAAAATGGAACACGGAAGGAATGACTTTCTGGCAGAAACTGGCTAAAGCTGGTAGGACTTCCCAGGTGGTGTGGGTGGTAAAGAACCCAGCTGCCAATGCAGAAGACGTAAGAGACTCTCGTTCCATCCCTGGGTGGGGAAGACCCTCTGAAGGAGGTGTGGCAACCCACTCCGGTATCCTTGCCTGGCGAATCCCAGGGGTGGAGAAGCCCAGTGGGCAACAGTCCATAGGGTCATAAAGAGTCAGATACAATTGAAGTGACTTAGCACACAAGCGTGCAACCCATACTGGAGTTGTACACTGTTGTCTTAGAAGGCACTGAACCAACATATGATCACAGAGTTGAATGGAAATTAAAAAAAAAAATCACTCTGACATTATTCTAAAGAAAATTCCCATCAAGTCCACATAGGGTTAGGGAATTTTAACTACCAGATTACCTTTCTAATTGATTCAAAACATCTCTCTACAATCACTCCCAGGGAAGCCTCTGACTGCTTTGATTGAGTCAAAATGATCGTATATCCATTCTAAGTCAAAAAATCTCTTACCAAGTGGATGGGTTAGTCTAATTGATCAGCCTGAGGCAGGAGGTTCCTATGATTTACAGGCCCCCTCATACTACAAAGAGTGAAGAAGGTGTCTTCCTCCATCAAAGACCAGACAAAGACGACTCGGGGGTCATGCTGAAAGAACCATCTGCTCCAGTTGAGCAGACTGGGACTAATGACCTGGCAAACAAGGGAAGCCAAGATAGGCCAATTTGATGCATATAATAAAATATGAAATGGTCATCTAGAAGATAAGAGATGGGAGGGGAAAGCAAAGTAGTGTGATTAAACAATGTGTTCATTTTGACCTCATCCAAGTAAGAATAATGAGAGCCTAACTGATCTAGGTAAAGAGAACAATACAAGTGAAAGGACTTTTGGGGGAGAAGAAAACTTCCCAAAGGAGGGAGCAGAAGAAAGAACAGAAGGAGAAGGAAAAGAGAAGCTCAGATCTCTTTTTCCTTTTCTGCTTGCCTCTCTACCTTCTCTTCCTTTCTGAATCTTTCACCTCCTCATTCAACTTGTCGCTATAACATCAGGGATAGACATTCCTAGGCCTTCCCAAGAACTGTAAAGATGACTCATCTGTTAACAATACTCTTCTGTTTGAGTGTGAACTGGAGTCTCCAAGAGAAAGATTCCTATTTCCTTCACTTTGGTCAAATATCCAGCTCAGAATGAAGAGCCAACCACATTCTGATGGGCAAGGTAACGGTTTGTGGAGATGGAGCCTCCTATTTTAAGAGACACAATCCTGAGAGGCTAATCCACGCTAGTAAGTTGCAGCTTAACCATCATATGGGTGAGGGCTATGTTGTCACTGTGCTCTCGAACTTTGTGGGTCAAAAAATGCAGCACAAAACGTAGCATATCAGTTGGGAAACATAAGCATAGACCTCTGTATTACTGCCTTTCTCCTGTCTCTATAAACGTCTTCATTTTTCAAATGTGGCTCAGATGAGAGAGAAGAAAACAGGATAAACAATAAACTCAGTTGTTGACAAGAGGAGGACTTAAAACGGCAACAAGGCATCCATATCTCCACCAAAACAGAGATTCCTTTTCAGCTCAAACTTTGGTCTGACAACAGGAACAAGTTTTAAAAAGCATCTCCATGACAAAAGCACGGGAAACACCACACACACAAGCCGAAAACAAACCTGTCTGCCACATCCTCATTGAACAAAGGGAGGATGTGAGGTTTACGCAAATGGAAAAGAAAATCATTTGCAGGGAAGGAAGGCTCATGACAGAACTCTTCCTGCTCTAATGTGGTACTGGGGTCCCCGCAGGCAGTGGGTCCCAAGGACAGGACCCGCCATGCCCACCACCGCCCATCACCAGATGGTCATGAGAGTCCAAAATTACAGAACTGGGCTCATTAGACTTGAGTGCCTATATTGGTGAGTTTCACACAACTTTGTGAGCCAGCAGACAGAAGACGGATCAATATGAGCCAAGTCCCTGCCCTGAGACAGACAGCTGAACCAAGTTCAGTCCCTCCTCCCTGTAATTCTCCATCTCCCTGCGCTGCACACCTTCTTGCTCACCCCATGTCCCACCTGTGCAACAACACCAAATTTGCTGGCAGAACCACCCTGAGGGCTAACTGGCCTTAAGATTCTTTTTCCTAATTTATATTCACTACTCTTTCTATAAAGACATTCCTCCATCTCTCTCTTCTCAACTGGCAAACCCCCTCTTCCCACAAACAAAGCCAGCCATATTCCTTTCCCCTAGAACCTATTTTCTATTTTAACTATTAAACAGGGAACCTGGGAGTTATTACTAGATGACTTGAAGTTTCTTAAAGAATTTCACTTCGAATGGCAGGAGTAAGTTCCAAAAACATACTTTGTTCTATAGCCCAGATTCAAACACCCTCAAAGCACAGAGAGACCTTTAACTGACCAAAATCAGACTTGATGATTTTTTCACTGTGCTCGAACTTTGTGGGTCAAAAAATGCAGCACAAAACGTAGCATATCAGTTGGGAAACATAAGCATAGACCTCTGTATTACTGCCTTTCTCCTGTCTCTATAAACGTCTTCATTTTTCAAATGTGGCTCAGATGAGAGAGAAGAAAACAGGATAAACAATAAACTCAGTTGTTGACAAGAGGAGGACTTAAAACGGCAACAAGGCATCCATATCTCCACCAAAACAGAGATTCCTTTTCAGCTCAAACTTTGGTCTGACAACAGGAAAAAAGTTTTAAAAGCATCTCCATGACAAAAGCACGGGAAACACCACACACACAAGCCGAAAACAAACCTGTCTGCCACATCCTCATTGAACAAAGGGAGGATGTGAGGTTTACGCAAATGGAAAAGAAAATCATTTGCAGGGAAGGAAGGCTCATGACAGAACTCTTCCTGCTCTAATGTGGTACTGGGGTCCCCGCAGGCAGTGGGTCCCAAGGACAGGACCCGCCATGCCCACCACCGCCCATCACCAGATGGTCATGAGAGTCCAAAATTACAGAACTGGGCTCATTAGACTTGAGTGCCTATATTGGTGAGTTTCACACAACTTTGTGAGCCAGCAGACAGAAGACGGATCAATATGAGCCAAGTCCCTGCCCTGAGACAGACAGCTGAACCAAGTTCAGTCCCTCCTCCCTGTAATTCTCCATCTCCCTGCGCTGCACACCTTCTTGCTCACCCCATGTCCCACCTGTGCAACAACACCAAATTTGCTGGCAGAACCACCCTGAGGGCTAACTGGCCTTAAGATTCTTTTTCCTAATTTATATTCACTACTCTTTCTATAAAGACATTCCTCCATCTCTCTCTTCTCAACTGGCAAACCCCCTCTTCCCACAAACAAAGCCAGCCATATTCCTTTCCCCTAGAACCTATTTTCTATTTTAACTATTAAACAGGGAACCTGGGAGTTATTACTAGATGACTTGAAGTTTCTTAAAGAATTTCACTTCGAATGGCAGGAGTAAGTTCCATCAGAAGAGAATGGAAGTCATACTTTGTTCTATAGCCCAGATTCAAACACCCTCAAAGCACAGAGAGACCTTTCATACAACTGACCAAAATCAGACTGTGTATTAGAATTGTCTATGTACATGGTTGTACTCTGTCATTCCTCCACCAGCCCAATCACGTGACAAGTCCAATCACATGACAAGCACGAACTTTTCTTATTTGTCCTCTAATCCTTGATCAGACCCAGCACAAAGCTTTATCTAAATACTCAGTCTGCTGAATGGAAGAGCAGGGGACACTCCGAAAGCCAAATGGATTAGCTAAATACATAGGAGTTAATCTACTAGCTAAGGTGGAACTTCCCACTCCAAATGGCAGGGCAGCCACACAGCTACAGGGCAAAATGAGAAGTGTACTGCCATTTGTTCGTGAAGATTCTCCAGTTACCTGAAACCACCTGGATATGTATATATACACACACATATATATATAACATTACATTATATTACATACTACATATATACATATTATATGCCTGCCTTCTGTTTCAGATCGCACAGACTCCATTCTCAGTCTCGGCTGCCCAAGCTTCCCATTTGAAAAGCAGACAATCTCCCAGCCTCTCCATAGGCACTAGGCGAGTCTTGCCAATGCTCAGTATGCACACACTCACCAGGTTCTTTCCCTGTTCTTGTCAGTGGGAGGGAGTAAACTGCTCCCCTCCCCTTCAACACATTCACACCCTGTCAGGTGTGAACGTGCATAGCAGGGCCTGTCCTGCAAAGCTGTCCCCTGAAAGAGTTAAAGTTTTGGAGGGCAGTAAACTGCTCCCTTTAGAACCACCCTGAGGGCTAACTGGCCTTAAGATTCTTTTCCTAATTTATATTCACTACTCTTTCTATAAAGACATTCCTCCATCTCTCTCTTCTCAACTGGCAAACCCCCTCTTCCCACAAACAAAGCCAGCCATATTCCTTTCCCCTAGAACCTATTTTCTATTTTAACTATTAAACAGGGAACCTGGGAGTTATTACTAGATGACTTGAAGTTTCTTAAAGAATTTCACTTCGAATGGCAGGAGTAAGTTCCATCAGAAGAGAATGGAAGTCATACTTTGTTCTATAGCCCAGATTCAAACACCCTCAAAGCACAGAGAGACCTTTCATACAACTGACCAAAATCAGACTGTGTATTAGAATTGTCTATGTACATGGTTGTACTCTGTCATTCCTCCACCAGCCCAATCACGTGACAAGTCCAATCACATGACAAGCACGAACTTTTCTTATTTGTCCTCTAATCCTTGATCAGACCCAGCACAAAGCTTTATCTAAATACTCAGTCTGCTGAATGGAAGAGCAGGGGACACTCCGAAAGCCAAATGGATTAGCTAAATACATAGGAGTTAATCTACTAGCTAAGGTGGAACTTCCCACTCCAAATGGCAGGGCAGCCACACAGCTACAGGGCAAAATGAGAAGTGTACTGCCATTTGTTCGTGAAGATTCTCCAGTTACCTGAAACCACCTGGATATGTATATATACACACACATATATATATAACATTACATTATATTACATACTACATATATACATATTATATGCCTTCCTTCTGTTTCAGATCGCACAGACTCCATTCTCAGTCTCGGCTGCCCAAGCTTCCCATTTGAAAAGCAGACAATCTCCCAGCCTCTCCATAGGCACTAGGCGAGTCTTGCCAATGCTCAGTATGCACACACTCACCAGGTTCTTTCCCTGTTCTTGTCAGTGGGAGGGAGTAAACTGCTCCCCTCCCCTTCAACACATTCACACCCTGTCAGGTGTGAACGTGCATAGCAGGGCCTGTCCTGCAAAGCTGTCCCCTGAAAGAGTTAAAGTGCCTCCTTTTAAACACAATCACAGAGGAGCAGACGGCATGGTGACTCCCCGAGAAGACGGTGCCCTCGCTTGGTTCTCAATTCCCTCACTCCACCTGGCGTCCCCAACAGCTGTGTGCGATCCATCTGCCCACCTCGAATCCATCAGGTGAATGCTTCATTTCCTTAATTGAGGTTAAGCTAACCCTAGTCATCAAAGACGGGGACAGAATGCTCCCTGTCGCACCTGTGCCTCTGATCACGTGACACCAACAACTCTTCCTGTGCTCAGCAGCTGCACGGTCACACCTGCAGTGCTCAGCACAGTGAATGAAGAGACACACAGGAACCGGTGACAGGCAGGCAGCTTTCTGAAGGACTCCTGGGCAGGTGTCATTCTCCTGCTTTAAAGTAATTTGAAAAACTCTTATTCACCCTCAACGACTTTGACACGTCATATCCCCCAAGCCCTGCCTGGGAAAGCCCGTGCCATCTCCACCATGTGGGTCTCATCTCAAATGCCTGCCTCCTCCACACCCGCCCAAAGTAACCATCACCCTGGACTCGATACCTATAATCCCCTTGCCTTTCTTTCGATTCAGTTCCCTTGCACCACCTTACTGTCAACTTAAACAAAAAGGTGTGATACATCAGATCCTACTGTTTTCACTTAATCATACTTCAACAAGATCTCTCCAAATTGTGGTGTCACCCTGTAGTTTACTTGATCTATCATACAGTGTCACTCTATGAATACTCTCCATTGACTCAGCCACTGATGGACTTTGGACTGTTATCAAGGATGTCATTAGACGTCTAGTACCCATCTCCAGTTGTACCGGCTTCAGAGTTTCTCTAGAGCATATTCTGAAGAATAAAACTGCTGGGGGACAGGGAATGGAAATGGCTCCCCTCACTCTGCATCTGAAAAATCTTTCTGCAGGAGCCCTGGCCTCTGCTTGCTTCAAGAGGGTGACATTTCCATGTTGTGACGTGTTGCTGGCTCTTTCTTCCAGCTCTTCTTCTTCCAGCCCTGTCGTAATCTAAAAGATTTGCCTTCACGTTTAATTCTTCAGAATAATTGAAGAATAAGTCTAGCAGCATAATTCTCAGCTTGGAGAGCCCCAAGAATCTTTAACTGGCACAACTTTTGCAGTCAACATGATGGAGATTTGTCTGCTAGACATCTGCATTTCTCTTGGGGGTTGTAATCAAGGGAAAATGGCCTTTCTCTCCATATACATAGGCATCAAATCTATTACAACTTACATTTTAAAACAGAATATTGAAACAAATTCATGCTCATCATTTTTATGTTGTGTTTATTCTCCCTCTCCCTCCTTTGAGATGGACAAGATTTTTTTAACTCAGTGATTTTGGGGAAGCTACTGACTTGTATGAATTTTTTTTTTTAATCTTGGACTCCTTTTTATTGATTATTTATTTTTATCCATCTTCATTCTTTGGCCTGTGTGGGCCTCTCATCGCAGTGGCCTCTCTCACTGCAAAGCACTGGCTCTGGGCACATGCGCTCTAGAGCGCTGGCTCATAATTGAACACACCAGTCTGGCTGCTCCATAGCACGTGGGATCTTCCTGGGCCAGGGATCGAACCGACACCCTTTGCACTGCAAGGTGGACTCTGTACCCACTGGACCACGAGGGAAGCCCTATAAATTCTTTTTTTGTTTAAAAAAAAACATTTATTTTTTATTTATTTATCTTTTTGGGGGGTGGAGTTGGGAGGGAGGGGGATGGGCGAGCCACTTCTATTGGTCTTTCATTTATCTATTTTCATCCATCTTTGTTCTTTGGCTCCTGTGGGCCTCCCATCGCGGTGGCCTCTGTCATTGTAGAGCACCAGCTCTGGGTGTATGCGCTCCAGAGCTCTGGCTCGGTAATTGGACACATCAGGCCAGCCACTCCATGGCATGTGGGATCTTCCCAGGCCAGGGATCGAGCCGGCGCCCCTTGCACTGCAAGGCGGTGTCCTTACCCACTGGACCACCAGGGGAAGCCCCCTGTGAATTCTTTAAAATTAAACTCTTTTCACATTTTATGACATGAGCCAAACTACTTGAGAAAATTAATAATCTGCTCCTGGACTTGAATGAGAAATTTAATAAGGAAAGTAAAATTTTTCTCCGTTTTCAGAGTGTATAAACCATATGCTCACCTTAAGTTAACCGTCACGTCTAGAATCAGGTGCTGGCTAGGTGATGTAGGGGCATTTATTTTTCCTCTTTAATCAGAGCAAGAGAACATGAGTACTTAAAATTCGTAATATTAACTGTCTAATTAGAGCCTCTTAAATGCTGTTTTAAATTAGGATAATTTTAAATTATTGGATGTGACAACTTGATACTTATTACAGACTTGTTTGTGTGGGGGAAATTTAGTAATAGTTCCATGCTCATCATTTTTATGTTGTGTTTATTCTCCCTCTCCCTCCTTTGAGATGGACAAGATTTTTTTAACTCAGTGATTTTGGGGAAGCTACTGACTTGTATGAATTTTTTTTTTTAATCTTGGACTCCTTTTTATTGATTATTTATTTTTATCCATCTTCATTCTTTGGCCTGTGTGGGCCTCTCATCGCAGTGGCCTCTCTCACTGCAAAGCACTGGCTCTGGGCACATGCGCTCTAGAGCGCTGGCTCATAATTGAACACACCAGTCTGGCTGCTCCATAGCACGTGGGATCTTCCTGGGCCAGGGATCGAACCGACACCCTTTGCACTGCAAGGTGGACTCTGTACCCACTGGACCACCAGGGAAGCCCTATAAATTCTTCTTTTGTTTAAAAAAAAACATTTATTTTTTATTTATTTATCTTTTTGGGGGGTGGAGTTGGGAGGGAGGGGGATGGGCGAGCCACTTCTATTGGTCTTTCATTTATCTATTTTCATCCATCTTTGTTCTTTGGCCGGTGTGGGCCTCCCATCGCGGTGGCCTCTCTCCTCGCTGAGCACCAGCTCTGGGTGTATGCGCTCCAGAGCTCTGGCTCGGTAATTGGACACATCAGGCCAGCCACTCCATGGCATGTGGGATCTTCCCAGGCCAGGGATCGAGCCGGCGCCCCTTGCACTGCAAGGCGGTGTCCTTACCCACTGGACCACCAGGGGAAGCCCCCTGTGAATTCTTTAAAATTAAACTCTTTTCACATTTTATGACATGAGCCAAACTACTTGAGAAAATTAATAATCTGCTCCTGGACTTGAATGAGAAATTTAATAAGGAAAGTAAAATTTTTCTCCGTTTTCAGAGTGTATAAACCATATGCTCACCTTAAGTTAACCGTCACGTCTAGAATCAGGTGCTGGCTAGGTGATGTAGGGGCATTTATTTTTCCTCTTTAATCAGAGCAAGAGAACATGAGTACTTAAAATTCGTAATATTAACTGTCTAATTAGAGCCTCTTAAATGCTGTTTTAAATTAGGATAATTTTAAATTATTGGATGTGACAACTATACAAACATGATACTTTCATTACAGACTTGTTTGTGTGAGAAGGGGAGAAAATTCCACTCAGAGCATCAATCTGTCACTCAGAATTAACTTCCAACAGTCATGGAGTCCCACTGGACCACTCACTGAATCTTAGCAATAAGTCTGTACCTATCATCCTCTCTCTGCAATTTAATCCTCACCCTCTGTTGGTCAAGTCTCTGCTCTTTAAAGGAAAAACCCCAACAAATTCAAGTTGAATTCTCATTCAAATTCATTGAGCTCCTAGTGTTTCTGAATGTGTTTAATGTTATCACTGACCGTAGTCCTTTCGGGCCTTCATGAATATCACGCCATGTTACCAATGAAGCAAAGATCATGTGAGTAGCTCAATCATAAAGAATGATAAAACAAACAAAAATAAGATCTCCAAATCTCCCTGGAGTGCTGATTAACATTTGAAAGTTACTTTTCTCCTTCTAGAATCTGATGAAAGTGATGCACTCTTTCCCTTAATCACACACAAAAAAAAAAACCCAACATCACCAAAGAGGTTGCATACAAATGCTGAAGGTTTGCAAAGCTTCTGATGGCCACGCCCATCTGCCTCACCTTGAATCTATCTACCCACTGACATTAAGAACCACTGGACAGTTCACACAATTCTAATACTTGTGAGAGAAAATATTCATCAGTCATTAAGTATGTGTGGGGAACCTACTGGATGCTAAATGCTGTGCTAGAAATGAGAAGCTCAGCAGAGAACAGTCAGACCTGGCCCCTGCCCTCATGAGGCTCACAGTCTCGTGAAGGATGCAGACAGTGACTAAATGACCAAGTCAACAATTCAGAATAGAAATACAGTTAGAAGTACAAACAGGAGCAAGACTGAGTGCTCAGAGAGCCAAGAAATGGGGATTCAGCCTCACCAGGAAGGTTTTAGAAGACTTTTCTGAGGTTGTGACATCAGAGCTGAGGGCTGAGCTAACAGGTGGAGGGATGGAAAGACAATCGGTGGGAAGTTGAGTACTTAAATTTAAATTAACTGTCTAATTAGAGCCTCTTAAATGCTGTTTTAAATTAGGATAATTTTAAATTATTGGATGTGACAACTATACAAACATGATACTTTCATTACAGACTTGTTTGTGTGAGAAGGGGAGAAAATTCCACTCAGAGCATCAATCTGTCACTCAGAATTAACTTCCAACAGTCATGGAGTCCCACTGGACCACTCACTGAATCTTAGCAATAAGTCTGTACCTATCATCCTCTCTCTGCAATTTAATCCTCACCCTCTGTTGGTCAAGTCTCTGCTCTTTAAAGGAAAAACCCCAACAAATTCAAGTTGAATTCTCATTCAAATTCATTGAGCTCCTAGTGTTTCTGAATGTGTTTAATGTTATCACTGACCGTAGTCCTTCCGGGCCTTCATGAATATCACGCCATGTTACCAATGAAGCAAAGATCATGTGAGTAGCTCAATCATAAAGAATGATAAAACGAACAAAAATAAGATCTCCAAATCTCCCTGGAGTGCTGATTAACATTTGAAAGTTACTTTTCTCCTTCTAGAATCTGATGAAAGTGATGCACTCTTTCCCTTAATCACAAAAAAAAAAAAAACCCAACATCACCAAAGAGGTTGCATACAAATGCTGAAGGTTTGCAAAGCTTCTGATGGCCACGCCCATCTGCCTCACCTTGAATCTATCTACCCACTGACATTAAGAACCACTGGACAGTTCACACAATTCTAATACTTGTGAGAGAAAATATTCATCAGTCATTAAGTATGTGTGGGGAACCTACTGGATGCTAAATGCTGTGCTAGAAATGAGAAGCTCAGCAGAGAACAGTCAGACCTGGCCCCTGCCCTCATGAGGCTCACAGTCTCGTGAAGGATGCAGACAGTGACTAAATGACCAAGTCAACAATTCAGAATAGAAATACAGTTAGAAGTACAAACAGGAGCAAGACTGAGTGCTCAGAGAGCCAAGAAATGGGGATTCAGCCTCACCAGGAAGGTTTTAGAAGACTTTTCTGAGGTTGTGACATCAGAGCTGAGGGCTGAGCTAACAGGTGGAGGGATGGAAAGACAATCTGAAGGAGTAGGAACAGCAGAACTGAATGTTATATACTGAGAGGGAACATTGTATATAAGAAAGAGTGGACACGTACAGAGAGATGGGAGAGAAAGGTACAAGCTAGGCTGAAGGGATAAATTATGCAATCTTTATCATCATGCTTTAATATTTCTTTTTTTCTTCCTTAATTTTGGAGCAATGAGAAGTCACTGAGAAGTTGTAATCTGGAAGGTATGCAATGAGATTTGAATCTAATAAATTCATCTTGCATGGAGAACAGAGAGGTAAAGGACCGTAACGGATCCTGAAAGATCAGATCAGAGGTCACACTGGGAGTCTAGTTAAGAACAATAACTACACAAGGATGGAGACTGAGGGGATGAGTGTGCTTGGACCCAAGAGATATAGAGTTGGGAAAATTAACAGACATTGACCAGTGCCTGCCACATAGTAAGAACTGAATGATTTGCTTCAGTCCCGTCCAACTCTGTGCGACTCTATAGACTGTAGCCCACCAGGCCCCTCTGTCCATGGGATTCTCCAGACAAGAATACTGGAGTGGATTGCCATTCCCTTCTCAAGGGGATCTTCCCAACCCAGGGATTGAACCCGAGTCTCTTACATGGGTTCGTTACCACTAGTGCTACCTGGGAAGGCCCTATAGCAGGATCTACATAGTAGGCACTCAGCACACAAGTGTTGAATAAATAAATAAAGTAACAAATAATGTTAATCCTGAATGAAGGGTTGAAAGATCAGTTCACACAATTCTAATACTTGTGAGAGAAAATATTCATCAGTCATTAAGTATGTGTGGGGAACCTACTGGATGCTAAATGCTGTGCTAGAAATGAGAAGCTCAGCAGAGAACAGTCAGACCTGGCCCCTGCCCTCATGAGGCTCACAGTCTCGTGAAGGATGCAGACAGTGACTAAATGACCAAGTCAACAATTCAGAATAGAAATACAGTTAGAAGTACAAACAGGAGCAAGACTGAGTGCTCAGAGAGCCAAGAAATGGGGATTCAGCCTCACCAGGAAGGTTTTAGAAGACTTTTCTGAGGTTGTGACATCAGAGCTGAGGGCTGAGCTAACAGGTGGAGGGATGGAAAGACAATCTGAAGGAGTAGGAACAGCAGAACTGAATGTTATATACTGAGAGGGAACATTGTATATAAGAAAGAGTGGACACGTACAGAGAGATGGGAGAGAAAGGTACAAGCTAGGCTGAAGGGATAAATTATGCAATCTTTATCATCATGCTTTAATATTTCTTTTTTTCTTCCTTAATTTTGGAGCAATGAGAAGTCACTGAGAAGTTGTAATCTGGAAGGTATGCAATGAGATTTGAATCTAATAAATTCATCTTGCATGGAGAACAGAGAGGTAAAGGACCGTAACGGATCCTGAAAGATCAGATCAGAGGTCACACTGGGAGTCTAGTTAAGAACAATAACTACACAAGGATGGAGACTGAGGGGATGAGTGTGCTTGGACCCAAGAGATATAGAGTTGGGAAAATTAACAGACATTGACCAGTGCCTGCCACATAGTAAGAACTGAATGATTTGCTTCAGTCCCGTCCAACTCTGTGCGACTCTATAGACTGTAGCCCACCAGGCCCCTCTGTCCATGGGATTCTCCAGACAAGAATACTGGAGTGGATTGCCATTCCCTTCTCAAGGGGATCTTCCCAACCCAGGGATTGAACCCGAGTCTCTTACATGGGTTCGTTACCACTAGTGCTACCTGGGAAGGCCCTATAGCAGGATCTACATAGTAGGCACTCAGCACACAAGTGTTGAATAAATAAATAAAGTAACAAATAATGTTAATCCTGAATGAAGGGTTGAAAGATCAGGTTCTGTAAAGTGAAAATGAGTAAATTACTGGGAGTAAAAGGTTCACAGAATAACAAGGAGAGAAACTCACGTTTGCTTAATATCAACGGTTTGTGCGTTTGTAACTTCCTTAGAATGTGGCAAAACAATTATGACTGGTAAGGAAACCATGCAAGAAGGTAAACAGGGCTTTAATAACCAGCCTTGTACACCTTTCAACAATCTCCCAGTCACGCAGGTTGGCATGCTCTTCTTTGATTTCAAACATTTTAAAAAGGAGGTTACTATGTGGAAATATTTTAGAAAACTTATAACTGATGTGGAAATAAGGCTCTGGAGTTTCAGGTCTCTGGTGCAGGCACAGCCCCTGGAGTCCAACCTGGGAAATTTTTTTGGAGGGGGGTGGGCGGGAGGCGGGTTGAGGAGGGAGGGGGGCAGACAGGCCACTTCTATTGGTCTTTCATTTATCTATTTTCATCCATCTTTGTTCTTTGGCCTGTGTGGGCCTCCCATCGTGGTGGCCTCTGTTGTCACAGAGCACCAGCTCTGGGTGCATGCACTCCAGAGCTCAGGCTCGGTAATTGGACACATCGGTCCAGCCGCTCTGCGGCACGTGGGATCTTCCCAGGCCAGGGATAGAACCAGCGCCCCTTGCACTGCAAGGTGGTGCCCTTACCCACTGGACTACCAGGGAAGCCTCTGGAAAATTCTTGATAAATCGCTAAGGGGACTTCCCTGGAAGCCCAGTGGCTAAGACCCTGTACTTTCCAATGCAGGGGCCTGAGTTTGATTCCTAGTCAGGGAAATAGATCCCATATGCTGCAACCAAGATCCAGAGCAGCAAAATAAATAAAAATAGACATTAAATAAATAAATTACTAGGGATACTGACCCTTTATAAACCCCAAATCATTCAGCTTGATTCCATTGCATGGATATAGCATGCATGTGATGAAACAGGACAAGCTCTATGTTTCTGTTCTCCAGCCTGACTATATCCAAAAATTCCTATATGATTCTGTTCAGTTACTAAGAATGCAAATGAATGCATGCATAAGGGAGATTCATTCTCACTTATGGAATCTATATACATTGAATGGTTTGGGTCTTTATTATCCTTGACTTTTGCTCTTAGATGCAAAGTTAAATTAATGACCTCATTCACTGTATATTTTGAAACCAATCCCCAAAAGTTTTAGAAAAGGGATGGATTATATGGATGCTTCATTTCCCCAGTAGAGCTCTGTGTCTCAGACTGCTGTCTGATGAAGATTACAGGCTTAGAGATGGTCCCATCAACAAAGCCAAAGGTAGTAAAGTGCCTCAGAATTTTTCCAAAGTGAACCAGAAGTAGCAGAACAGGGAATTCAGCATTCAGTGAACATCTTACCAGAGACGTGGTGTTTCTTACATTAGGATAAGAAATAAAATGCAACCAGTTTTTCCCCATCATCATCTAGGCTAGGGTTAACCGACTTTTTTGTGAAGAGGTATTATTTCTAATTTCACCCAAGGTCTCATGACTTACGGGGTATGACTTGGTAACAACTAGGGGACCATAGAAGGAATATAGAAATTGAAATTCCTGGTTAAAGATGATTGTGGGACTTCCCTGCTTTCCAGTGGTTACAAATTTGCTTTCTAATGCAGGGTATGTGGGTTTGATCCCTGGATGGGGAACTAAGATCCCCTATGCCACAAGGCAACTAAGCCCACATGCTCTGGGGCCAGAGTGCCACAACTACAGAGCCCGTATGCTGCACCTAAGGCCTCTCACAGACAAATAAAGAAAGAAATAATTTTAAAAGATGACTGTAAGACATTACTCTGAATACTAATCAGAAAAAGAAAAGACTTTTCTGTCATACTCTGTGATCACCGATGGCTTAACTAAAGCAACTGGCTTTGAAATTGTATTAAGTTTGTAAATAAAAATAGACATTAAATAAATAAATTACTAGGGATACTGACCCTTTATAAACCCCAAATCATTCAGCTTGATTCCATTGCATGGATATAGCATGCATGTGATGAAACAGGACAAGCTCTATGTTTCTGTTCTCCAGCCTGACTATATCCAAAAATTCCTATATGATTCTGTTCAGTTACTAAGAATGCAAATGAATGCATGCATAAGGGAGATTCATTCTCACTTATGGAATCTATATACATTGAATGGTTTGGGTCTTTATTATCCTTGACTTTTGCTCTTAGATGCAAAGTTAAATTAATGACCTCATTCACTGTATATTTTGAAACCAATCCCCAAAAGTTTTAGAAAAGGGATGGATTATATGGATGCTTCATTTCCCCAGTAGAGCTCTGTGTCTCAGACTGCTGTCTGATGAAGATTACAGGCTTAGAGATGGTCCCATCAACAAAGCCAAAGGTAGTAAAGTGCCTCAGAATTTTTCCAAAGTGAACCAGAAGTAGCAGAACAGGGAATTCAGCATTCAGTGAACATCTTACCAGAGACGTGGTGTTTCTTACATTAGGATAAGAAATAAAATGCAACCAGTTTTTCCCCATCATCATCTAGGCTAGGGTTAACCGACTTTTTTGTGAAGAGGTATTATTTCTAATTTCACCCAAGGTCTCATGACTTACGGGGTATGACTTGGTAACAACTAGGGGACCATAGAAGGAATATAGAAATTGAAATTCCTGGTTAAAGATGATTGTGGGACTTCCCTGCTTTCCAGTGGTTACAAATTTGCTTTCTAATGCAGGGTATGTGGGTTTGATCCCTGGATGGGGAACTAAGATCCCCTATGCCACAAGGCAACTAAGCCCACATGCTCTGGGGCCAGAGTGCCACAACTACAGAGCCCGTATGCTGCACCTAAGGCCTCTCACAGACAAATAAAGAAATAAATAGTTTTTAAAAGATGACTGTAAGACATTACTCTGAATACTAATCAGAAAAAGAAAAGACTTTTTTTCTGTCATACTCTGTGATCACCGATGGCTTAACTAAAGCAACTGGCTTTGAAATTGTATTAAGTTTTGATGTCCAGATAGCTACTA
This sequence comes from Tragulus kanchil, assembly GCA_022376925.1. NCBI lineage: Eukaryota > Metazoa > Chordata > Mammalia > Artiodactyla > Tragulidae > Tragulus > Tragulus kanchil. The sequence continues at coordinate 146,689,034 of JAIOJX010000003.1, forward strand.
GTTGGAGATTTACTGAACTAAGTTTCCTTGTTCTCTTTCTGGCCAGTGGCTTGACCTTTAAGCAGGTTGAGAAGAGCCTGCAGCTTTGTGATGAGAACTGATCTGCATGGAAATAATTGACTGAACTCAGGACCCAGACAGAGTACTCCTTGCAACCACTTCTCCCAAATGACTTGAGCCTCAAAGTGGTCCAATCCCATCAACTGCAAAGGCTCAGCACACTCCTTATTGAATCCAAGATACAGATGTCTAACCCCAAATATGTGACACAGGCCATCTCAAAGACGAGCATCAATAAATGGCTCTCTTTAATCTTAAAATTAAGATTAGCTTACCATTCTTAAATATTCAACTTCTAATACCCACATTAATAAAGGAATCAAAGGGATGAATAGTCCAAAATAAAGGATAATACGAAGTAATTTATATTTGGCTTCAATATTCATTATGAGATTTTGAAGGTGAGCCAATTAACTTTCTAATTATGACTTGGCTTTACAGAATGAGTTTGTATTCTCAACTGGATTCTGCTGAAAAACCAGCTAATGGTGTGCCAGAAGCCAGGAGAAATTTAACCTGCAATTTAAAATTTTCTGCACATGATGCATCCATACATTATTAATATCACAAGCTGATTTGTTCTGCCATTTGGAGAAGGTCTATCTCATTCCAATGGTCTCTGGAGAGTAGTGGAGTAATGTAAATTCTATAGATACAGAAACAGATACTGTATCAGACATATGAGACATCAAGACAAAAAATATTACCAGAAAGTGTCCTTTCCATAGGAAAGCATAACCATCCTAAATTCACAGCTAATAGTATAACCCTAAAATAGGGAAAGCAAAAAAGCCCTCCAACCTAAAAGAAATCTTCAGTCACAACTGGGGGAATTTAATACACTTTGCTCAGTAACTGATAAAATATGCAGGACTTTCCTGGTGGGGTTTTCAGTGCAAGGGATGAAATGACTGTAAGACATTACTCTGAATACTAATCAGAAAAGAAAAGACTTTTTCTGTCATACTCTGTGATCACCGATGGCTTAACTAAAGCAACTGGCTTTGAAATTGTATTAAGTTTTGATGTCCAGATAGCTACTAGTTGGAGATTTACTGAACTAAGTTTCCTTGTTCTCTTTCTGGCCAGTGGCTTGACCTTTAAGCAGGTTGAGAAGAGCCTGCAGCTTTGTGATGAGAACTGATCTGCATGGAAATAATTGACTGAACTCAGGACCCAGACAGAGTACTCCTTGCAACCACTTCTCCCAAATGACTTGAGCCTCAAAGTGGTCCAATCCCATCAACTGCAAAGGCTCAGCACACTCCTTATTGAATCCAAGATACAGATGTCTAACCCCAAATATGTGACACAGGCCATCTCAAAGACGAGCATCAATAAATGGCTCTCTTTAATCTTAAAATTAAGATTAGCTTACCATTCTTAAATATTCAACTTCTAATACCCACATTAATAAAGGAATCAAAGGGATGAATAGTCCAAAATAAAGGATAATACGAAGTAATTTATATTTGGCTTCAATATTCATTATGAGATTTTGAAGGTGAGCCAATTAACTTTCTAATTATGACTTGGCTTTACAGAATGAGTTTGTATTCTCAACTGGATTCTGCTGAAAAACCAGCTAATGGTGTGCCAGAAGCCAGGAGAAATTTAACCTGCAATTTAAAATTTTCTGCACATGATGCATCCATACATTATTAATATCACAAGCTGATTTGTTCTGCCATTTGGAGAAGGTCTATCTCATTCCAATGGTCTCTGGAGAGTAGTGGAGTAATGTAAATTCTATAGATACAGAAACAGATACTGTATCAGACATATGAGACATCAAGACAAAAAATATTACCAGAAAGTGTCCTTTCCATAGGAAAGCATAACCATCCTAAATTCACAGCTAATAGTATAACCCTAAAATAGGGAAAGCAAAAAAGCCCTCCAACCTAAAAGAAATCTTCAGTCACAACTGGGGGAATTTAATACACTTTGCTCAGTAACTGATAAAATATGCAGGACTTTCCTGGTGGTCTAGTGGGTGGAGAGTCCATCTTGCAGTGCAAGGGGCACTGGTTTGATCCCCGGCCCAGGAAGATCCCACATGCTGCAGAGCAGCTGTACCAGTGTGTGCAATTATGAGCCAGAGTTCTGGAGCACATGTGCCCAGAGCCGGTGCTCAGCAACGAGAGAGGCCACTGTGATGGGAAGCCCACACAGGCCAGAGAATAGAGACGGATGAAAACAAATAAATAAAAAACCAATAAAAGAGGCCAAAATTTATTTTAAAAAAAAATCATCAGACAACAAATCACTAAGGAAATTAAAGACTTGAACAACCTATAAGAAAACTAGGCCTAACTGACAGTGAGGAAAGACCACATTCAAAAACAGAAGAATACACAGTTCTTTTGTGTTCCTTTGGATCATTTACCCAAGCTTGAATTCTAGGTATGTATCATCCTCACGTGTAAACTTAGCGCAAGTCAGTCTGCTTCCATAATCTTCAATTTTCTCAAATATGAAATGGAAAGAATAATACTTGTTATACAAAATTGCTGGGATATTAACTGAGAAATATAAACTAACGTGTTAAAGTGAAGGATACCATGCAGATGTTGGTTACCAATGCAACAAAGGATCAAGAATATCTCAACAGGAATTGCTTATGGAGCACAACTGGGTTGAAAGAATAGGTCATTTGTTCTAATACTGCTATTTGCAGAGTTCAGCACTGTTGAACTTCGAGCGTAAGTTTCTTCAAAGTGGTTGGGGAATGGAAATATTAATGAAAACGATGGCCCATTTTACAAATGCTATTTTCCCTACCATTAGCAGGCATGAAACAACAATACTTGAGATTAATTACCATTCTCATTTTTGCCAGTTCACATCTATGGAGCTACTACCATTTTTTGTTGGCAATTCTGGGCTTACACTGCTTCCACAGGCTCTTCTCTAGTTGCAGGGAGTGGGGGCTACTCTCTCGTTGAGCTGAACAGGTTTCCTGTTGCAGTGACTTCTCTTGTTGTGGAACTCCGGCTCTAGGGCTCACGGGCTTCAGTCGTTGCAGCACATGGGCTCAATTGTTGCGACTCTGAAGCTCTAGAGCACAGGCTCAATAGTTATGGCTCACAGGCTTAGCTGCTCCACAGCATGTGGGATCTTCCTGGATCAGGGATTAAACCCATGTCTCCTGCACTGGCAGGCAAACTCTTTACCACTGAGCTACCAGGGAAGCCCGAACTACTACCATTTGTTGACTGGAATGCAAGAAGAGCTTTACGCCACAAGATTTCAGCATCTTAGACTCTATAAAAGACAATATTGTCTAATCCTAGTTTCTTGGAGAAGGAAATGGCAACCCACTCCAGTATTCTTGCCTGAAGATTTCCATGGACAGAGGTGCCTGGCAGGCTATATAGTCCATGGGGTTGCAAGGAGTCGGACACAACTGAGTGACTAACACAAACCTTGTTAGCTTGGATAAAGAATGGGAAAAATTCTTTCCAGAGGTCTTTCTTCATTTTAATCTTTACTAAGGACATACTTAGTATTTGAAAGTGTATCTATACTCCTAACCAGCTTTATACAGAGAACTGTTATGAGGACTGGTTGAGATAATAATGAGACAGAACTGTACATCTGAAAATACTCAAGATGAGAGGGAGTATTGTTTATTCAACCAAGTTACTGAGAATCTATTTCATCAGCACCTGCAGTGAACACACAAACACACACATGCACACAGGCTCTCTCTCACACAGAGACACACAAGCCTTCGTGGAGAAGTACACAAAGTAGAAACTGTAAATGAGTCAAGCAAGGTTAAAGGGATGACGTCAAGAATTCCTAGAAGTGAACATTATAAATGGGTTGTAAAAATTATTCAACTCACTCTTATTTGACCTAAAACACAAAGGAATCATTTAACTAAATTGAGTAGACCAACTAGATAAAGTTAAGGATATTTTCTAAAACATTGAAAAAGAATAAATGGAACAGAAATATTGGAAGAATAATTGAAGCAGAAAGAAGCAAAATGATGAACCCAGGATTTACTTAGTGTCTAGCCATTTAACAGACCCAGCACATCTAGTTGCAGGAGTGGGCTCTCGGACAGCCATGACTTCTCTTGGTGTGGAACTCCGGCTCTAGGGCTCACGGGCTTCAGTCGTTGCAGCACATGGGCTCAATTGTTGCGACTCTGAAGCTCTAGAGCACAGGCTCAATAGTTATGGCTCACAGGCTTAGCTGCTCCACAGCATGTGGGATCTTCCTGGATCAGGGATTAAACCCATGTCTCCTGCACTGGCAGGCAAACTCTTTACCACTGAGCTACCAGGGAAGCCCGAACTACTACCATTTGTTGACTGGAATGCAAGAAGAGCTTTACGCCACAAGATTTCAGCATCTTAGACTCTATAAAAGACAATATTGTCTAATCCTAGTTTCTTGGAGAAGGAAATGGCAACCCACTCCAGTATTCTTGCCTGAAGATTTCCATGGACAGAGGTGCCTGGCAGGCTATATAGTCCATGGGGTTGCAAGGAGTCGGACACAACTGAGTGACTAACACAAACCTTGTTAGCTTGGATAAAGAATGGGAAAAATTCTTTCCAGAGGTCTTTCTTCATTTTAATCTTTACTAAGGACATACTTAGTATTTGAAAGTGTATCTATACTCCTAACCAGCTTTATACAGAGAACTGTTATGAGGACTGGTTGAGATAATAATGAGACAGAACTGTACATCTGAAAATACTCAAGATGAGAGGGAGTATTGTTTATTCAACCAAGTTACTGAGAATCTATTTCATCAGCACCTGCAGTGAACACACAAACACACACATGCACACAGGCTCTCTCTCACACAGAGACACACAAGCCTTCGTGGAGAAGTACACAAAGTAGAAACTGTAAATGAGTCGAAGCAAGGTTAAAGGGATGACGTCAAGAATTCCTAGAAGTGAACATTATAAATGGGTTGTAAAAATTATTCAACTCACTCTTATTTGACCTAAAACACAAAGGAATCATTTAACTAAATTGAGTAGACCAACTAGATAAAGTTAAGGATATTTTCTAAAACATTGAAAAAGAATAAATGGAACAGAAATATTGGAAGAATAATTGAAGCAGAAAGAAGCAAAAATGATGAACCCAGGATTTACTTAGTGTCTAGCCATTTAACAGACCCAGCACAGTGGTGGGATCATAACACATCCTCAAGAAATATTTGTGTATTTGTATTGCAATCAAAGATTGGCCAGAGTCAATTTGCTTTCCTCAGGCAATCAATGTTCTAGCAAAGTTAGGAGAGTTTTATCACTCTCAGAAATGTAAGGTTGGTGGCTAACATATAACATTAAAATAAATTCTACTTTGATCATTTATAAAACCTATGACAGGCATGAGGGAAGCTGTGAGGTGTATCTGACACACATTTGGGACTCTGATGTTTTCCCTGAGCTTCTACATCTCAGTCTTCTACCAGTGAACAATATTTATATTAGTTCAGAAAAAAAAATATCAGGAAATCACAGCACCTGATTTATATGTTCAGTCATGACACTTAACATCTTTGTAATGCTTTATAATTTATAAATTGCTTCTTTTATCATTTCTTACCCTGTTATACCTTTAAGTCCTAGTTGTGTACAACAATATACCAAGACAAGCCTTATTATCCCCAGAATACATATTAAAAATTGAGGCTGCGTGATTAAATGAGGTAGTTCTCAAATTTTACAAAAAGCATTCCTAAAGAATAAGATTAACTTTCAGGGGTTGGTTATATAACCCAAAGCAGTCTAGCAAGGTAAAAATTACCCCGTGAGTCTCCTATTTTACCTTTATATTTTGTTCCAAATTCTGTAGTTTTGTAGGATGTAGCAGGTAGGCTCAGACAGACTGCAGCAACCAGGCAAAAATCACATTGTTAAAGACACTGGATATCTATTAAAGCAAAGAGGACGAATATTTTGTTCAACTGTGCACACAGGCTCTCTCACACAGAGACACACAAGCCTTCGTGGAGAAGTACACAAAGTAGAAACTGTAAATGAGTCAAGCAAGGTTAAAGGGATGACGTCAAGAATTCCTAGAAGTGAACATTATAAATGGGTTGTAAAAATTATTCAACTCACTCTTATTTGACCTAAAACACAAAGGAATCATTTAACTAAATTGAGTAGACCAACTAGATAAAGTTAAGGATATTTTCTAAAACATTGAAAAAGAATAAATGGAACAGAAATATTGGAAGAATAATTGAAGCAGAAAGAAGCAAAAATGATGAACCCAGGATTTACTTAGTGTCTAGCCATTTAACAGACCCAGCACAGTGGTGGGATCATAACACATCCTCAAGAAATATTTGTGTATTTGTATTGCAATCAAAGCTTGGCCAGAGTCAATTTGCTTTCCTCAGGCAATCAATGTTCTAGCAAAGTTAGGAGAGTTTTATCACTCTCAGAAATGTAAGGTTGGTGGCTAACATATAACATTAAAATAAATTCTACTTTGATCATTTATAAAACCTATGACAGGCATGAGGGAAGCTGTGAGGTGTATCTGACACACATTTGGGACTCTGATGTTTTCCCTGAGCTTCTACATCTCAGTCTTCTACCAGTGAACAATATTTATATTAGTTCAGAAAAAAAAATATCAGGAAATCACAGCACCTGATTTATATGTTCAGTCATGACACTTAACATCTTTGTAATGCTTTATAATTTATAAATTGCTTCTTTTATCATTTCTTACCCTGTTATACCTTTAAGTCCTAGTTGTGTACAACAATATACCAAGACAAGCCTTATTATCCCCAGAATACATATTAAAAATTGAGGCTGCGTGATTAAATGAGGTAGTTCTCAAATTTTACAAAAAGCATTCCTAAAGAATAAGATTAACTTTCAGGGGTTGGTTATATAACCCAAAGCAGTCTAGCAAGGTAAAAATTACCCCGTGAGTCTCCTATTTTACCTTTATATTTTGTTCCAAATTCTGTAGTTTTGTAGGATGTAGCAGGTAGGCTCAGACAGACTGCAGCAACCAGGCAAAAATCACATTGTTAAAGACACTGGATATCTATTAAAGCAAAGAGGACGAAATGAATTCAAGATGACAAAGGATAGAGCCTTTCTTAGATGAACTGATATTGATGTCTATTCTCTACCTTGAAGGCATTTGCTGAAATTACATATTGATTATAAACTGGGCATGCTATAAGAGAAAGGCATTCTTTGGAAAAGAAAGACAAAAGCAGAGTTTTCGATGGCCACACACACGCTGACACATTTAATTAGAATCCAGAGAATCCCCAAGGTTTATGTCGTAGTTTTTCCAGTGAGAAAGTTGCTTGGTTTTCTTGGACTATCATGGGAGGCAGGAAGGCAGGGATAAAAATGCAAAATAAAATCACCCACAGTATCTGGTGCTTAAGCCACAAAGTAACAGTAGGAAAAAGAACCTACAACAAACATTCACCAGGTGTCATCCTTCAGACATTTGGAACAAAAGGAACACAGATTATAACAAAAGCTTCAGACATTCCAACACAAACCTAATCGGGTTGAACTTCTTCACACATTACTCTGTCTGGGGAATACTCTCTCTGGGGAGAAATAAAGTCCACTTCGGCACTTATTCTTCTTTAATATATGGTGTCCTTTATATTATTTAAAAATTCATGAGACACGGGAAAAAGGTAAGCAATGTGACTGATAGTTATGGGAAAAACACATAGAAATCAAAATAGTTGACATACAGTGATGTAAGCAAAATATTTTAATATGCTAAAGAAAACAGAGAAGATGAACAAAATTAATGAAAAACTAGACAATTTCAACAGGTAACTAGAATGTTTAAAAAAGTGAGAGCTAGAGCTGATAAATATCATTCTAGAGCTGATAAATACAATTTATATGAAGCTATAAATTCATTAGACACGCTAACAGCAGACTTGATAAAGCAGAAAGGATTAGTGAACTTGAAGACAATAAAAAATTTTCAAGTTAAACCTCAGGTAGAAATAAATGGACATATACAACAGAAAATAGGAGACATACCAAACATTGTAAAATGATCTGACATATATAATTGGAGTCACAGAGGGAAAGAGGAAGAAAATGGAGCTTAAGTAATATTTATAGGCATAATGACTACAATTTTTCAAAACATATAAGAAATTTCAAATCAACAGATTTCAAATGTGTTAGGAACCATAAGCAGGATAAATATAAATAAAAGCACACCAAGGTACATGAGAGTATAAATGGGAAAAAAAGATAAATTTTAAAGCAGTCAGAAAAAATGATGCAATACACTCAAAATAATTTTGCAAATGATTTCTTAACAGAAACATGGAAAGAAAAAGACAATAAAATGATACCTTTAAGATGTTAGGGGAGAAAAAAATGGTCAACTTAGAATTCTGTCACCATAGTCTTCAAATGTGGAGATAAGATATTTCCAGACAGACAAAAATGTAAAAGAAGTCATATTTATTAGGCTGTCACTAGCACAAACATACAAAGAAATTCTTTAAACTGAACTAAAATTAACCCAAATAGATATACACTAATAGAGAAAGACACTAAGAAAACTAGAAAAGATAAATACTTGAGTAAATATAAAGATAAATACTCTTTAAATTGGCAATATTAAAAATATCTTAAAAATATCTAAAAATATCTTGTGGAATTTGGAGGCTTCCCAAGTGGTGCTCGTGGTAAAGAATCCACCCGCCAATGCAGGACACATAAGAAATGTGAGCTTGATCCCTGGGACAGGAAGATTCCCTGGAGGAGGGCACGGCAACCCATTCCAGTATTCTAGCCTGGAGAATCCCATGGACAGAGGAGCCTTGTGGACTACAGTCCATAGGGTCGCAAAGAGTCAGACACAACTGAAGAGACTTAGTATGTACCTATGTGGAGTTTTTAAGATAGGTGTGATAAATAAAATGTGACAATAGTAGTATGAAAAATGGAAAAGAATGAACTGTTCTAATGGTTATCAAGTTCTGGCATTAGAGGAGAAAGTGAGAGAACTACCAGTAGGACAATCTGTTGTTAATCAAGCTTACTTTAATCTGCTGCAAGTCACAGCTAACAGCAGACTTGATAAAGCAGAAAGGATTAGTGAACTTGAAGACAATAAAAAATTTTCAAGTTAAACCTCAGGTAGAAATAAATGGACATATACAACAGAAAATAGGAGACATACCAAACATTGTAAAATGATCTGACATATATAATTGGAGTCACAGAGGGAAAGAGGAAGAAAATGGAGCTTAAGTAATATTTATAGGCATAATGACTACAATTTTTCAAAACATATAAGAAATTTCAAATCAACAGATTTCAAATGTGTTAGGAACCATAAGCAGGATAAATATAAATAAAAGCACACCAAGGTACATGAGAGTATAAATGGGAAAAAAAGATAAATTTTAAAGCAGTCAGAAAAAATGATGCAATACACTCAAAATAATTTTGCAAATGATTTCTTAACAGAAACCTGGAAAGAAAAAACAATAAAATGATACCTTTAAGATGTTAGGGGAGAAAAAAATGGTCAACTTAGAATTCTGTCACCATAGTCTTCAAATGTGGAGATAAGATATTTCCAGACAGACAAAAATGTAAAAGAAGTCATATTTATTAGGCTGTCACTAGCACAAACATACAAAGAAATTCTTTAAACTGAACTAAAATTAACCCAAATAGATATACACTAATAGAGAAAGACACTAAGAAAACTAGAAAAGATAAATACTTGAGTAAATATAAAGATAAATACTCTTTAAATTGGCAATATTAAAATATCTTAAAAATATCTAAAAATATCTTGTGGAATTTGGAGGCTTCCCAAGTGGTGCTCGTGGTAAAGAATCCACCCGCCAATGCAGGACACATAAGAAATGTGAGCTTGATCCCTGGGACAGGAAGATTCCCTGGAGGAGGGCACGGCAACCCATTCCAGTATTCTAGCCTGGAGAATCCCATGGACAGAGGAGCCTTGTGGACTACAGTCCATAGGGTCGCAAAGAGTCAGACACAACTGAAGAGACTTAGTATGTACCTATGTGGAGTTTTTAAGATAGGTGTGATAAATAAAATATGTGACAATAGTAGTATGAAAAATGGAAAAGAATGAACTGTTCTAATGGTTATCAAGTTCTGGCATTAGAGGAGAAAGTGAGAGAACTACCAGTAGGACAATCTGTTGTTAATCAAGCTTACTTTAATCTGCTGCAAGTCACAGCCCACAGACCAAATCTGCCAGCAACTTGTTTTTTTAAATAAGGATTTATTAGCACACAGCCATGTCTATATGTTTTTGTTTTATCTATGACTGCTTTAACATTAAAACTGTGCGAGTGAGTGGTTTTTTACAAAAATTATACAGCCCTCAAAGCCAAAAATACTTTCCATATGACCCTTTCCAGAAAGTCTGCATACCCCTACATAAGTAACTATATTTAAAAAAGAACAAATGGGGGCTTCCCCTGGTGGTCCAGTGGGTAAGGACACCGCCTTGCAGTGCAAGGGGTGCCGGTTCGAGCCCTGGCCTGGGAAGATCCCACGTGCCATGGAGCGGCTGGACTGATGTGTCCAATCACCAAGCTGGAGCTCTGGAGCCAGAGCTCTGGAGCGCATGCGCCCAGAGCAGGTGCTGTGCGACAACAGACGCCACCACGATGGGAGGCCCGCAGGAGCCAAAGAGCAAAGATGGATGAAAATAGAGAAATGAAAGACCAATAGAAGTGGCCCGCCCACTCCCCTCCCTCCCCAACCCGATCCCCGCCCAAAATAAATAAATAAATCTTTAAAAAAAAAAAAAAAAGAACAAATGAACAGTGGGTGGGAGGCGTAAAGGAAGTAGCATGAAGGCCTGTACTATCATATGTGAAGAAAATAGCTATAGTCATTGCTCTGTGAGAAAAGGGGATCCCGCAGTGGTGCTGTGTGACGGTCTGGAGGGATGGGATGTGGGGGATATATATATGACTAATCTGGGAGCATACATATCTGTAAACAACAAAACTCTGTAAAAGTTAAAAGTAAAATAAAGGCTTAAAAAAAAAAAAAAAAAGAACACAACTCCACAACTCAAAAGCTAATAGAGAATATAAAATGGAACAAAAATATTTGGTCAAGACCCAAAAGGCAGAAAAAGAATAAAGAGGCAAAGACGGAATTAAAAATAAAACAAGTGGTAAAATGAGAGACTTAGACCTAACAATAATGGCCTAAACACTTCAATTAAAAGACAAAGATCTTTCAGGCTGGATTAAAAATATAAATGGGACAAAGGCTTATATTAAATATAAGAAAAGAGTGTGAAAGTATAGAGAAAGACTGACCATGCAAGTACAAACCAAAAGACTGATAATAGTATCAAATACAATCAACGTCAAGGCAGGAATATTAGTATAGATGATGTCATTCCAGCAGAAGGATAGAATGATCCTAAAGTTACAGCTAATAACATAACTACAAAATATATAAAGCAAAAAAAGTCTCTAAAGTTGCTGAAGAAATTCTAAAGTTCAGGGAAACTGACCATGCACTGACAGGTTGATTCTTTACCACTAGCACCACCAATTTGTGGGTTATAACAGAAGTTCTGACTATAGGGAAATTTATAGCTCTAAAGGCAAGTATTAAAGATTGAAAATCAAAGTCTAAGCTTCCATCTCAAAAAACTGGTAAAAGAAAAATTAAACCTGAAGAAGAAAGAAAGAAACTATCAAAGTAGAAGTAGACGCATAACACAGGGAGCCCAGCCCAGTGTTCCGTCATACCCAACCATCCAATTCCTTTTCCTTCCTGACCTTGAACTATATGTGGACCAGTCCTCTCCCTGCCATTCCATGTCCATCACTCGTTTAGCAATTTGTAACTTCATGCACACAAACTGCCTTTCCCAAGGTCCTCCTTCCATCTCCATCTCCTGTTGAATGCCAAACTACATCAGCGACAGAACTCACATCACTGCTTCCCCATGAATTGTCCATCAGTGATGGTGTCAACCTCACAAGGCTGATGGGGACATTCTAAGAGCCAACATACATAAGGGACTCAGAATGTTATGTGATTCACCATAAGCCTAATGTTAGCATCAGTCACTATTACTAGTGTTGCTTCCTAGGGGCTTCCCTAGGGGCTCAGATGGTAAAGAATCTTCCCACAATCTGAGAGAGCCGGGTTCCATCCCTGGATTGGGAAGATCCCCCAGAGAAGAGAATGGCAACCGACTCCTGTATTCTTGCCTGGGAAATCCCAAGGACAGAGGAGCCTGGCAAGTTACAGTCCGCTGGGTCACAAACAGTCGAACACGACTGAGAAAGTAACCCACTATTATTGCTATTACACTTTCTTCTTGTTACTATGGTGCTTGTCTTTTTTTTTTATCCTATTTCATTCATAGCATCTCCTACAATCTAGCCTTTAATTACCTCTGTAACAATTATTCTCTAATGTATGCTCCTTAGCTTCTGGATTATGATGACTTGAGTACAGGATCCAGGTCTATGACTTCCCAGAGAATTTCAGACACAAAGTCCTGAATCTTTTTGACCTAATGATAAATTCAGAGAACACTGAAAGGACAGCACATGACCAAGGCATGCAAATAAGGAATGTAATTGAACCCCTACAATGTGTCCATGTGCATCATTTATTCCTCGAGGCCTGGTGTGTGGCAGTTTTATAAGGATTTTGGATTTACAGGCATGACCCTTTGTATGTGTCACTGAGAAGTAAAGAAGGCATGGAAATTGAGCTATTTCATGCTCAGTCTCATTACAGAAGATTGAGCTTGTGTTAACCAGCACCAAATTCTCCTCCATTCCTTAAGCACAGAGAAAACTAGACCTCCCTGTGTTTGAAAGTCCCTCTGTGACCCTCTGTGCCTTTTTCCCCTCCTGCCATGATCGGTGACAAATGCAAATGATGGAGGCTCTGTTAGGATGGGACCAAGAGCCCCAACCCGACTCCTGTGTACCATGAGAGTATGGGTGAGAGCAAGCAACTAAGATTTAGGGATCCATTAGTTACAGCAGAATACCTTGCCTCTTCTAGTTGATACCTAAGCAAATGGTACAACAATATCAAAACACTCTGATTTTGTTGGCACGGCTTCATTATACCACAGTTCCCCCAAGCAGCAGGTAATCTAGCTAATTTCTCTCTATATAGGCTAGTTCTAGTTTCATTTTACCTTCATAAATATTTCTATTACAAAGATATTCAGACATAAAACACTTACAAAACTATATAGTTAACGCACATACACCCTCAGATTCCACGATTAAGTAACACTTTGCAATAGTGCCTTTATCACATCCCTTTATCTATCTGTCTACCCATCCCTCTCTCCCTCCATCAACTTACCCTCTCATATTTTGATACATTTCAAAGTAAGATCAAGTACCAGTGTCTTAGGTCTTCTTTATTACTTTCCCAATTCTCACACTACCCACATGATGAACAATGACTCCATACCAAATATCTAGAAAGTAACAAGAGAAGTGTATCAACCATTATCTATTACTGAGTACCTAATAAGTGCAGTATGCCTCAGATACAAATAAATGAGCTGAAGGCCAGAAGAGCCTGGTCTCCGTTTCCCAGCAGCAAAGTGTTCTCAGCGACCTGCGCTGCAGAGGAGGGAAGGTGCTGAGCTATCCGTTTGCAGCACCATTTGTTCTTTCACGACTGGTTGTAGAAAGTGCAGCCCTCAGCTTCAGACGCTGAAACCCAATGAATCAAACATAATGAGTCTGACATGTCATTGAATAAAACCCAGAAAACATGCCCTGGGTTCCACACCAATGCCTCCCTTAACGTCAGGGTTTCGATTTTTATTATTTTGTTGCTGCAGATATTTTAACAGATTGTTGGCCACTGGGTTTCCAAAAAAAGTTCTCTTTGTGCTTTGCTACTTCCTCAGATTCACTGAAAAATAGTATCTTCTTTAATGACATTATCTACCCCAAATAGGTGTTGAAGAATATTAAGAACCACTTAAATATTTTAACATATAACATTAAGTAGACAAAGATATATAACACTAGTAGCACTATTACATATACTCCATTTTCATCTTTCCTTTAACCCTGTGAGATATATAAGGTGAGTGTGGTTATTGTCATCACAGTTTTCAGATAATAACATAGAATTCCAGAGAGACCAATACTCATCAGCGGAAAATGGTGGATCTAGAACTAAAACATTGGCACTCATTATACCACAGTTCCCCAAGCTAATTTCTCTCTATATAGGCTAGTTCTAGTTTCATTTTACCTTCATAAATATTTCTATTACAAAGATATTCAGACATAAAACACTTACAAAACTATATAGTTAACGCACATACACCCTCAGATTCCACGATTAAGTAACACTTTGCAATAGTGCCTTTATCACATCCCTTTATCTATCTGTCTACCCATCCCTCTCTCCCTCCATCAACTTACCCTCTCATATTTTGATACATTTCAAAGTAAGATCAAGTACCAGTGTCTTAGGTCTTCTTTATTACTTTCCCAATTCTCACACTACCCACATGATGAACAATGACTCCATACCAAATATCTAGAAAGTAACAAGAGAAGTGTATCAACCATTATCTATTACTGAGTACCTAATAAGTGCAGTATGCCTCAGATACAAATAAATGAGCTGAAGGCCAGAAGAGCCTGGTCTCCGTTTCCCAGCAGCAAAGTGTTCTCAGCGACCTGCGCTGCAGAGGAGGGAAGGTGCTGAGCTATCCGTTTGCAGCACCATTTGTTCTTTCACGACTGGTTGTAGAAAGTGCAGCCCTCAGCTTCAGACGCTGAAACCCAATGAATCAAACATAATGAGTCTGACATGTCATTGAATAAAACCCAGAAAACATGCCCTGGGTTCCACACCAATGCCTCCCTTAACGTCAGGGTTTCGATTTTTATTATTTTGTTGCTGCAGATATTTTAACAGATTGTTGGCCACTGGGTTTCCAAAAAAAGTTCTCTTTGTGCTTTGCTACTTCCTCAGATTCACTGAAAAATAGTATCTTCTTTAATGACATTATCTACCCCAAATAGGTGTTGAAGAATATTAAGAACCACTTAAATATTTTAACATATAACATTAAGTAGACAAAGATATATAACACTAGTAGCACTATTACATATACTCCATTTTCATCTTTCCTTTAACCCTGTGAGATATATAAGGTGAGTGTGGTTATTGTCATCACAGTTTTCAGATAATAACATAGAATTCCAGAGAGACCAATACTCATCAGCGGAAAATGGTGGATCTAGAACTTTAAAAAATCACACTTCTGGCCTCCAACTCCCTGTAGTTTTCCTCTGCATTTAATGTAAGAATAAAAAATGTTTGGGGCAACAAATATTTCAACATTATGTGAAATATATTGTTTTAACACATTAATTCAAAATATTAAATAAATGTACGTGTGTGTCAATCGCTCAGTCATGTTTGAGGCTCCCAGCAGTTAGGTGATATGCCCAATGTCACCGCAGCAACATGTAGCCAACACCCAGGATGGGCGAGCTATAAAGTCCTTGCCATTGAGCATGATATTATAGTGACTGGAATAATTTAAAACAGAAGCTTAAAAGTGGGGTATTAGATTATCCTCCCCAAATCTATTAAATTTGATTTTTTAAAGAGACACAGTGTTTGTGCTTATATAGTTGGTCACTCATTATTTTATGTTAGGAGCATGATCCAAGCTGGAGAGGTTGGCCTGAGTGTGACTGGCATGACCTCAAGGGACTTTCAGAGTACCGGAGAATGCTAGCAATAAGAAAAATAAAATAATCTCCAGATCTGTTTCATCTACGGTCTTTGTCATCTTCAGCATTGTCAGCTCTATATTTCCAGATGCCCTGACCACAGCTGTGGAGCACACTTGACTCATTTTTCTTTGCCCTACCTGCAATTTGTCAACAAACTGTGCTAACTCTACCTTCAAAATGAATCCAGAATCCAAACATTTCTTCCTGATTCCACTGCTACTCCCCCAGTCCAGGTCACCATAACCTTTCCACCCGTTTACTGCCCAAAAAGTTCTCTTTGTGTTGACTTCCTCAGATTCACTGAAAAATAGTATCTTCTTTAATGACATTATCTACCCCAAATAGGTGTTGAAGAATATTAAGAACCACTTAAATATTTTAACATATAACATTAAGTAGACAAAGATATATAACACTAGTAGCACTATTACATATACTCCATTTTCATCTTTCCTTTAACCCTGTGAGATATATAAGGTGAGTGTGGTTATTGTCATCACAGTTTTCAGATAATAACATAGAATTCCAGAGAGACCAATACTCATCAGCGGAAAATGGTGGATCTAGAATTAAAACATCACACTTCTGGCCTCCAACTCCCCTGTAGTTTTCCCTCTGCATTTAATGTAAGAATAAAAAATGTTTGGGGCAACAAATATTTCAACATTATGTGAAATATATTGTTTTAACACATTAATTCAAAATATTAAATAAATGTACGTGTGTGTCAATCGCTCAGTCATGTTTGAGGCTCCCAGCAGTTAGGTGATATGCCCAATGTCACCGCAGCAACATGTAGCCAACACCCAGGATGGGCGAGCTATAAAGTCCTTGCCATTGAGCATGATATTATAGTGACTGGAATAATTTAAAGCAGAAGCTTAAAAGTGGGGTATTAGATTATCCTCCCCAAATCTATTAAATTTGCTTTTTTAAAGAGACACAGTGTTTGTGCTTATATAGTCGGTCACTCATTAGTTTATGTTAGGAGCATGATCCAAGCTGGAGAGGTTGGCCTGAGTGTGACTGGCATGACCTCAAGGGACTTTCAGAGTACCGGAGAATGCTAGCAATAAGAAAAATAAAATAATCTCCAAATCTGTTTCATCTACGGTCTTTGTCATCTTCAGCATTGTCAGCTCTATATTTCCAGATGCCCTGACCACAGCTGTGGAGCACACTTGACTCATTTTTCTTTGCCCTACCTGCAATTTGTCAACAAACTGTGCTAACTCTACCTTCAAAATGAATCCAGAATCCAAACATTTCTTCCTGATTCCACTGCTACTCCCCCAGTCCAGGTCACCATAACCTTTCCACCCGTTTACTGCAAATGCTCTTCACTAGGTTCATTCTTACTTCCTTACCATCCATCCTCAACACAGCTGAGTGATCTGTTAAAATCCTAAGTCGGGCTTCCCTGGTGGTCCAGTGGGTAAGGAGTCCGCCCTGCAGTGCAAGGGCACTGGTTTGATCCCTGGCCCGTGGAAGATTCCACATGCTGAGGAATGACTGTGCTGATGTGTCCAATTATGAGTCAGTGCTCTGGAGCACCTGTGGCCAGAGCCAGTGCTCTGCAACAAGAGAGGCCACTGTGATGGGTGGCGCACACAGGCCAAAGAATAAAGATGTACAAAAAGTAAATGATGACTTAGAGGCAAAAAAAGAAAATCCTAAGTCAAATTATTCT
Source organism: Tragulus kanchil (assembly GCA_022376925.1). NCBI lineage: Eukaryota > Metazoa > Chordata > Mammalia > Artiodactyla > Tragulidae > Tragulus > Tragulus kanchil. Next base: position 146,706,568 of record JAIOJX010000003.1, read on the forward strand.
ATTCATCTGCTCAAAATTTTGGTGGCTCACTATTTCTCTTAGGATAAAGTCTAAGTCCCAACCCAACTACAAATAGACAAAGGATTTGAATAGACATTTCTCCAAAGAAAATATACAAATGGCTAAAAAGCACAAGAACAGATGTTCCACATCATCAGCAATCAGGAAAATGTGCATCAAGACTACTGTGAGATACCACTCCTATCCGCCAGGATGGCTAGAAAAAAAATGGGTAAGTAATAGTAACTGTGGTTGAGGATGTGGAAAATTGGTGATCTCATATGCTGTGGACAGGAGTGTAAAATGGTGTAGTTGTTTTGGAAACAGTTTAGCAGTTTGTCAAAAGTTTCAACATAGAATTATCACAGAACTCAACCATTGTACTGCTAGGTATATACACAAGAGAAATGAAAACATGTGTCCACGTAAAACCTTGAACATGAATATGCAAATATGCCTGAGTGTGACTGGCATGACCTCAAGGGACTTTCAGAGTACCGGAGAATGCTAGCAATAAGAAAAATAAAATAATCTCCAAATCTGTTTCATCTACGGTCTTTGTCATCTTCAGCATTGTCAGCTCTATATTTCCAGATGCCCTGACCACAGCTGTGGAGCACACTTGACTCATTTTTCTTTGCCCTACCTGCAATTTGTCAACAAACTGTGCTAACTCTACCTTCAAAATGAATCCAGAATCCAAACATTTCTTCCTGATTCCACTGCTACTCCCCCAGTCCAGGTCACCATAACCTTTCCACCCGTTTACTGCAAATGCTCTTCACTAGGTTCATTCTTACTTCCTTACCATCCATCCTCAACACAGCTGAGTGATCTGTTAAAATCCTAAGTCGGGCTTCCCTGGTGGTCCAGTGGGTAAGGAGTCCGCCCTGCAGTGCAAGGGGCACTGGTTTGATCCCTGGCCCGTGGAAGATTCCACATGCTGAGGAATGACTGTGCTGATGTGTCCAATTATGAGTCAGTGCTCTGGAGCACCTGTGGCCAGAGCCAGTGCTCTGCAACAAGAGAGGCCACTGCAATGGGAGGCCCACACAGGCCAAAGAACAAAGATGGATGAAAAGTAAATGATGACTTAGAGGCAAAAAAAAGAAAATCCTAAGTCAAATTATTCTATTCATCTGCTCAAAATTTTGGTGGCTCACTATTTCTCTTAGGATAAAGTCTAAGTCCCAACCCAACTACAAATAGACAAAGGATTTGAATAGACATTTCTCCAAAGAAAATATACAAATGGCTAAAAAGCACAAGAACAGATGTTCCACATCATCAGCAATCAGGAAAATGTGCATCAAGACTACTGTGAGATACCACTCCTATCCGCCAGGATGGCTAGAAAAAAAATGGGTAAGTAATAGTAACTGTGGTTGAGGATGTGGAAAATTGGTGATCTCATATGCTGTGGACAGGAGTGTAAAATGGTGTAGTTGTTTTGGAAACAGTTTAGCAGTTTGTCAAAAGTTTCAACATAGAATTATCACAGAACTCAACCATTGTACTGCTAGGTATATACACAAGAGAAATGAAAACATGTGTCCACGTAAAACCTTGAACATGAATATGCACAGCAGTATTCTTCATAATCAAACTGTGGAAACAACCCAAAGGTCCATTAACTGATAAATGGATACATAAAATGCAATACAGCCATACAGTGGAATATTCTTTGGCCATAAAAATAAACAAAGCAGATTGATAGTCTAGAGGGGTATCAATACCCACAGCATATTTTTCATGACTAAGACATTTTGTTATGTTAAGGACAGCTGTGGGCTTTTTTGTTACCACAGTATAACTTAATCTTCCTGACTAAACTTACTTGCCTTTTTATTGTCTATCCTCTCTCATTAGAATATAAGGGTAAGAAGTTGTATCTGTTTCATCACTAATATATCTCTAGCAGCTGAAAGATTAGTTGGTACAAAATAGGTCACCAACAGATATTTACTGAATGAACAGAACAAATTAATGTATAATTATAAAAAATATCAGTGTGGGCTTCCCTGATAGTCCAGCGGGTAAAGAGTCTGCCTTGCAGTGCAAGGGGCCCTGGTTCAATCCCTGGCCTGGGAAGATCCCACATGCTGAGGAGCGGCTGGACCGATGTGTCCAGATACAAGCCAGTGCTCAGGAGTGCATGCACCCAGAGCCAGTGCCATACAAAGAGAGAGGTCACTGCAATGGGAGACCCACACAGGCCAAAGAATAAAGAAGGCTGAAAAATAAGTGATGACTTAGAGGCAAATATATATATATACATACGTACATACATACATATATCAGCACTATGAAAGAGAATTACTAAAGAGCATTAGAAGAGGGACCTTATCAGTGACTTAGTAAAGTTCTCTCCAATGAGATGACTTGGAAGCTGAGTCCTGAGAAATGAAGAGGAGTCACACGATGAGAATTAGAGATCCAGGAGGCACTGTCATGCGAGGTTCTAAGCAGTCACAGCTCTGCCCAGTGCGAGGAAGGTGCTTCATAGTGAGAACCATGAGAACCTGTAACTGGGGAAAATTTCTCATATGCTGTGGACAGGAGTGTAAATGGTGTAGTTGTTTTGGAAACAGTTTAGCAGTTTGTCAAAAGTTTCAACATAGAATTATCACAGAACTCAACCATTGTACTGCTAGGTATATACACAAGAGAAATGAAAACATGTGTCCACGTAAAACCTTGAACATGAATATGCATAGCAGTATTCTTCATAATCAAACTGTGGAAACAACCCAAAGGTCCATTAACTGATAAATGGATACATAAAATGCAATACAGCCATACAGTGGAATATTCTTTGGCCATAAAAATAAACAAAGCAGATTGATAGTCTAGAGGGGTATCAATACCCACAGCATATTTTTCATGACTAAGACATTTTGTTATGTTAAGGACAGCTGTGGGCTTTTTTGTTACCACAGTATAACTTAATCTTCCTGACTAAACTTACTTGCCTTTTTATTGTCTATCCTCTCTCATTAGAATATAAGGGTAAGAAGTTGTATCTGTTTCATCACTAATATATCTCTAGCAGCTGAAAGATTAGTTGGTACAAAATAGGTCACCAACAGATATTTACTGAATGAAAAGAACAAATTAATGTATAATTATAAAAATATCAGTGTGGGCTTCCCTGATAGTCCAGCGGGTAAAGAGTCTGCCTTGCAGTGCAAGGGGCCCTGGTTCAATCCCTGGCCTGGGAAGATCCCACATGCTGAGGAGCGGCTGGACCGATGTGTCCAGATACAAGCCAGTGCTCAGGAGTGCATGCGCCCAGAGCCAGTGCCATACAAAGAGAGAGGTCACTGCAATGGGAGACCCACACAGGCCAAAGAATAAAGAAGGCTGAAAAATAAGTGATGACTTAGAGGCAAATATATATATATACATACGTACATACATACATACATATATCAGCACTATGAAAGAGAATTACTAAAGAGCATTAGAAGAGGGACCTTATCAGTGACTTAGTAAAGTTCTCTCCAATGAGATGACTTGGAAGCTGAGTCCTGAGAAATGAAGAGGAGTCACACGATGAGAATTAGAGATCCAGGAGGCACTGTCATGCGAGGTTCTAAGCAGTCACAGCTCTGCCCAGTGCGAGGAAGGTGCTTCATAGTGAGAACCATGAGAACCTGTGACAGGAAGATCTGACCTCATCAGAGTGAGCAGCAGTGCAACAGCAACAAAACAAACACTAGCTAGAGAGAAGCTGGAATAAAATTAGGGTGAAAAAAAGATGTGATGTTATACACAACAGGATAAAAAACCCACTCCAGTATTTTCACCTGGAGAATATCATGGAGAGAGGAACCTGGTGGGCTACAGTCCATGGGGTCACAGAGTCAGACGCAACTGAAGCAACTTAGCATATGATATATCTTAATGGCTATACGGGAGTATATGTATTAAAGTGTTGAGAGAAGGCATCATGGAAGAGATGAGAAATGAACTGGAATTTTAGTTGCAAATGAGAACAAGAAAGCAAGAGAACACAGGTCACCAAAGACTGGAGTCTGATGCTGGGCAGGGGGTAGACTTCACACAAACACAGAGAGGAAGCTGGAGGCATGGATGCAGAGGAGTGGGGAAAACAACATGGCTAATTTGAATCCAGGGACGTCCCTGGTGGTCCCGTGGTTAAGACTTTGCTTTCCAATGCAAGGGGTGGGGGTTCAATCCCTGGTCAAGGAGCTAAGATCTCACATGGCTTGTGGCCCACCCCCAAAAAAAACATGCCCAGGAAGTGTGAAAGTTAAGGAAAGCTGAAGCATTATTGTAACAAATTCAATAAAGACCTTAAAAACTGTACACATCCCCAAAAATTCTTTCAAAAAAAAACTGAATCAGGAAGCAAATTCTGAAGGCTAACCCCTACTGAAAAAGCAGGTAAAATAGATTAGATGGAGTCAGTTCATGGTATGCTGTAAATGCCAGGACTGTGAATATGATCAGGGCCAGGGCACTGTGATGACAAAGAATTCAGAAAGATGACTCCATCAACCCAACAAATGTGCAACTACTGTTTAGCCCAGCAATTGTGTTCCTAGATGTTTATCCCAGAGAAATGAAAATTGATGTTCACACAAAAACCTGTACACAAATACTTAAGGCACAGTCAAAATTCTATCTATTGTATGGGTCCATTTATGTGACATTATGGAAAGGAGAGAATTTTAGGAACAGAAAACAGATCACGGGTTGCCAGGGGCTCAGTGTGGGAGAAGAGAATCAACTAGGAGCTTTACGGCACTGATCATGATGGTGGCCCCAGGATGAAATGAATGGATCTGTTGAAACCCATAGAATGTACACTGAAGAGTGAATTTTACCGTGTATAAGTTATACCTCAATAAACCTAACTTTAAAAAAATAGAAAATAAAACACAAAAACAAAAGATGACTCAGGCAGCACTGGCAGAGCCATAGATCACACCCAGGAAGTGTGACAGAGAGGAAAGCTGAATGACCTAAATCATTTCCCTGTTCAATAAATGTTAATCCAGTAGCAAAAAAATAAATACAAGGTTATTTTTTTTAATACAGGGATTTTTTAATGGACAAATACATTCTTCAGTTTCTTGGTCTAATATTTATAATAAGTATGAATGTTCATGTGTGCAAATAATTACTCATACATATGAATGCCAGATACTAAAGGTACAAATTGGTCTCAGGTTTACTGCCCAAAATATAGCAAAACCACTGGACAATTTCTTCTGCAGTCCTTTTACTAAAGAGATGCTTACTTAGAATTCTTTACTTTGAATTAATAAGGACATTGCTTAGTTGCCTCCAAGGATTTGGACATTTAGAGGTTGTCTTTAGAAAGATTTGTCTTAGGGGAGGTCATTTGACCTGCAGCTAGCTGAGAAGTTTTATGGCTGAAGCTAATTAATTTCTTTAGTGTAATTTTTATTGGCTCCTTCCCTGATCTGTCTCTAACAGGTAAATACACTGGAAATGACTCTAATTCCACAAAGAAATAGGAGAGTTTCTGAATCTTTGTGGAAAAGAAAAGAGTTACAAAAGAAGTCAGTGATCAAGGACATAGTAAAAAACAAGGAGTAAATAACACAGGATTAATAATATACAGTCAGAATATAGAAACCATGCTTAGATGAATTGCCTCCGCTGATCACAAAATTTCTTAGCCCCTTTCACTTAGAAGTATGACAAAATTGCTCTACAATCATAAGGAATTCTCTTGCAAGTCTTCAGAGTGCCAAAATGATGGATCGTTTCTATCAGCCAAACTGAGAGTGATGTTTTGAAAAATAAATATGTAAAGTAACACTTGTAAATTACAAGAATTTCAGGAAGAACTCCGTCCTCATCTTTTTCTCCCCCTAAGTTGACCTATCAAATCATCTTTAAATGCTTACCCTGATGAAAGTCTTATTTTAAAGAATTTAATGCAGATACTTGTCTCAAACACAAGATATACTGAATGACAATAGAAATTACACACTAGGACAGAATATGAAAATTAATAGCCTCTGTCAAAGTTGACAATTCATAAAGTACACTGAAGCAAAACACCAAAAAGGAGGGCCGGGGTGACAGAGAGGAAGCTGAATGACCTAAATCATTTCCCTGTTCAATAAATGTTAATCCAGTAGCAAAAAATAAATACAAGGTTATTTTTTTAATACAGGGATTTTTAATGGACAAATACATTCTTCAGTTTCTTGGTCTAATATTTATAATAAGTATGAATGTTCATGTGTGCAAATAATTACTCATACATATGAATGCCAGATACTAAAGGTACAAATTGGTCTCAGGTTTACTGCCCAAAATATAGCAAAACCACTGGACAATTTCTTCTGCAGTCCTTTTACTAAAGAGATGCTTACTTAGAATTCTTTACTTTGAATTAATAAGGACATTGCTTAGTTGCCTCCAAGGATTTGGACATTTAGAGGTTGTCTTTAGAAAGATTTGTCTTAGGGGAGGTCATTTGACCTGCAGCTAGCTGAGAAGTTTTATGGCTGAAGCTAATTAATTTCTTTAGTGTAATTTTTATTGGCTCCTTCCCTGATCTGTCTCTAACAGGTAAATACACTGGAAATGACTCTAATTCCACAAAGAAATAGGAGAGTTTCTGAATCTTTGTGGAAAAGAAAAGAGTTACAAAAGAAGTCAGTGATCAAGGACATAGTAAAAAACAAGGAGTAAATAACACAGGATTAATAATATACAGTCAGAATATAGAAACCATGCTTAGATGAATTGCCTCCGCTGATCACAAAATTTCTTAGCCCCTTTCACTTAGAAGTATGACAAAATTGCTCTACAATCATAAGGAATTCTCTTGCAAGTCTTCAGAGTGCCAAAATGATGGATCGTTTCTATCAGCCAAACTGAGAGTGATGTTTTGAAAAATAAATATGTAAAGTAACACTTGTAAATTACAAGAATTTCAGGAAGAACTCCGTCCTCATCTTTTTCTCCCCCTAAGTTGACCTATCAAATCATCTTTAAATGCTTACCCTGATGAAAGTCTTATTTTAAAGAATTTAATGCAGATACTTGTCTCAAACACAAGATATACTGAATGACAATAGAAATTACACACACTAGGACAGAATATGAAAATTAATAGCCTCTGTCAAAGTTGACAATTCATAAAGTACACTGAACAAATTGTAGAGAATTCTCTTAAAAAGGAAGAAGTCTCAGGAGTTCTGGTTTTACCAAGATAGAACAGCCCCCATTTCTCACAGGTTGTCCCTCTTGTAACCAAAAAACCCTGGATGGAACCCAACAAGCATAGGAAGACACTGCAAAGAAGAAAGAAGAAAGCAGACATCCTACAAATGTGGGGGCAGTGAGTGTCCTGAGTTACTTTACTACACCCTGTACAGCCAGACAGGAAAGCTGTGGTTTGCCTGGGCAGCGAGGGATGTTTCCCTGGTGACACAGTTGGAAAAGCATCTGCCTCTGATACAAGAGACTCAGGTTCGATCCCTGGATCGGGAAGATCCCCTGGAGAAGGAAATGGCAACCACTCCAGTATTCTTGCCTGGAGAATCCCATGAACAGAGCAGTCTGGTGGGCTATAGCCCATGGGATAATAAAGGGTCAGACACGACTGAGTGACTCACACACAGACACACACACACACAAGCAGGAAATTAACCTTCAAAGCAGCAATAGCAGCTCAGTTTTACACACACAAGCAGGAAATTAACCTTCAAAGCAGCAATAGCAGCTCAGTTTTCCCCACAGAAGCAGGCAGAGATAACCCAGCTCCCCTACAGGATGGTCTTGGCAAAGCCAAGCAAAAACTAGTCTTTTATTCCCCATCGGGCAAAACCAGGTGGCGCTCTGATTCCCCTGCCAGGGCGGTGTTACTGGGGCGGAGCAGGGCACTGACTGTCACTTCCCTGCCTGATGGAGACAGGTGTCCCCATCAGAGCCAACCTCTGTCGGGCAGCACAATTGCAATGAGCTTTGGGAAACGATGCTGAGTAGTGAGCCCATCCCAAAAAGTTACTGGCTATGTGGTTCCACTTACAGACAGTAACATCCTTAAAATGACAAATGGAGAAAAGGGAGAAACGGAGAAGAGATCAACCACAGGTCAGGGATTGGGAAGGGAGGCTGGGAGCGTAGGAGACAACCCTGGCTATAAATAAGCAGCAGGAGGGATCCTTATGGTTACAATGTTCTTTGCCCTGACTGTGTTATTGTCTTGTAACAGTGGCTGCGATACTCTAAGAAGTTAGTATTGGAGAAAATTGGGTAAAGGTCACTTGATCTGTCTCTATACTACTTGAAATTGCAACATGAACCTACAATTATCTCAAATATAAAATTTAATTAAAAAGAAAGTTAGGGCTTCCCCTGGTGGTCCAGTGGGTAAGGACACCGCCTTGCAGTGCAAGGGGCACCAGTTCCATCCCTGGCCTGGGAAGATCCCACGTGCCGAGGAGCGGCTGGACTGATGTGTCCAATGACCGAGCCGGAGCTTTGGAGCGCATGAGCCCAGAACCAGTGCTCTGCAATGACAGACGCCACCACGATGGGAGGCCCATAAGAGCCAAAGAACAAAGATGGATGAAAATAGAGAAATGGAAGACCAATAGAAGTGGCCCGCCCGCTCCCCTCCCTCCCCAAACCGACCCCACCCAAAATAAATTAAAATAACTCTTTAAAATAAAAAAAAAGAAAGAAAGTTAACCAAGACTAGAGATCCATCTTTTTAAAGGGATTCCCCCTTTGACCAACAGACTAAATATTAGAATTGTCATTTGCATTCCAATGTAAAATTGCAGCTTTACTTCCAAACCAGAACAGTAAGGGCAGTTATGGCAATTTCAGGGAGGGTAGATGGAAATACCTTTCTTTGCTTGTTCTATAACTTGGATAATACAATTCTATCACACTATTAATCATTCACTCAATCATTCAACAACCATCTGTTGAGAGTATAATACGTGAAAGTTACAGGAATGAAGTAATGAAGGAAAGAGACACTGCTCTCCAGAGCTTATCTTTCGTGAGAGAAGCATTCTTGCATTCACACTAAAACAACTGCGTCCTCTTCTACCCTGTGATCAAAGTAACTATTTCTCTCCTGCATTGTCAATTATAAATCAATCACGTTAAAAGAGTCTTCTGTTCCCTGCACACAATTTTGTTAGATTAAAGGACTTCTTTCTCTATATTAGTCATTGGGAAGGGAGGCTGGGAGCGTAGGAGACAACCCTGGCTATAAATAAGCAGCAGGAGGGATCCTTATGGTTACAATGTTCTTTGCCCTGACTGTGTTATTGTCTTGTAACAGTGGCTGCGATACTCTAAGAAGTTAGTATTGGAGAAAATTGGGTAAAGGTCACTTGATCTGTCTCTATACTACTTGAAATTGCAACATGAACCTACAATTATCTCAAATATAAAATTTAATTAAAAAGAAAGTTAGGGCTTCCCCTGGTGGTCCAGTGGGTAAGGACACCGCCTTGCAGTGCAAGGGGCACCAGTTCCATCCCTGGCCTGGGAAGATCCCACGTGCCGAGGAGCGGCTGGACTGATGTGTCCAATGACCGAGCCGGAGCTTTGGAGCGCATGAGCCCAGAACCAGTGCTCTGCAATGACAGACGCCACCACGATGGGAGGCCCATAAGAGCCAAAGAACAAAGATGGATGAAAATAGAGAAATGGAAGACCAATAGAAGTGGCCCGCCCGCTCCCCTCCCTCCCCAAACCGACCCCCACCCAAAATAAATTAAAATAACTCTTTAAAATAAAAAAAAAGAAAGAAAGTTAACCAAGACTAGAGATCCATCTTTTTAAAGGGATTCCCCCTTTGACCAACAGACTAAATATTAGAATTGTCATTTGCATTCCAATGTAAAATTGCAGCTTTACTTCCAAACCAGAACAGTAAGGGCAGTTATGGCAATTTCAGGGAGGGTAGATGGAAATACCTTTCTTTGCTTGTTCTATAACTTGGATAATACAATTCTATCACACTATTAATCATTCACTCAATCATTCAACAACCATCTGTTGAGAGTATAATACGTGAAAGTTACAGGAATGAAGTAATGAAGGAAAGAGACACTGCTCTCCAGAGCTTATCTTTCGTGAGAGAAGCATTCTTGCATTCACACTAAAACAACTGCGTCCTCTTCTACCCTGTGATCAAAGTAACTATTTCTCTCCCGCATTGTCAATTATAAATCAATCACGTTAAAAGAGTCTTCTGTTCCCTGCACACAATTTTGTTAGATTAAAGGACTTCTTTCTCTATATTAGTCATCTTTAATAGAACTAGAAATCTTTTCCCCAAAAAAGCATAAGAAACTAAAAGAACATTCTGAGAGGCAATCAGGATTTTATTGAAAAACCTTCCAAAGCTGAAAATGTTTTGAGTAAAATGAGTTCTTAGACAGCAGGTTTGTTTGTTAATATCTATGACTAGTAAGTACATGGGACATACTTCAATGAAAAGAAACCGAAAATAGGCCTAGGTCTATTCTTACTAAGACAGATGATTTCAGATTTCCTAGTGACCCTTCTAATGTATCCTTTTGTATGTCATCAGGATGAAGTTAGCATCAAAAGCACTAGGACTTTTGAAGGAAGAGTTCATTATTTCTAAAAGAACTCAATGTGTCTTTAAAGTCATCACATTCTTGACTTTTTTCATTTTACTAATACTCATCAAATACCTGCCATAAGCATTGAGAAGAATGCAAAGATGACTCTGTCACAGTCTCTTTGTCATAGTTCATTGTCTTAAGATTAACTAACTAGAGTAGAGTATGCATGCATAAGGAGGCTTAATGGTAAAGAATTCACCTGTCAATGCAGGGGACCCAGGTTTTATTCCTGGGTCCAAAAGATCCCCTGGAGAAGGAAATGGCAACCCACTCTAGAATTCTTGCCTGAAGAATTCCATGCATAGAGGAGCCTGGCGGGCTACAGTCCATGGGGTTGCAAAGAGTTAGACATGACTGAGCAACTAAACAAGAAGATACATGCATAGACCAATATAAAAAGATGGCTTATTAAGAGCAAGTGGAATTTTTCTCCCATACAAAGTCTGATAACTTTCCCTAAATGGAACCAGTCACACATCCAGTATAGTTCTGTGACATAAAACCAGAGGAAAATGTAAAAAACCAAAGAACGTGGAAGTCAGAGAAGTTACAAGCATTCAGTCACAGTGAACTTTCCAAATAGTTTTTAAAGAGCGGCTTCTTTCTGGCATTTATTTACACACAGTTAGCTATTTTATGCATGTCCTAGATAAGAACAGTATGAAGGCATGCCCCATTACCATTCAAATACCAACTGGAGACTTTACAGATATTATCACTTTGCAGAGAGAACATAAACAGAAGAAACACAAACTTTTTCTATTTCTACAGTGCAGCCATAAAGAAACTGTTTATCCAGCTAAAACCTTTCATGTGAAACACAAGAACCCTGTAACTGAATATCCAAACCCAAAGGTAGGACCTGACTCCTCACCATAATCGGTGACAAGCTCACCAGCAAGACAGTGGTCTTAACCTCAGTTTAGCTATTCCACAGCCACCAAACAGCCTTAATACTGAGTGGGTGGACCTTTTTTTTGCAGTGACAATCCTTAGAGTTATCCACATCCACCCCATATGTCCTTATTGGTTTTAATACCTCACCCATTTGGAATTCATCATCCACAAAACTAAAGTTGCAGATTGATCAATGGGAATCATAAATGTTCTAACTCCAGAATTTAAGAGAAAAGTTAACTCGGTATTTTGAGTTTCTACTAAACTCAGATAGTTTAGGAATGCCTGGAAGTAAAAATAATGAAAGCAAATAAAAGACGTACTGAATGAAATTGTGCCATCTACAGAAATGTAGATGGATCTAAAGACTGTAATACAGAGTGAAGTCAGTCAGAAAGAGGAAAACAAGTATCGTATATTAACGTATGCATAGGGAACCTAGAAAAATGGTAGAGATGATCTTATTTCCAAAGCTGAGAGACACAGGTGTAGAAAATAAACGTATGGATGTCAAGGGGAAAGGGGGACCTGGGTAGGATGAATTGGGAGATTGCAATCAATATATGTAAACACTATTGATGTGTGTGTGTGTGTGTGTGCGTGCATGCGCGTGCGTGCGTGCGCAGTTGCTCAGTCCTGTCCGACTCTGTTCCCAACATACTAGAGCACAGCTGCGCTCACAGTCCGACCAAACCCTTCGATAAAGGCCAATACATACAAGCCATGCCCATTACATTTTCAGCCACACAAATGTAGAGCCCCCTCATATTATCCCATTTCTTACTTTAAGTAGGACAAACCCCATAAAAGCCCCTCCATGAAATATCCCATGTTCAGTCGCTGAGCCACGCCGGACTCTTTGTGACCCCATTACCATTCAAATACCAACTGGAGACTTTACAGATATTATCACTTTGCAGAGAGAACATAAACAGAAGAAACACAAACTTTTTCTATTTCTACAGTGCAGCCATAAAGAAACTGTTTATCCAGCTAAAACCTTTCATGTGAAACACAAGAACCCTGTAACTGAATATCCAAACCCAAAGGTAGGACCTGACTCCTCACCATAATCGGTGACAAGCTCACCAGCAAGACAGTGGTCTTAACCTCAGTTTAGCTATTCCACAGCCACCAAACAGCCTTAATACTGAGTGGGTGGACCTTTTTTTTGCAGTGACAATCCTTAGAGTTATCCACATCCACCCCATATGTCCTTATTGGTTTTAATACCTCACCCATTTGGAATTCATCATCCACAAAACTAAAGTTGCAGATTGATCAATGGGAATCATAAATGTTCTAACTCCAGAATTTAAGAGAAAAGTTAACTCGGTATTTTGAGTTTCTACTAAACTCAGATAGTTTAGGAATGCCTGGAAGTAAAAATAATGAAAGCAAATAAAAGACGTACTGAATGAAATTGTGCCATCTACAGAAATGTAGATGGATCTAAAGACTGTAATACAGAGTGAAGTCAGTCAGAAAGAGGAAAACAAGTATCGTATATTAACGTATGCATAGGGAACCTAGAAAAATGGTAGAGATGATCTTATTTCCAAAGCTGAGAGACACAGGTGTAGAAAATAAACGTATGGATGTCAAGGGGAAAGGGGGACCTGGGTAGGATGAATTGGGAGATTGCAATCAATATATGTAAACACTATTGATGTGTGTGTGTGTGTGTGTGCGTGCATGCGCGTGCGTGCGTGCGCAGTTGCTCAGTCCTGTCCGACTCTGTTCCCAACATACTAGAGCACAGCTGCGCTCACAGTCCGACCAAACCCTTCGATAAAGGCCAATACATACAAGCCATGCCCATTACATTTTCAGCCACACAAATGTAGAGCCCCCTCATATTATCCCATTTCTTACTTTAAGTAGGACAAACCCCATAAAAACCACTGCTATTTCCCAGTACTGTTTCATCACTTTTTACTGAAATTCAGTTGCTTCACAGTTCAGTTCAGTCGCTGAGCCACGCCGGACTCTTTGTGACCCCGTGGACTGGAGCACACCAGGCTGCCCTGCCTTTCGCCATCTCCCAGAGCTTGCTCAGACTCTGGTCCATCGAGTCGGTGACTCGCCCTGTCGTCCCATTCTCCTTCTGCTTCTACGTCTCCCAGCATCAAGGTCGTTTTCAATGAGCCATCTCTTCACATCAGGCATACAGCACAGTGATTCAGTATTTTCATAGATTATATGTGATAGCTCCATTATAAGTCATTACAAAAGCTATCACAGCCTGTGCTGTTCTTTCTTACCCATTTGACATATAGTAGTTGGTACCTCTCCACCCCATACCACTATTTGTCCCTCCTCACCGTTCTCTCCCCACCTTTGGTAACCACTACCTTGTTTTCTCTCTATGTGAGTCTGTTTCCATTTTGCATATTCATTCATATTATTTTTTAGTTTCCACACATCCGTGATATCACACAGCATTTGTCTTTCTTTGTCCAACTTATGTCACCAAGCATAAGATTCTCTAGATCTATCTGTACTACTTCAAGTGGTAGAATTTCATTCTGGTTTTTTTTCCTACTTTTCCTTTACTTTCTCTTTCTGATCACTTCTTTATGCATTTTTTTTTTGCCTCTAAGTCATAATTTATTTTCCATCGATCTTTATTCTTTGGCCTGTGTGGACCTCCCATCACAGTGGCCTCTCCCGTTGCAGAGCACTGGCTCTGGGTGCATGCGTTCCAGAGCGCTGGCTTGTAACTGGACACACCAGCCCAGCTGCTCCTCGGCATGTGGGATCTTCCAGTGCCCCATGCACTGCAAGGCAGACTCTGTACCCACTGGACTACCAGGGGAGCAGAGTGTACGTTTACCTGTACCCACAGCTAATTAACTACATGAAGCTTTTTGAACCTCATGAGGGGATGGCCATGGTCAGGCATTTCAACTCATCCGGAATCCAGTGGTGAACTTGGGAGTGAGCTGACAGGAAACAGACCGCAGTCTATCAGGATTACAAGATTGTACTGAGATTCCGAGGCCAAGTTCAGGGCTATTACTAAGGCAGGTCTGCTGAAGTCAGGGCTCCTGGGAGAGAGGGCCTTGTGTAAAGCATTTCCACTGCTGGGCAACATGGCCATGACTTACTATATACATCTGCAAGAAAATGAATGAACAAAGTTGAATCTGAAAAATGCACTGTGCTTGCAAATACTTTGCTGTCACGTCAACAGAATCTGAGTTTGGTCACCTCAAGAAGAGGGCCCCTCTCTAACAGATTGTTCATGTGTTCCTTAAGAAAATGAGAATTCAGGATGAGATTCCACCATACATTATTCATTTGGGGGCTTTTTTTTTTTTTTCATTTTATTTCAGAATATCCTCCTGGTCATTTCTTAAGTCAATGTCTCCCTGGTCCTATCATTTCCAAATGCACACCATTTTCAGTGAAGGAGCTAGGTCTTAATCAGGTGTCCACCAGTCTCTCTGGTCCCCAGTTGCTTTCCTAGGCCAATAATACACCTCCATCCCAATTAAGGCTATAAAGTTTCCTCATGTTAATATTTGAAACAGAAACCCGTCTTTAGAGAAAACTTGTAAGAACAGAATTTTTCTTCAGACATGTCAAGATTTTTCACTATGAAAAGTACTGCGTGCTTTATATGCTATATTTATGTCTCATTGTAAACTATTCATTGGTTTATAGACCTCGGGTCTTCTAGGAAGCATCACAAATCCTTATTATACTCCTGGATATTAAATTTGGTGTTTGGCTCTCTGATTTATCTAGCAGGCTAACTTACATGTAAAGAGACATCTCTCAAAAATGTCTACTTCAAGAGCTAAAAAATTAATTCATGCTGACACTCTAACCTTGAGGTTCATTGAAATTGCAATACTGACCAAGGTAAGGATAAGGATGATGATGAAAATGCCAACAATCACGCCAAAGACAGCAATGACAGTAATGATCAAAATGCTTTCAGTTAGTCCTTTCCTCATTTTATTAACCCTCTCTTACACAAAAATCAAAGACAGAGCCCAAAAAAGCGTGGTTTCAAAAGTTTTCTAAGACATATGTAGTATTATTAACAGCAATCTTTAAATGAAGGAAGGAATCAACAGGAAGTGCCATAAACAAAGCAATAAATAATGATCATCTAATGACTGCAAGTCAAAGACAGCCCAAGTACATTCCTTCTTCCGAGTTCTTACCTTTCCAAGAAGTGAGCTCTCCATACAAGTTTACGTAGTATTTTTTTTTTCTAAATTCTACATAAAATTCTTCTGTTGGGAATTTGTACAGAAAAAGTTTTTATACTCAGGCTGGTATCTTTTGAGAAAGTATGATTCTGATCAAAGATTGTCATGTGTTCTAAAATTCAGGATGAGATTCCACCATACATTATTCATTTGGGGGCTTTTTTTTTTTTTTCATTTTATTTCAGAATATCCTCCTGGTCATTTCTTAAGTCAATGTCTCCCTGGTCCTATCATTTCCAAATGCACACCATTTTCAGTGAAGGAGCTAGGTCTTAATCAGGTGTCCACCAGTCTCTCTGGTCCCCAGTTGCTTTCCTAGGCCAATAATACACCTCCATCCCAATTAAGGCTATAAAGTTTCCTCATGTTAATATTTGAAACAGAAACCCGTCTTTAGAGAAAACTTGTAAGAACAGAATTTTTCTTCAGACATGTCAAGATTTTTCACTATGAAAAGTACTGCATGCTTTATATGCTATATTTATGTCTCATTGTAAACTATTCATTGGTTTATAGACCTCGGGTCTTCTAGGAAGCATCACAAATCCTTATTATACTCCTGGATATTAAATTTGGTGTTTGGCTCTCTGATTTATCTAGCAGGCTAACTTACATGTAAAGAGACATCTCTCAAAAATGTCTACTTCAAGAGCTAAAAAATTAATTCATGCTGACACTCTAACCTTGAGGTTCATTGAAATTGCAATACTGACCAAGGTAAGGATAAGGATGATGATGAAAATGCCAACAATCACGCCAAAGACAGCAATGACAGTAATGATCAAAATGCTTTCAGTTAGTCCTTTCCTCATTTTATTAACCCTCTCTTACACAAAATCAAAGACAGAGCCCAAAAAAGCGTGGTTTCAAAAGTTTTCTAAGACATATGTAGTATTATTAACAGCAATCTTTAAATGAAGGAAGGAATCAACAGGAAGTGCCATAAACAAAGCAATAAATAATGATCATCTAATGACTGCAAGTCAAAGACAGCCCAAGTACATTCCTTCTTCCGAGTTCTTACCTTTCCAAGAAGTGAGCTCTCCATACAAGTTTACGTAGTATTTTTTTTTTCTAAATTCTACATAAAATTCTTCTGTTGGGAATTTGTACAGAAAAAGTTTTTATACTCAGGCTGGTATCTTTTGAGAAAGTATGATTACATGAGTGTTATTCCAAAGGACTTTGAAGATATCACCCTCCCAGATGTTCTCCTTATAGTCTTCGACACCATCATCCTGCCAACTACAAAATTACAGAAGAAACACTTGCCTCCTCTGACATTTTCAAAACAGTAAAATACTTGGGCAGATGATGTTTAATAAGAATGATCATGAACTACCAAATTATATTGCTAGATATTGAATTGAAGTTCATATTATATGTGTGAAAAATCAATCAGAACTAACTTAATTCCCACTCAGCACAACTTAGTACAGTTTTACTGCATGCCTACTGTGCAAACCACAGTGGTAGGCAATGAGATAAAGATCTCTGGCATATCCCCTGCCTTCAAGGCTCTTCCAGATCAACTTGCCTTTTTTTTCCTTTCATGTGAACTCATGGTCTTAAATTCTTTAAGTGGAAAGAAATTTTACTTTATATATTAAGGTATTTATATGTCTCCAGTATTTATATATATAGTACTTTATATTTTCACATTAACAGATGAGAAAATAGTAACCATTAAAAACAAACCAAAAAAAAAAAAAAAAAAAACCCATTAAAACAGACCATAGGACTTCCCTGATGGCTGGGTGGATTAAGCATCCACCTGCTAATGCAAGAGTCATGGGTTGAATTCCTGATCCAGGAAGATTCCACAGGCCGCAGAGCAATTAAGTCCCTGGGCCTATGATCTACAGCCCCCAAGCCACAATTAACTGAGCCTTGTGTGCCTCAATTACTGAAGCTTGCACACCTAGAGCCTGTGTTCTGCGGCAAGAGAAGCCACTGCAATGAGAAACCCAAGCATGGCAACAAAGAGCAGACCCAGCTCACCACAGCTAGAGAAAGTCCTGGAGTAGGAAGGAAGACCCAGAGCAGCCAAAGATAAATTCATAAGTAATTTTAAAAAATAAAATAAAACATAGAAATTAAAGTTTAAAAAATATATATTTTAGGTAAACATAACACTATGTGTAAAGTTGTCCTGGTCACGCAAACTGATGCTTCTAAAAATCAAGATAGGATGATATATGTAGAAAGATTAAGATTCTGTACAGAAAAGTTTTTATACTCAGGCTGGTATCTTTTGAGAAAGTATGATTACATGAGTGTTATTCCAAAGGACTTTGAAGATATCACCCTCCCAGATGTTCTCCTTATAGTCTTCGACACCATCATCCTGCCAACTACAAAATTACAGAAGAAACACTTGCCTCCTCTGACATTTTCAAAACAGTAAAATACTTGGGCAGATGATGTTTAATAAGAATGATCATGAACTACCAAATTATATTGCTAGATATTGAATTGAAGTTCATATTATATGTGTGAAAAATCAATCAGAACTAACTTAATTCCCACTCAGCACAACTTAGTACAGTTTTACTGCATGCCTACTGTGCAAACCACAGTGGTAGGCAATGAGATAAAGATCTCTGGCATATCCCCTGCCTTCAAGGCTCTTCCAGATCAACTTGCCTTTTTTTTCCTTTCATGTGAACTCATGGTCTTAAATTCTTTAAGTGGAAAGAAATTTTACTTTATATATTAAGGTATTTATATGTCTCCAGTATTTATATATATAGTACTTTATATTTTCACATTAACAGATGAGAAAATAGTAACCATTAAAAACAAACCAAAAAAAAAAAAACCCATTAAAACAGACCATAGGACTTCCCTGATGGCTGGGTGGATTAAGCATCCACCTGCTAATGCAAGAGTCATGGGTTGAATTCCTGATCCAGGAAGATTCCACAGGCCGCAGAGCAATTAAGTCCCTGGGCCTATGATCTACAGCCCCCAAGCCACAATTAACTGAGCCTTGTGTGCCTCAATTACTGAAGCTTGCACACCTAGAGCCTGTGTTCTGCGGCAAGAGAAGCCACTGCAATGAGAAACCCAAGCATGGCAACAAAGAGCAGACCCAGCTCACCACAGCTAGAGAAAGTCCTGGAGTAGGAAGGAAGACCCAGAGCAGCCAAAGATAAATTCATAAGTAATTTTAAAAAATAAAATAAAACATAGAAATTAAAGTTTAAAAAATATATATTTTAGGTAAACATAACACTATGTGTAAAGTTGTCCTGGTCACGCAAACTGATGCTTCTAAAAATCAAGATAGGATGATATATGTAGAAAAGATTAAGATTCTGTCTAATCTTTGCTCTTTCCTGGATCTGAAGGTATTTTTATTCTAGAGGTCATAATGTAAGGAAAGAATCTGATGTAATTTTATTCATTAAAAATCTCTGGAAAGCTATCAATTCTGCAACTAACGATTTTAAAAAGCACACCGAAATGGCAAAATGGTTAAACTACAGAATATTAATATCATTGCATTTCTGGTTTTTTCCCTGAAGAATCATTTTGAGCAAGATATGCAACATTCCTTCTATGGTAGATCAGGGATAACCTTTTTAAAAAGCTGAAATTATGAGGCCAACTATGAAAAATTTTTCCAGGAAATTTTAATGAGTTGAAGACATATTCCAAAGGGGTTGTTATAATTTATTCTTTTCATGTGCAGAATTTCCAATGCCTCTGAATCCTGTAGTTTGTAGAATTACATCTCTTGATATCTTTTGAAAAGATAACTTGAAAAATAATACAGTTCAGTGGTTTTCAAACTGCCTGCATGAAAGTACCCAAAGAGTATTGATTAGATCGATTTCAAATGAAAGGGTGGTTGCCAGTTTTATGCTAAGTCCTTATTTCTGTTTGGTCCACATATTAAGAGTGACTTGAAAGAGAACATGATGATCTGCTTATCAAATTCATCGATGACACAGAGCTGAGGAGACAGCAACTCTGCAGCTTGATCGAGTCAGAGTCAGCTAGTCTCAATGGAGTAAAATGATGGATAGGACTTTCATGAAAATAAATAGGATAAATGTGAAAATACAGCACAAGAGCCTTGTGTGCCTCAATTACTGAAGCTTGCACACCTAGAGCCTGTGTTCTGCGGCAAGAGAAGCCACTGCAATGAGAAACCCAAGCATGGCAACAAAGAGCAGACCCAGCTCACCACAGCTAGAGAAAGTCCTGGAGTAGGAAGGAAGACCCAGAGCAGCCAAAGATAAATTCATAAGTAATTTTAAAAAATAAAATAAAACATAGAAATTAAAGTTTAAAAAATATATATTTTAGGTAAACATAACACTATGTGTAAAGTTGTCCTGGTCACGCAAACTGATGCTTCTAAAAATCAAGATAGGATGATATATGTAGAAAAGATTAAGATTCTGTCTAATCTTTGCTCTTTCCTGGATCTGAAGGTATTTTTATTCTAGAGGTCATAATGTAAGGAAAGAATCTGATGTAATTTTATTCATTAAAAATCTCTGGAAAGCTATCAATTCTGCAACTAACGATTTTAAAAAGCACACCGAAATGGCAAAATGGTTAAACTACAGAATATTAATATCATTGCATTTCTGGTTTTTTCCCTGAAGAATCATTTTGAGCAAGATATGCAACATTCCTTCTATGGTAGATCAGGGATAACCTTTTAAAAACTTGAAATTATGAGGTCAACTATGAAAAATTTTTCCAGGAAATTTTAATGAGTTGAAGACATATTCCAAAGGGGTTGTTATAATTTATTCTTTTCATGTGCAGAATTTCCAATGCCTCTGAATCCTGTAGTTTGTAGAATTACATCTCTTGATATCTTTTGAAAAGATAACTTGAAAAATAATACAGTTCAGTGGTTTTCAAACTGCCTGCATGAAAGTACCCAAAGAGTATTGATTAGATCGATTTCAAATGAAAGGGTGGTTGCCAGTTTTATGCTAAGTCCTTATTTCTGTTTGGTCCACATATTAAGAGTGACTTGAAAGAGAACATGATGATCTGCTTATCAAATTCATCGATGACACAGAGCTGAGGGAGACAGCAACTCTGCAGCTTGATCGAGTCAGAGTCAGCTAGTCTCAATGGAGTAAAATGATGGATAGGACTTTCATGAAAATAAATAGGATAAATGTGAAAATACAGCACAAGAGTCTGTGAAAATTCACAAGCATAGAAGAGAGACAGTGGGGCACAATTATACCACAGTTTCACAAACTGCAGGTCCAATATAAAAGCACGTGAGCAGCTGTGGATAGAAACTCACATTTCTTGAGCACCATAAGCTTCTAAGCATGGGCATCCAAAAGACCACAGTCATGAGTCTTATTCCCATTTTACAAAAGTCCAGCAAAATAAAATAATGTCCCTATGTCCTACAAATCACAAGATGCAGATCTAGGATTTGAACCTGTCACAATCTGGCTGCAAAATCCTGCTCTTTCCAACTCGGCCAAGGAAACAGTACAAGAAAGATAATTTGATACCTAATGAAATCTCAGATCAATGAAAGTATAATGTCAGAACAAAGGAGGCACTGGTTGGATTACTGGTGGTAAGCAAAAACTCAGAAGGATGCCCAAACCCAATATCATCAACAGGAGATGAAAGAAGCAAACAGGAGGGATTTCACACAATGAAATACTACTCCGCGTGAATGAAGAACAAACTATTGACATGCACAACACCATAGATCTATCTCAGAAACAATGTATTGAATAAAAGAGCCAAATGAAAAAGACTGCATACTATCTGACTCCTACTAATGTAAAGTTAAAATTAAAGTCTGTGGTGACAAGGCTTCCCTGGTGGTTCAGTATAAAGAATCCACTTGCCAATACAGGAGACACGGGTTCAATACTGATCCGGGAAGACTCCGTATATCACGGAGCAACTAAGCCCACACGCTGCAGCTACTGAAGCCCGTGCACCCCAGAGCCTGTGCGCCACAAGAGAAGCTACCGCAATGAGAAGCCACCGCAATGAGCCGCCTACATGCTGCAACTAGAGGGTAGCTCCTGTTCACCTCAGCTGAAGTCCACACGCAGCAAAAAAGACCCAGCACAGGCAAAATAAATAATTATTAAGAAAAAAGAAGGAGCTTCCCAGGTGGTCCAGTGGGTAAAGAGTCCGCCTTGTACTACAAAGGGCACTGGTTTGATCCCTGGCCCGGGAAGATCCCACATGCCGTGGAGCGGCTAGGTCGGTGTGTTCAATTAGGAGCCAGCACTCTGGAGCACATGCACCCAGAGCCAGTGCTCTGCTACAGGAGAGGCCACTGTGATGGGAGGCCCACACAGGCCAAAGAATAAAGATCGATGGAAAATAAATGATGACTTAGAGGCAAAAAAAGAAATGCATAATTGAAGTCTGTGGTGATAGAAGTCAGACCCGTTATCCAGGAAGGATTTGCCACCAAGAGAGCAGGGGAATTTTCTGGAATGATGCAAAGGCATTATATCTCGACTGGCAAAGTATTCACAGGTTTGTGTACACAATTGTCAAAATTCCAACTATAAACTTAAGATGTGTGTATCTTACAGTTTGGAAATTCCCTCTATTCAAAGACAAAAAAAAGATAACTCATAGAAAAAAAAAAGACAACGCATAACTGTGGACAAGCAACTACTACACAGTGACAGAAGAGGAAGCCATGGCTGATGTCAGACATATGATCCAGAAAATACTAGTCCCAGACATTAATTCGAAAGAAGTACACGAAAAGTGAGCCAGAATGAGACATTACAGTCATGTTAAAATGACACCATTCCATAACAGAAAGAAATAGTGATTAGGACTTTTCAGGGAGTACAATTAGGACTGATAAGTAGACATTTTACCTGAACACAAGAAAGGATCTTCTGTGACTGGAGCACTCCAAAAAAGAGGAATTAAATGTGGCAAGTGCCAGCTGAAGCCGGATTTTTAATTTTTAGAAATGTCCACACTGATCCGGGAAGACTCATATCACGGAGCAACTAAGCCCACACGCTGCAGCTACTGAAGCCCGTGCACCCCAGAGCCTGTGCGCCACAAGAGAAGCTACCGCAATGAGAAGCCACCGCAATGAGCCGCCTACATGCTGCAACTAGAGGGTAGCTCCTGTTCACCTCAGCTGAAGTCCACACGCAGCAAAAAAGACCCAGCACAGGCAAAATAAATAATTATTAAGAAAAAAGAAGGAGCTTCCCAGGTGGTCCAGTGGGTAAAGAGTCCGCCTTGTACTACAAAGGGCACTGGTTTGATCCCTGGCCCGGGAAGATCCCACATGCCGTGGAGCGGCTAGGTCGGTGTGTTCAATTAGGAGCCAGCACTCTGGAGCACATGCACCCAGAGCCAGTGCTCTGCTACAGGAGAGGCCACTGTGATGGGAGGCCCACACAGGCCAAAGAATAAAGATCGATGGAAAATAAATGATGACTTAGAGGCAAAAAAAGAAATGCATAATTGAAGTCTGTGGTGATAGAAGTCAGACCCGTTATCCAGGAAGGATTTGCCACCAAGAGAGCAGGGGAATTTTCTGGAATGATGCAAAGGCATTATATCTCGACTGGCAAAGTATTCACAGGTTTGTGTACACAATTGTCAAAATTCCAACTATAAACTTAAGATGTGTGTATCTTACAGTTTGGAAATTCCCTCTATTCAAAGACAAAAAAAAGATAACTCATAGAAAAAAAAAAGACAACGCATAACTGTGGACAAGCAACTACTACACAGTGACAGAAGAGGAAGCCATGGCTGATGTCAGACATATGATCCAGAAAATACTAGTCCCAGACATTAATTCGAAAGAAGTACACGAAAAGTGAGCCAGAATGAGACATTACAGTCATGTTAAAATGACACCATTCCATAACAGAAAGAAATAGTGATTAGGACTTTTCAGGGAGTACAATTAGGACTGATAAGTAGACATTTTACCTGAACACAAGAAAGGATCTTCTGTGACTGGAGCACTCCAAAAGAGGAATTATCTGCCTATGAGTAGAAATTCCACACTGTGGCAAGTGCCAGCTGAAGCCGGATGGTCTCTTGTTGAAATGTTTGTAGAGGCTGTTCAGATCTAAGGCTCCACACATCTGTGTTCTACAGCTCACTCTGTCATGCATGGACAAACTCACATCCTATACATCATCTAAACTCTCAACCTTGTTCTCAATCTACTTTTAATACCCAGACACACAAGCACCCATTTCCACAAATCCATGTGCCAGTGATTAATGGAAGCAACATCTACCCAGTTTCCTCCACTCCAATGATTTAGTCTCAGATTCTGCCGAATGGTGGTAAAAAAACCTTTACTCTTTCTGGTGTGAAGGTAGTCCATAACTTTGCTGAAGCAAAAGAATATTCTTTATTCACTTATTTAACAATAATTATTATTGAGAGCCTAGAATGTAGCCAGCATGTTCAGGACACTGGGGAGAAAAAGATAATCCCCATATTGGCAAAGCTTACCTTCTTCTCTACAGACATCAAGGTGCTTAGGATAAGAAGATCCTCTAAGTATTTAACCCTGATGGATATTCTGTGGGTGATGAGCAAACAGCCATTGATGTAACTTGATGTGAGAAGATCACACAGTATGAATGTACAGAAGAAAAGAAGACAGGGCTTGCCCAAGATTTAGGAGTACTGGGCTCCTCCACCCAGTAAAAGTCTCTGTTAAATGTCAGATGGTTGAAGAAATGTTCATTTTTCCCATTATTCCCACACCTGAATGATAAGCCAATGCACTGTGGCTCTGTGGGTTTACTTCTGAATTTACAATTAGTCTAATGCTCTGCCCACAGGGAGTCCACGAGCCTTGGTGGGGCTTAACAAAATTGACTGAGTTCTAGCCAATCAATCACAGCCTATTCTCTGACATTAACTTATAATTTCAGGCATAGGGATAACATTATTCACAATAGATATCTGTAAATTGAGGAAGAAGCCTAGGTAATGAAATCTGAATGCCACAAACCCTTCTAGAATAAAAACTCAGAAAACCACCTCCACAGCAGTACCTTTGGGGGAGTTGCTTTCAACTCTGCCTAATGAGCCAAGAGAAAATGTTTCATGTAGGTACCAATTCAAGACCTTAAATTGATTAGACCACATTTTTATGTCCTACTCAAATGTTAGCTTTATTGGAAAAGACTCTGATGCTGGGAAACATTGGGGGCAAGAGCAGAGGAGGGTAACACAGTGAAATGGCTGGATGGCATCACTGACTCAGTGCACATGAGTTTGAGCGAATTTCAGGAGATGGTGAAGGACAGGGAAGCCTGGCGTGCTGCACTCCATGGGGTCGCAAAGAGTCGGACACAACTGAGTGACTGAACAACAAACTTCAGGTTAGTTCTCAAAGGAAAACTAGATATTTATTTCACACGTATCAGAGGCGGCAAGTTCCAAAGGGTAATATAGAGAAATTATGCACATACGAGGATGAGAATCACCACAGGTGGGCAGCTCTGTCTGCCCATGTTCTCCTTGAGCAATACCCTTTGCTAACCTCTGGTTTCTTCTCCTTTCACTGCGCCTTTTATACAGTCTCCATTTAACTTCCTGCCACACAGTCATATAAAATTGTCAACAGAAAATGTATTTCTTCAAAGATGTTAAGTCAGAGAGGGGTGGATGGATGTGTCTGTGTGCTTGACTGCATGCAAATCAACATGCTCATACATTGGGAAAGGATGAAAAGGAGAAAGAAGAACATAGAAAACTCTGAGTCTCAAGGTAGATCCTAGGAAGTAAGAGGCTGTATGGATAACCAGAAGCCCTGTTCAGAAATGAACAGTGGTGCTTCCCTGGAGGTCCACTGGGTAAAGGGTCCGCTTTGCAGTGCAAGGGGCACCAGTTTGATCCCTGGCATAGGAAGATCCCACATGCTGCAGAGGGGCTGGACAGGTGTGTCCAATCACAAGCCAGCGCTCTAAAGCGCATGCGCCCAGAGCCAGTGCTCAGCAATGAGAGAGGCCGCTGCGATGGGAGGCCCACACATGCCAAAGAAAAAAGATGGATGAAAATAAATAAATAAATAAATAAACAATAAAAGAGGCCAAAATTAAAAAAAAAAGGAACAGTGCCCCCTCGCTGAAATGGAAAATGGCAAAGAGGAGGCACTCTGGCGGAAAACTGCTTGGGAATGTATCAGAAACTCCTTCTCAGAAAGAGTGGATAGGTTCCTTTCTCCCCTGTCCCATCCCACCCCCAGCTCAGGAAGCTCAGCTCAGTGCTGGGTAATGAACTAGGTGGGGGGATGGAGGTGGGGGGGGTGGTCCACGAGGGAGGGGGCAGACCAAGGCGCTGGCTGACCCACTTCCCTGTGCGGCAGTCACGGTGGTCGTTTAGTCGCTGAGTCTTGCCCGACTCTTTCCGACCCCACGAACTGGAGCCTGTCAGCTTCACACAGGATTTCCCAGGTAAGAATACTGGAGTGGATTGCCACTTCCTCCTCCAGGGGAGCTTCCTGACCCAGGAATCGAACCTAGTTCTCCTTCAGTGCAGACAGATTCTTCACTGACTGAGCTACAGGGGAAGCTCTGTAAAGCAATTATATTCCAATAAAATAAGGAAACACTTAAAAACAAGGTGGCTGTATGTGTAATTGATTCACTCTACAGAAACAGATGAACACAACCTGTATACTAGATTCTAGTAGAAATTAATTTCAAAAGAAAACCTCTTTTCTACTTAATATTTGGGAAATCTCAGACTTGGATAATTTACTGCAGCCTAGCTAAACGCTTAAACCTCATGGTGGGGGCAACAAAGGCACAGCAAGGTGACAAAACTGCTTCCTAAAAGTGAGAGTAAGAAATGACTTCATTCACCTTTGGCAACTTTTCCCACATTATCCTGTATTATCTAAGTCACCCTGTATTATGCCAAATGAACCTGAAAAAGTGAAATGGGCAGAGGGAGCTGCCATCTGACCCAGGAGGTTCCCCCAGGGCAGGTGTCAGTCTCATAAAATGGCAGCATCGCTGGCTGACCGGTTCCAATATTAACATTAAAGTTCTGAATGGGGGAAACTTGCAAATAGAAACTGAGGAATAAATAACATATATCTATTCACGTGGAAGATAAAGAGTCATGATGGAAAAGGCAAAACTAGCTCACCCCTATAAATAAACACTACAGAGGGAAGAAATAATAAAGTAGGACCCCGAAAAGGCAACTCATTAGAAACTTTAACTGAGTAACTTGTTTTTCTAGAGAAGGGCAAACAAATACTCTTCCACTAATAACTTTTCAAATTCTGAGAAAGAGGAGAATATAATGTGACGCTCACCTGAATGGCATGTGTAAAGCACACTGCTAGGTGCCATCAAGATTTAAAAAGAGGCTTTAAACAAAAATTTGCCTTCAAGGGTTTTGCAATAGGCAGGAGAAATTAGGCACAGATACCGATCCCAGCAGGAGCACACCAATCCTCAAAGCTCAATTGTGAACTAGCTCTTTGAAACACGGAGGAATCCCCCAGGGGAGAAAAGAGGGTCAGGGAGGTAAAGGGAACACTGCACTCCCTAATGCCTACATTTTATAGCTAAACAGTCTCAGGCTGCAAGAGGGAATGAATACAAGGTACATTGTGAATTTATGTTTTGAATCAGTAAGAAAGGTACGCTGAAAGAAAGTTACAATTCCTAACCCTAATTCTAACCCTATGCTAATTCCATGGGAATTTTCTTTAGAATAATGTCAGATTGATGGATTTTCTGTTTCCATTCAACTCTCAGGTCATATGTTGGTTCAGAGCCTTCTAAGACCACTGAGTACAACTCCAATATGGGTTGCAATTGTATGTTTTGAACTAGAAATTAATTTCAAAAGAAAACCTCTTTTCTACTTAATATTTGGGAAATCTCAGACTTGGATAATTTACTGCAGCCTAGCTAAACGCTTAAACCTCATGGTGGGGGCAACAAAGGCACAGCAAGGTGACAAAACTGCTTCCTAAAAGTGAGAGTAAGAAATGACTTCATTCACCTTTGGCAACTTTTCCCACATTATCCTGTATTATCTAAGTCACCCTGTATTATGCCAAATGAACCTGAAAAAGTGAAATGGGCAGAGGGAGCTGCCATCTGACCCAGGAGGTTCCCCCAGGGCAGGTGTCAGTCTCATAAAATGGCAGCATCGCTGGCTGACCGGTTCCAATATTAACATTAAAGTTCTGAATGGGGGAAACTTGCAAATAGAAACTGAGGAATAAATAACATATATCTATTCACGTGGAAGATAAAGAGTCATGATGGAAAAGGCAAAACTAGCTCACTCTCTATAAATAAACACTACAGAGGGAAGAAATAATAAAGTAGGACCCCGAAAAGGCAACTCATTAGAAACTTTAACTGAGTAACTTGTTTTTCTAGAGAAGGGCAAACAAATACTCTTCCACTAATAACTTTTCAAATTCTGAGAAAGAGGAGAATATAATGTGACGCTCACCTGAATGGCATGTGTAAAGCACACTGCTAGGTGCCATCAAGATTTAAAAAGAGGCTTTAAACAAAAATTTGCCTTCAAGGGTTTTGCAATAGGCAGGAGAAATTAGGCACAGATACCGATCCCAGCAGGAGCACACCAATCCTCAAAGCTCAATTGTGAACTAGCTCTTTGAAACACGGAGGAATCCCCCAGGGGAGAAAAGAGGGTCAGGGAGGTAAAGGGAACACTGCACTCCCTAATGCCTACATTTTATAGCTAAACAGTCTCAGGCTGCAAGAGGGAATGAATACAAGGTACATTGTGAATTTATGTTTTGAATCAGTAAGAAAGGTACGCTGAAAGAAAGTTACAATTCCCTAACCCTAATTCTAACCCTATGCTAACTCCATGGGAATTTTCTTTAGAATAATGTCAGATTGATGGATTTTCTGTTTCCATTCAACTCTCAGGTCATATGTTGGTTCAGAGCCTTCTAAGACCACTGAGTACAACTCCAATATGGGTTGCATGTATGTGTGCTGAGTCATTTCAGTCATATCTAACCCTCTGCAACCCAATGAACTGTAGCCCAGGCTCCTCCATCCACGGGATTCTCCAGGCAGGAATACTGGAGTGGGTCGTGGTGCCCTCCTTCAGGGGATCTTTCTGACCCAGGGATCAAACCTATGTCTTCTGCATTGGCAGGTGGATACTTTACCACTAGCACCACCTGGGAATCCCTATGGGTTATAAAATGGATTATAAATATGGGTTATAATTTTTTATTTAAAAATGGATTTAAGTAGCGGTTTCTAGTTCAAGTTTTAATTAGGAAATGTTGCTCCTTAAACACAAGCAAGAAGGATGAAATGCTTCTCGAATTTCCAAAGTGGAGTTCACAGTGAACAGAAGAATTTATCCCCCCAAATTCTTCAGCCCCTATAGTGACTGAGAGAAGCAAGTGATGGGCAGCTGGTTTCTCAGCTGAGTACAGATGCGTAAGAAGTCAACCTGCTGTGAACCGAAACACCTAAAGAGACCTTAGAGTAAGAAAGACCCAAGCTGTGACCAGAAACACCTAGAGAGACCCTTGAGTAAGAAAGACAAGAACCTTCATCAGCAGGATTATTTCCCAACAGAAATTTCGGACATTTCTTATTTCAAGTGTATCCAAGTTTATGCCACCCAGGTGTCGCTGCTGACAAGTGCTATAGAACGACCACAGGGATGAGATGTTGATTAAAGCTTCAACTCTTTCTTCCTGTGGAATTGACATCTGATGTTTAAAACTAATACATAGTATTGGAACGAACAAAGTGAGGTCAGAAACATAAACTGAGTTGTGCTGATACAGTATCAACTGTATGTAGTGCACCAGGTACACAGTGAATTTATGTTTTGAATCAGTAAGAAAGGTACGCTGAAAGAAAGTTACAATTCCTAACCCTAATTCTAACCCTATGCTAACTCCATGGGAATTTTCTTTAGAATAATGTCAGATTGATGGATTTTCTGTTTCCATTCAACTCTCAGGTCATATGTTGGTTCAGAGCCTTCTAAGACCACTGAGTACAACTCCAATATGGGTTGCATGTATGTGTGCTGAGTCATTTCAGTCATATCTAACCCTCTGCAACCCAATGAACTGTAGCCCAGGCTCCTCCATCCACGGGATTCTCCAGGCAGGAATACTGGAGTGGGTCGTGGTGCCCTCCTTCAGGGGATCTTTCCGACCCAGGGATCAAACCTATGTCTTCTGCATTGGCAGGTGGATACTTTACCACTAGCACCACCTGGGAATCCCTATGGGTTATAAAATGGATTATAAATATGGGTTATAATTTTTTATTTAAAAATGGATTTAAGTAGCGGTTTCTAGTTCAAGTTTTAATTAGGAAATGTTGCTCCTTAAACACAAGCAAGAAGGATGAAATGCTTCTCGAATTTCCAAAGTGGAGTTCACAGTGAACAGAAGAATTTATCCCCCCAAATTCTTCAGCCCCTATAGTGACTGAGAGAAGCAAGTGATGGGCAGCTGGTTTCTCAGCTGAGTACAGATGCGTAAGAAGTCAACCTGCTGTGAACCGAAACACCTAAAGAGACCTTAGAGTAAGAAAGACCCAAGCTGTGACCAGAAACACCTAGAGAGACCCTTGAGTAAGAAAGACAAGAACCTTCATCAGCAGGATTATTTCCCAACAGAAATTTCGGACATTTCTTATTTCAAGTGTATCCAAGTTTATGCCACCCAGGTGTCGCTGCTGACAAGTGCTATAGAACGACCACAGGGATGAGATGTTGATTAAAGCTTCAACTCTTTCTTCCTGTGGAATTGACATCTGATGTTTAAAACTAATACATAGTATTGGAACAAACAAAGTGAGGTCAGAAACATAAACTGAGTTGTGCTGATACAGTATCAACTGTATGTAGTGCACCAGGTACACAGTGATAGTGAAAGTCACTCAGTCGTGTCCAACTCTTGGCAACCCATGGACGAGCCATGGAATTCTCCAGGCACTTCTACTGAAGTGGGTAACCGTTCCCTTCTCCAGGGGATCTTCCTGACCCAGGGACGAACCAGGGTCTCTTGCCTAGCAGCAGATTCTTAACCAGCTGAGCTACCAGGGAAGCTAGAAATTTTTTTGTACTCTGGCAAATCTGTTTCGAATTGAGGAGATGTTTGTACCAGATATCATCCATATGCCCGGAATGTAACACTCAAGGGACCACATGTTAAGCACCTGCCCATACGGTGACTTTGTGCCACTAAGGAAAGCAAGTCCCTCACCCAAGGCACTCTGTGTCTGTCTATCTGTAGGAAAATTAAACTGATTCTGTTAAAACAACAACGTGTTCTCATAGGGTTAGTTTGTTGCAAGTCAGTAATGTCGAGGGTACACACGGCTGCTCCCTAGAGGCAGCGCCACTGTGAGGCACAAACTGCACAGGACAAGACACGGCCGTTTGTGGGAGAGTGGTCAGAACTGAGACACCAGTGTACGTCACAGCCAGCAACAGAAGTGACCACGACAAGAGGTCAGCCCTCAGAGCATCTGGCGTTTTCAGGTTGGGCTTTTAACTCATCTCTTCATCAGACTCTTGAAAGCCATGCAATAAATACTGTATAGGACACACAGATTCCCCTACTGTTCGATATTCACTAACTGGGGAGGAGCAAACGAGGAGATCAGTGAGGAGACGGCAGTGCCAAACGGCTGAGAAATGATGGCCGTGGAGAAGGAATGAAAGGACACAAGGCAGCTGGTCTTGCCCACAGTATAGATCTCTTTGCTCACAGTATTTCTGCCTTCCGTGGCATTTTCACTTCTATTCTGAATGTATCTATCCCCCAAATCCACAGTCTTTCCTTAGTAGTCAAGACAGAAGCTGGAGGCCTTAAAATAAAGTGAGAATAAAACGGATACATCAACTGTTTCCATGTATCATCACAATCACAATGTAGGGGCTTTTAAACTGACTTCATAAATACACGTGAAAACGTAACTGAAAGAAAGATACGAATGGCAAAGAAGGGCTGGTGTAAAATAAAAGCACATTTAAGTTACAGGATCGATGCAACAGATTAGCTTTTAGAAATAAGCTTCATCTTGACAACTGAAGGTTTACGGGATGAATGCACGCATGCCCAAATGAGGCTATGGCAACTCAGATCGACCATGAAGAAGCTGACGCTGTGCTTTTACAACCTGATAACCAGTTGTCACGAACCGCTGCGAAGAAGTAAGCACTGAGGAAGTTAAACACAGTGCAGACCACAGTCTCGGAAGCCCGATGCCCTGGGCTGCGTTCCGGCTCTGTTCTTCCCAAGTGAGTTAAATTCTAGGCCTCAGTTTCTTCCACTGTAACTACAGTGATAGGACAAAGCAAGTCCCTCACCCAAGGCACTCTGTGTCTGTCTATCTGTAGGAAAATTAAACTGATTCTGTTAAAACAACAACGTGTTCTCATAGGGTTAGTTTGTTGCAAGTCAGTAATGTCGAGGGTACACACGGCTGCTCCCTAGAGGCAGCGCCACTGTGAGGCACAAACTGCACAGGACAAGACACGGCCGTTTGTGGGAGAGTGGTCAGAACTGAGACACCAGTGTACGTCACAGCCAGCAACAGAAGTGACCACGACAAGAGGTCAGCCCTCAGAGCATCTGGCGTTTTCAGGTTGGGCTTTTAACTCATCTCTTCATCAGACTCTTGAAAGCCATGCAATAAATACTGTATAGGACACACAGATTCCCCTACTGTTCGATATTCACTAACTGGGGAGGAGCAAACGAGGAGATCAGTGAGGAGACGGCAGTGCCAAACGGCTGAGAAATGATGGCCGTGGAGAAGGAATGAAAGGACACAAGGCAGCTGGTCTTGCCCACAGTATAGATCTCTTTGCTCACAGTATTTCTGCCTTCCGTGGCATTTTCACTTCTATTCTGAATGTATCTATCCCCCAAATCCACAGTCTTTCCTTAGTAGTCAAGACAGAAGCTGGAGGCCTTAAAATAAAGTGAGAATAAAACGGATACATCAACTGTTTCCATGTATCATCACAATCACAATGTAGGGGCTTTTAAACTGACTTCATAAATACACGTGAAAACGTAACTGAAAGAAAGATACGAATGGCAAAGAAGGGCTGGTGTAAAATAAAAGCACATTTAAGTTACAGGATCGATGCAACAGATTAGCTTTTAGAAATAAGCTTCATCTTGACAACTGAAGGTTTACGGGATGAATGCACGCATGCCCAAATGAGGCTATGGCAACTCAGATCGACCATGAAGAAGCTGACGCTGTGCTTTTACAACCTGATAACCAGTTGTCACGAACCGCTGCGAAGAAGTAAGCACTGAGGAAGTTAAACACAGTGCAGACCACAGTCTCGGAAGCCCGATGCCCTGGGCTGCGTTCCGGCTCTGTCTTCCTAGCTACGCAACTTTGGGCAAGTGAGTTAAATTCTAGGGGCCTCAGTTTCTTCCACTGTAACTACAGTGATAGGACACAGCACAAATTTTCAGAGATTAAATATATCCATGTCGGGCTTCCCCTGGTGGTCCAGTGGGTAAGGACACCGCCTTGCAGTGCAAGGGGCGCTGGTTCAATCCCTGGCCTGGGAAGATCCCACGTGCTGCGGAGCGGCTGAACTGATGTGTCCAATTGCTGAGCTGGAGCTCTGGAGCGCATGCGCCCAGAGCCAGCGCTCTGCAACGACAGACGCCACCGCGATGGGAGGCCCACAGGAGCCAAAGAACAAAGATGGATGAAAATAGAGAAATGAAAGACCAATAGAAGTGGCCCGCCCGCTCCCCCCCCTCCCCAACTCGACCCCCGCCCCAAAATAAATAAATACATAAATCTTTAAAATATATATATATATATCCATGTCAAGAGCTTGGCTACAAAGTGTGCAATATAGGTGAGATGCTATCTGGTATATAATCAAACACTATCAAAATTTGAATAGTCAGCTTTTTCAAATAAAAAGTGGCATTTTTAAGAACAGTAGCAATAGACAAAAGACAAATTCTGCTTTCCAAAACTGCCTGCATAAAGATTTCTGACAACAAGAAGTTTCAGGGCTTCCCCTGGTGGTCCAGTGGGTAAAGACACCGCCTTGCAGTGCAAGGGGCGCCGGTTCGATCCCTGGCCTGGGAAGATCCCACGTGCTGCGGAGCGGCTAGACTGATGTGTCCAATTACTGAGCTGGAGCTCTGGAGCACACGCGCCCTGAGCCAGTGCTCTGCAACGACAGTGCCCACGCGATGGGAGGCCCACAGGAGCCAAAGAACAAAGATGGATGAAAATAGAGAAATGAAAGACCAATAGAAGTGGCCCGCCCCCCCTCCCCAACTCGACCCCCGCCCCAAAATAAATAAATACATAAATCTTTAAAATATATATATATATATCCATGTCAAGAGCTTGGCTACAAAGTGTGCAATATAGGTGAGATGCTATCTGGTATATAATCAAACACTATCAAAATTTGAATAGTCAGCTTTTTCAAATAAAAAGTGGCATTTTTAAGAACAGTAGCAATAGACAAAAGACAAATTCTGCTTTCCAAAGCTGCCTGCATAAAGATTTCTGACAACAAGAAGTTTCAGGGCTTCCCCTGGTGGTCCAGTGGGTAAAGACACCGCCTTGCAGTGCAAGGGGCGCCGGTTCGATCCCTGGCCTGGGAAGATCCCACGTGCTGCGGAGCGGCTAGACTGATGTGTCCAATTACTGAGCTGGAGCTCTGGAGCACACGCGCCCTGAGCCAGTGCTCTGCAACGACAGTGCCCACCGTGATGGGAGGCCCACAGGAGCCAAAGAACAAAGATGGATGAAAATAGAGAAATGAAAGACCAACAGAAGTGACCTGCCCGCCCCCCTCCCCCCCCCCCCCACCCTCCAAAAGATAAAAAAAAAAAAAAAAAAGAAGAAGTTTCAGAATGCTCTTTGACTCGTTTTAGTTAACTTCAGATATTTAGGGTCATTAATGTGAGACACCATAGCTTTTCAGCACCATATTTCCTTGAACATTTTTTCTAATTTAACTGAAAGATTCAAAAAAAAATTCCCAGAAGACCATTTTCCCTTCTTCAAAGAAATACTTTAGAAACTAAAAACACAGGTCGATTGTTCTCGTGAAAATAGAGTATGCAAACTCGTACATCCAACATTCCACCTTGGGGCCTTACTCTAGATAAAATTAGTTTCTTTGTGTTCCCAAAAGGAACAGTTTGAAAACTTGGCCTTAGCCCCTCTCTAGCTTCCTTGCTCTTTGCAGAACAAAACAAGCACACTCCCAGTGCAGGACCTTTGCACCTGCCATTCTCCTCCTGTAGCCTCAAGCCCACTTCCTCTGTCTGTCTGGGACTCCACTGAAGGGTCAGCTCCACAGAGAGCACTTTCCAGCCATGTCTCTCAGGTAGTACCTTCTGTCACTCTCCATCCTTTGACTGTGCTCTATTTTTCTTCAGAACCCACAGCACTCCCTAATAGTCTTTTATAAGCACATTTACTTTTTTCTCTTTCACTAAAACGTACACATCTGATGGGGAGAAACTCTGTCCACATTGCCAACCTCTCCAACAGCAGGTCCTCCGATACGTGACATTAAATGAAAGAATCTGTGTCTCTGGTGAAAATATATGAAGCCCGGCCAAATGAGAACAAGATAAGGCCTTTTTTTCTTCTTGTCCCAGATCTTGTCATTGCAGAAGGTCAGGCACCACCCAGGTGTTTCTCAGAGACTCAGAGTCAGGCAGAGGAGTGGGAAAGCTTTGTAGGAGAAACCAGGGAAAGACACAGGTGTGCACTGACAGTAGACCTTAGCATAGGCAGGCCAAGCAGCTAAGAAGGCAGGCATCCCGTGAGACAGTTTAGGATGTGTATTTGGCTTTCTCGGGTTAGTCCTAAATTGTAATCCGGGACAGAAATTAAGGGTTCTGTTAGTAATTAATCAAGTCTGGGCTGACTGTACAGAAGTGAACTGTTTCACTTTCTGGACCAGTCGATAGAGACAATGGTCTGATGTCCTACAAGTGTGACTTATAGAAGCAGGTGGCTGGTTGGTGCAGATCGTAGTCATGTGTGACTCTATGAAACCCCACGGACTATACCCTGCCAGGCTCCTCTGTCCATGGGATTCTCCAGGCAAGAATACTAGAGTAGGTAACCATATCCTTCTCCAGGAGATCTTCCTCACTCAGGGACTGAACCCAGGTCTCCCGCATTGCAGGCAGATTCTTTACCATCTGAGCCCAAGAATATTCGAGTGGGTAGCCTACTCCAATAGAAGGGTCTCCAGGGGATCTTCTTGACCCAAGAATCGAACCAGAGTCTCCTGTATTGCAGGCAGATTCTTTACCAGCTGAGCTACCAAGGAAGCCCAGATTGTAGGTTAGAGCTCTAGTTTTACGTGTGGTCTGGCCATTTTCCGTTTGTATCTTCAGTCTCTCAGTATGAAGAGAAATATTCTGTAAATGCACATCAAAAGAACTTGGCGGGATATACTTGAAGGAGGGAGGTGAAGACAGACTCACTTTTATTTTAGAAAACCATCATCAACATCTTTTTTTACAAATAAGTTTATAGTTTTAATTTAGAAAAATGTAATCAA
This sequence comes from Tragulus kanchil, assembly GCA_022376925.1. Lineage (NCBI taxonomy): Eukaryota > Metazoa > Chordata > Mammalia > Artiodactyla > Tragulidae > Tragulus > Tragulus kanchil. Next base: position 146,742,893 of record JAIOJX010000003.1, read on the forward strand.
AGCGGAAAATCAAGCAAAGGCAACCGCAAGCCACACTGCCTCCTCTGATGTTGGCAAGTCCATATGGCAAAATTATTTGCTTAGTTACTAACCCTTCTGTGTTTGCATTTTTTATTTTTCCATTTTTCCGTAAAGTAAGTTATATATTGTTTAAAAAAAAACCCAAAGAGAAAAGATAAAACATGTTAAAACCTCCTTTGGGAATATCAGCTTATGTATTCTGAGTGAATGTCTGGTGATCCCTCATTTTCAACTGAATCCTTAAAAACTCAACTTTTCATTCGATATTCACCTTCCCTAAAGAGTGAGGTAAATGTGATTGCAAGAATTCACGTTTGAGTCGTCTGACTTGAAACTGTTTTCCTAGAGACGTGGCGCCGCCTAGTGTACATTCAGGGTATTTTCTGTGATGACAAGGTTCACGTTGCCTTTTCAAAAGTCTGGGCTGACTGTACAGAAGTGAACTGTTTCACTTTCTGGACCAGTCGATAGAGACAATGGTCTGATGTCCTACAAGTGTGACTTATAGAAGCAGGTGGCTGGTTGGTGCAGATCGTAGTCATGTGTGACTCTATGAAACCCCACGGACTATACCCTGCCAGGCTCCTCTGTCCATGGGATTCTCCAGGCAAGAATACTAGAGTAGGTAACCATATCCTTCTCCAGGAGATCTTCCTCACTCAGGGACTGAACCCAGGTCTCCCGCATTGCAGGCAGATTCTTTACCATCTGAGCCCAAGAATATTCGAGTGGGTAGCCTACTCCAATAGAAGGGTCTCCAGGGGATCTTCTTGACCCAAGAATCGAACCAGAGTCTCCTGTATTGCAGGCAGATTCTTTACCAGCTGAGCTACCAAGGAAGCCCAGATTGTAGGTTAGAGCTCTAGTTTTACGTGTGGTCTGGCCATTTTCCGTTTGTATCTTCAGTCTCTCAGTATGAAGAGAAATATTCTGTAAATGCACATCAAAAGAACTTGGCGGGATATACTTGAAGGAGGGAGGTGAAGACAGACTCACTTTTATTTTAGAAAACCATCATCAACATCTTTTTTTACAAATAAGTTTATAGTTTTAATTTAGAAAAATGTAATCAAAGCGGAAAATCAAGCAAAGGCAACCGCAAGCCACACTGCCTCCTCTGATGTTGGCAAGTCCATATGGCAAAATTATTTGCTTAGTTACTAACCCTTCTGTGTTTGCATTTTTTATTTTTCCATTTTTCCGTAAAGTAAGTTATATATTGTTTAAAAAAAAAAAAACCCAAAGAGAAAAGATAAAACATGTTAAAACCTCCTTTGGGAATATCAGCTTATGTATTCTGAGTGAATGTCTGGTGATCCCTCATTTTCAACTGAATCCTTAAAAACTCAACTTTTCATTCGATATTCACCTTCCCTAAAGAGTGAGGTAAATGTGATTGCAAGAATTCACGTTTGAGTCGTCTGACTTGAAACTGTTTTCCTAGAGACGTGGCGCCGCCTAGTGTACATTCAGGGTATTTTCTGTGATGACAAGGTTCACGTTGCCTTTTCAAAACTCTCAGCTGACTGGAAAATCTCAGAAAGCAACACACTCTTGTTCACCAAGCATTCTGGCTGCGGGAGCCTTTCCTGTATGAATTTACTCTGGCTGTTATAAAGGAAAACACTTACATGGATCATTTACTAATGTTTCATGAACAGATTCATTTTCAAAGTAACTGCCAAGAATTCACTGTACCTTGTCCACCTTTTACAGGATTTGGTACATCCTACTGTGACTATCTGCACCTTTGTCAGGTTCCAGACCCCAAAGACACATCTCTAAACCCCTATACCAGCTGAGTCATGACACACAGAAGACGTTCAACCTTCTGAAGGAATAGCAGATGCCTACCTCCCACCCCACCACCTGGCATAGCACAGGTCAGAAAGAAATTCACTTAATTTATTCACAACATTCATACACGTTCATTAATTAATTCATTACATGCATTAATTATTGTCAATAATATATATTTATATATTAACTATATACAGTTTTGTAAATATATTTGTAAATAAATACACACACACACACACACACACACATATATATATATGCTCTTGGAGTAGAGAGGGAAAAGTACCAACATCCAAACCAGAAATAGTACATTCAGAGAAAGAACAAATGGTAAGTTCTTCAATAGTTCAGAGGGGTGAGAATTTACTTCTTGCAGGGATCATTAAGAAAGGCCTCAAACTTCAAATTGACTTGAGGGCAGATCCTAAAACCCCTCAGATCAAGGCATAGCTGTAACAGGTATTATGTTTGTAAAAAACCACAGTCCTCAGAGGAGTTCACCAAATGTACTGCAAAGAAAGCTTTGCCTCAAGGTTTTCCTGATCACGTACCAATAGAATTCTAGTTTTCACTATCAAGACCATCACATTCTCATCTTTTAATCAAATTAAGATAACCAGAATCATAAAACATAGCATTTACAGCATTAAACCTAAATATATATATATACATATATGCAGTTAATAAAACATTAAAAGCAAAAGAATGCATCTGACAGAGAGACAGAGACTTACACGTTTGAGTCGCTGACTTGAAATTTTTCCTAGAGACGTGGCGCCGCCTAGTGTACATTCAGGGTATTTTCTGTGATGACAAGGTTCACGTTGCCTTTTCAAAACTCTCAGCTGACTGGAAAATCTCAGAAAGCAACACACTCTTGTTCACCAAGCATTCTGGCTGCGGGAGCCTTTCCTGTATGAATTTACTCTGGCTGTTATAAAGGAAAACACTTACATGGATCATTTACTAATGTTTCATGAACAGATTCATTTTCAAAGTAACTGCCAAGAATTCACTGTACCTTGTCCACCTTTTACAGGATTTGGTACATCCTACTGTGACTATCTGCACCTTTGTCAGGTTCCAGACCCCAAAGACACATCTCTAAACCCCTATACCAGCTGAGTCATGACACACAGAAGACGTTCAACCTTCTGAAGGAATAGCAGATGCCTACCTCCCACCCACCACCTGGCATAGCACAGGTCAGAAAGAAATTCACTTAATTTATTCACAACATTCATACACGTTCATTAATTAATTCATTACATGCATTAATTATTGTCAATAATATATATTTATATATTAACTATATACAGTTTTGTAAATATATTTGTAAATAAATACACACACACACACACACACACACATATATATATATGCTCTTGGAGTAGAGAGGGAAAAGTACCAACATCCAAACCAGAAATAGTACATTCAGAGAAAGAACAAATGGTAAGTTCTTCAATAGTTCAGAGGGGTGAGAATTTACTTCTTGCAGGGATCATTAAGAAAGGCCTCAAACTTCAAATTGACTTGAGGGCAGATCCTAAAACCCCTCAGATCAAGGCATAGCTGTAACAGGTATTATGTTTGTAAAAAACCACAGTCCTCAGAGGAGTTCACCAAATGTACTGCAAAGAAAGCTTTGCCTCAAGGTTTTCCCTGATCACGTACCAATAGAATTCTAGTTTTCACTATCAAGACCATCACATTCTCATCTTTTAATCAAATTAAGATAACCAGAATCATAAAACATAGCATTTACAGCATTAAACCTAAATATATATATATACATATATGCAGTTAATAAAACATTAAAAGCAAAAGAATGCATCTGACAGAGAGACAGAGACTTAGGAAGCATGTTTCACTGACAATGACTGCATAACAACTGTGCACTTAGGGGACTGTGATAGTTAAATTACTCTCTCTTACTTGAAAATCTGTAAAAAAGTGAAACCTTTTCATAATTCACATTTCATATATGGACAGGTTCTGAAAAATAAATGCATCAGAAGTGATTTAATGTAAAGAAAAAATCCCATCACAAAAATAAAGCCCTCAGATTGATATAACATCTGAATTCCTCCATAACATACAGCCAGTGTTCTGTGCATGCTCAGGGCTGGACGAGGCCAGTTCCTCACTGCAGGCTTCCCTGGAAGCGACTGCACCTACAAGGATCCAGCTGGGGCGTCAGGAACCAAACCCCTGCTTCCCTCTCCACACCCCATTCACAGATCAACCCTCTGATGACACATGGGGACATAATTTAAAACACGTGTTCAACTACTATGATAAACACTTTTATATCATCCTCACACACCCTGTGAAGGAGGAATTTGTTTCTCCCATTTTATGAAGACACAAAATCTCCAAGTAAAAATTACTCAAGGCCAAGTATGTAGCAAGTCTCAATCTGGCTTCCAACCCCTGTCTTTCACCCAAGCCTAAGGCTCTTTGCATCAAGCAAAGCTGTCTCAAGTTTGCGTGATGGCCACAGCAAGGTGCACGATAACCACCAGTCCTGCCATGAATACATGGTTATGTGGATAACTAGTCTGCATGTATAAGGAGACCTGTCAGCTTTGCCTTCTTGCAGGGATCATTAAGGCTTTCAAATTGACTTGAGGGCAGATCCTAAAACCCCTCAGATCAAGGCATAGCTGTAACAGGTATTATGTTTGTAAAACCACAGTCCTCAGAGGAGTTCACCAAATGTACTGCAAAGAAAGCTTTGCCTCAAGGTTTTCCCTGATCACGTACCAATAGAATTCTAGTTTTCACTATCAAGACCATCACATTCTCATCTTTTAATCAAATTAAGATAACCAGAATCATAAAACATAGCATTTACAGCATTAAACCTAAATATATATATATACATATATGCAGTTAATAAAACATTAAAAGCAAAAGAATGCATCTGACAGAGAGACAGAGACTTAGGAAGCATGTTTCACTGACAATGACTGCATAACAACTGTGCACTTAGGGGACTGTGATAGTTAAATTACTCTCTCTTACTTGAAAATCTGTAAAAAAGTGAAACCTTTTCATAATTCACATTTCATATATGGACAGGTTCTGAAAAATAAATGCATCAGAAGTGATTTAATGTAAAGAAAAAATCCCATCACAAAAATAAAGCCCTCAGATTGATATAACATCTGAATTCCTCCATAACATACAGCCAGTGTTCTGTGCATGCTCAGGGCTGGACGAGGCCAGTTCCTCACTGCAGGCTTCCCTGGAAGCGACTGCACCTACAAGGATCCAGCTGGGGCGTCAGGAACCAAACCCCTGCTTCCCTCTCCACACCCCATTCACAGATCAACCCTCTGATGACACATGGGGACATAATTTAAAACACGTGTTCAACTACTATGATAAACACTTTTATATCATCCTCACACACCCTGTGAAGGAGGAATTTGTTTCTCCCATTTTATGAAGACACAAAATCTCCAAGTAAAAATTACTCAAGGCCAAGTATGTAGCAAGTCTCAATCTGGCTTCCAACCCCTGTCTTTCACCCAAGCCTAAGGCTCTTTGCATCAAGCAAAGCTGTCTCAAGTTTGCGTGATGGCCACAGCAAGGTGCACGATAACCACCAGTCCTGCCATGAATACATGGTTATGTGGATAACTAGTCTGCATGTATAAGGAGACCTGTGAGCTGAGACGTCGCTTCAGCCCACTGTCCTCCCGTTTACTCAACTGGAGGAGAGAAAAATCACACCAGCCTGACCCACTTCCCAAGTGGCTGCAAGAGCAAAATCAGATGCAAAAGGTATAAAAACATTGCTTGAAAACACGGATTTGGCCTCAGCTACTTGGATGTAAATCCCACATGCACAGCTTATTCACTGCACAGCCTTCACCAAGCTGTTTCATCTCTCTTGACTTCTGTTTCTTCATCTGTAACATGAGAATCATAACCAGGAAGCCTACGTCCTAAGATTGTGAGAGTTGGAACATAAAGCCGGCTGAATGCCGAAGAATTGATGGTGTCGAACTGTGGTGTTTGAGAAGACTCTTGAGAGTCCCTTGGACTGCAAGGAGATCAAACCAGTCAATCCTAAAGGAAATCAACCCTGAATGTTCACTGGAAGGAATGATGGTGAAGCTGAAGCTCCAATACTTTGGCCACCTGATGTGAAGAGACAGCTCATTTGGAAAAGACCCTGATGCTGGGAAAAATAGAAGGCAAAAGGAGAAGCGGACAACAGAGGATGAGATGGTTGGAAGGCATCACTGAGTCAATGGACATGAGTTTGAGCAAACTCCAAGAGATGATGGACAGAGGAGCCTGGCTGCTGCAGTCCATGGTGTTGCCAACAGTCAACCATGACTGAACAACTGAACCGAAGATTGTTCTGAGAATTAAATAATTCAGATGAAGTTCTTAGTAGGATACATGGAATCGGCACTTGTAAAGGTTATTACTGACAAATGCATTTAAAAGCACTTTGGAAAGAAGACTTCTTAACAAGTCTGTGATTATGATTATTACTGTCTATTCTAAGCCAAGATAATAGACTTGCCTGCTCCTACCCTGGATTTTTTTCATTTTTTTTTGCAAAATTATTCTAAAAATACCAAGTGTTTTTAAGTTTTGGAGACTCAAGCAGAGGACAACAGATGAACTCTCTGAGGAAGTCTGTATGTGTTAGAATTCCTGCAGGAAGAACCAACAAACTCCAAGTGTTAAATTTTAATGAAGAGCTTTTTACAAAGGTGTGGACAGGGCTCAAAGAGCCTCCCTGGGACGGCGAAGCACCAGGATGGCACAGGATGGACATTCTGATCTCTGCCTGAATAAAGGAGGAGACCGTGGTGTCATCAGAACTGAGGAGACCGGAGGCTACCCCCACCAAGGGTGCAGCCACTGGGCAGGGAGGGGGGCCCACAGCCAAGAAAAGCCAGCCTCCCTCCTTCTGGTGCCTCCTGTGAGCCAAACCCAAATGGAAATTGAAAGCCAGGAAGCTCCGGATGCCATCTAGGAAAAACCCTTCACCAAGCTGTTTCATCTTCTCCTTGACTTCTGTTTTCTTCATCTGTAACATGAGAATCATAACCAGGAAGCCTACGTCCTAAGATTGTGAGAGTTGGAACATAAAGCCGGCTGAATGCCGAAGAATTGATGGTGTCGAACTGTGGTGTTTGAGAAGACTCTTGAGAGTCCCTTGGACTGCAAGGAGATCAAACCAGTCAATCCTAAAGGAAATCAACCCTGAATGTTCACTGGAAGGAATGATGGTGAAGCTGAAGCTCCAATACTTTGGCCACCTGATGTGAAGAGACAGCTCATTTGGAAAAGACCCTGATGCTGGGAAAAATAGAAGGCAAAAGGAGAAGCGGACAACAGAGGATGAGATGGTTGGAAGGCATCACTGAGTCAATGGACATGAGTTTGAGCAAACTCCAAGAGATGATGGACAGAGGAGCCTGGCTGCTGCAGTCCATGGTGTTGCCAACAGTCAACCATGACTGAACAACTGAACCGAAGATTGTTCTGAGAATTAAATAATTCAGATGAAGTTCTTAGTAGGATACATGGAATCGGCACTTGTAAAGGTTATTACTGACAAATGCATTTAAAAGCACTTTGGAAAGAAGACTTCTTAACAAGTCTGTGATTATGATTATTACTGTCTATTCTAAGCCAAGATAATAGACTTGCCTGCTCCTACCCTGGATTTTTTTCATTTTTTTTTGCAAAATTATTCTAAAAATACCAAGTGTTTTTAAGTTTTGGAGACTCAAGCAGAGGACAACAGATGAACTCTCTGAGGAAGTCTGTATGTGTTAGAATTCCTGCAGGAAGAACCAACAAACTCCAAGTGTTAAATTTTAATGAAGAGCTTTTTACAAAGGTGTGGACAGGGCTCAAAGAGCCTCCCTGGGACGGCGAAGCACCAGGATGGCACAGGATGGACATTCTGATCTCTGCCTGAATAAAGGAGGAGACCGTGGTGTCATCAGAACTGAGGAGACCGGAGGCTACCCCCACCAAGGGTGCAGCCACTGGGCAGGGAGGGGGGCCCACAGCCAAGAAAAGCCAGCCTCCCCCCTCCTTCTGGTGCCTCCTGTGAGCCAAACCCAAATGGAAATTGAAAGCCAGGAAGCTCCGGATGCCATCTAGAAAAGGCAAGCCTCTCCAAGCCTTTTCTAAACCAAGATAAAAGGCTTGCCTGCCCCTACCCTGTGCAGATTTTTAGGCTAGAGGATGGACTAGCAGGGATCTTTCATAGCAAACAGAGAGCAGAAGCGCATAGTCCTAAATGAGCACTAATCCTAAAACCCACACAGTCACGCACAGAGTGGTCCCGTGAGCAGAGGGGTCAGTCGGAGCCTGTTACTGAAACAGGACACCCTACTCTCAATTCCCGGCTCCAGCACTTACTGTGACTTATCTTCTCTGGGCTACAGTCGCCTCACCTGTAACAACACAGGGACAACAGTAACACTTGCCCTCTAAGGTTGTTAAGGTTGGGGAATTAAGTGAGCTTCTGTTGCGAGTATTCAGAGCCAGGCAGGGCACTTAGCCCGGGATGAATTTTAGTTACTACTATTATATGACTCTCACCCCTTGATCCTGGGGTGGGATTACGGTGTCAGTGGACGGTTTACACCACACCTAAGTGAATGAACCCTTTGAGTACCAAGGAAAGCACGGGGTCGTGATGTTCCTATGCCACACACACCAACACCACCCACTGACACCCAGTGCACTGTGGAGGGAGGTGGACTTGGCATGTACCCACTAATAGGGAAGTGACAGTGTTAGCCACTCAGTTGTGTCCTGAGTCTCCGCATCCTCCATCCATGGGATTCTCCAGGCAAGAATATGGGACAGGGTTGCCATTCCCTCCTCCAGGGCATCTGCCCAACTCAGGGATGGAACCCAGGTCTCCTGCCCTGCGGGCAGATTCTTTACCACCTGAGCCACCAGGGAAAGCCCAGAATATACACAACCTACTGTCACTTCATAACCCAGCCTGGGGAATGTCCTTGTGGATGTATCTTGTGGACGTCCTTCAGTCCATGTTGACCCGACTGAAAAGAGAAGAGTCAGTACCCCCAAAGCTTGCATCTCTCCGTGTGCCCCTCAGGAAGATGTCTAAACACAAGAACATACATCACCACTCATCGATGCCCATTTTTCCTTCTGAAGCAGCATGCATGACATTTCCCTGATGGGCTTCCACTTATGGGTTTCCTTCTCTTCAGACAAAAATCACTTCAGTTTTCACAGATGGTGTCAAGGTTCCCGTCAGCAAAGCCAGACGGAGTCTGAAGCTGGTAAACAGCAGCCAAGAAGCCGAGTCCCTGCAAGTCAGCCTGACACGGCCGTTGTCTGCTGCCCAGGCTCTGAACAGCTGGCAGCTGGGCAAGTGTCCAAGCCACAGGACTACCCCCATCCCAGCCTTCAAGAATACAGGCACACGTCTGTCATCAGGGGAGGCTTTAAGCAGAAGAGATAAAACAGAAAAATAATTAGAGAAAAGAGTATGGATGAACTCCTTTGAGAGGCATCTCAAGAGAGGATCAAAGCAGCTATATGTTTGCCAACAGAAATATCAGGTGGACTTCAAACATACCAAATTTAAATCACCCCATGGCTCTCAGAACATAAAAGCACCCAATTCTGTTGCTTCAAACACCTTTACCTCAGATAGAGAAATCAGCCTCATGTCTTCAAGATAAATCATCCTAACACCTTTCCTAGTGGCTCAGTGGTAAGCAATCTGAATGCCAGTGAAGGAGACAAAGGAGATGCGCGTTCAGTCTCTGGGTCAGGAAGATCCCCAGAAAAGGAAATGGCAACCCATTACAGTATTCTAGCCTGGAGAATCCCATAGATAATGGAGCCTGGAAGCCTACAGTCCACAGACTCTCAGAGTCAGACTCGACTGAGCGATGAAGCACAGCGCCAACACAACCCACCCAGATACCTAGTATCTCACCAAAAAAAAAAAATGCTCATTTTAAACTTCATTTATTCATCTTGAGCCTTAATGACCTTTGTGGGTTTGGTTTGGTTTGTCCCCATCATCAAATATCTGTTTCCCTGGGAAACCATGGCGGTGCAGGGTTTGTCTACATAGATTCAGGCTGTGGGCATCTCAAACGTATGGAACACTTAAAAGGTTTCTCATAAATACCACGTCAAATGAATGGGATTGATTTTTATGTTTCCATCTTGCCCACCAGAAAGCTAAAGCTTAGTTTCTCGCATTAGTGAACGTCTTTGAAACTCTTAGAAAAAGCACTCCGGCTGTTTCCAGTACACACCCTGCCAAGAGAAAACATGTAGAACACGTAAAGCAAGTATTACAGAGGGAGGGGCAGCTTCTGGCGGGAAGCAGGGCGACCTTGAAGAGAAGAACAGCCCTCAGCTGAAGCTTTTGTGAGACCATCAGTTCAGCGAAGTGCCTGTCAGCTCAGACCCACCACGAATCCATTTAAGGCTGAGAGTCTGTGTGAACACGGGCTGACAGAAAAAGGGAAGGTCCTGGCAGAGGTGTTTCTCTATCCTAGAAGAGAACTGAAAAGAACAGCGATTAAAGCCAACGTTGGCACCGACATGTACACATCGCTCTACTTTCAACGGATAACCAATTCCTCCTCCTGGATACTGCAGGGTGCTCCACCAGACGGGGCGGCCTGGCTGGGCAGGAAGTCTGGGGGAGAATGGATAGGTGCACCTGTATGGCCAAGTCCCTCCGCTGGCCACGTGAAACTATCCCAGCACCGTTAATCAGCTCTACTCCAATACAAAACACAGTCAAAAAAAAAAAAAAAAAAACCAGTCAGAACCTTGAAATTCTCCGCGGTGGAATTCAAAGAAGGCCCTAGTCTAAGATAAGGCCTGGGTCCCCTTGGGCTCCTAAAAGGTGAACAGGGCTTCCCGGCTTCTTCCACTGAGAAAGAAAAGTGGACCTGGGGGGAGGAGACGGCCTGGGGGCACTGTAGAGGGCCACTGACCCCCTCCTAAGAAGGCGAGTGGTCCTTTGAACGCTTTCAAAACCCTCTTGAAAGATTGTGGGTGGGGGGCAGGGGGGAAGGGGCTTCAAAGCCCCCACCACTCTCTGGAAGCTGGTGAGTCACTCGGGAGAAAGAAGCAAGGAAAGGGAGGGCGGAGGATGCCTTCAGGCCACCATCTCTACTAACAGGAGAGCGCCTGGCTGTAGGTGACATGGCTGAAGCTGTCTGGCCATCACTCCCCAAGACGATCACCCACAAACAGCCCTAGCTAACTAATTAGGGCAGGAGTTCAGTCGCTAAGTCATGTCCTTGGTTTGTCTTAGAAAAGCACTCCGGCTGTTTCCAGAAAAAACACACCCTTGCCAAAAAGCTAAAGCTTAGTTTCTCGCATTAGTGAACGTCTTTGAAACTCTTAGAAAAAGCACTCCGGCTGTTTCCAGTACACACCCTGCCAAGAGAAAACATGTAGAACACGTAAAGCAAGTATTACAGAGGGAGGGGCAGCTTCTGGCGGGAAGCAGGGCGACCTTGAAGAGAAGAACAGCCCTCAGCTGAAGCTTTTGTGAGACCATCAGTTCAGCGAAGTGCCTGTCAGCTCAGACCCACCACGAATCCATTTAAGGCTGAGAGTCTGTGTGAACACGGGCTGACAGAAAAGGGAAGGTCCTGGCAGAGGTGTTTCTCTATCCTAGAAGAGAACTGAAAAGAACAGCGATTAAAGCCAACGTTGGCACCGACATGTACACATCGCTCTACTTTCAACGGATAACCAATTCCTCCTCCTGGATACTGCAGGGTGCTCCACCAGACGGGGCGGCCTGGCTGGGCAGGAAGTCTGGGGGAGAATGGATAGGTGCACCTGTATGGCCAAGTCCCTCCGCTGGCCACGTGAAACTATCCCAGCACCGTTAATCAGCTCTACTCCAATACAAAACACAGTCAAAAATTAAAAAAAACCAGTCAGAACCTTGAAATTCTCCGCGGTGGAATTCAAAGAAGGCCCTAGTCTAAGATAAGGCCTGGGTCCCCTTGGGCTCCTAAAAGGTGAACAGGGCTTCCCGGCTTCTTCCACTGAGAAAGAAAAGTGGACCTGGGGGGAGGAGACGGCCTGGGGGCGCTGTAGAGGGCCACTGACCCCCTCCTAAGAAGGCGAGTGGTCCTTTGAACGCTTTCAAAACCCTCTTGAAAGATTGTGGGTGGGGGGCAGGGGGGAAGGGGCTTCAAAGCCCCCACCACTCTCTGGAAGCTGGTGAGTCACTCGGGAGAAAGAAGCAAGGAAAGGGAGGGCGGAGGATGCCTTCAGGCCACCATCTCTACTAACAGGAGAGCGCCTGGCTGTAGGTGACATGGCTGAAGCTGTCTGGCCATCACTCCCCAAGACGATCACCCACAAACAGCCCTAGCTAACTAATTAGGGCAGGAGTTCAGTCGCTAAGTCATGTCCAACTCTGGTGGCCCCATAAGACTGCATTGCCAGGCTCCTCTGTCCATAGGATTCTCCAGGCAAGAATGCTGGGGAAATGGGCTGCCATTTCCTTCTCCAGCTAATGAGGGGTGTCCAGTGGAAAATGGCAATGTGGGGGCCTGGCCAGGAATAGGAAAATCAATCTCCCCTCCCCTTGGGCCCACCACCCCCAACTCAGGGTGCATTCTAAGGCATCACAACCTTCCTGCCAGGATGAGATTGGTTACCTCATGAGGGGAGGAGGCCAGAGGTCCCTCAGAATTGCCTACAGAATTTACTAGAATAGATGCCTCATTGCTCTGTCCCAAGACACAGCAAGGCCTGCAGCATTCCAAGTCTACCACACACAAGCTCCCCCCTGCCACACACACACACAGCATGTGCTACAGGACAAGGATGGAGACGGGGAGGCCAGGCACGGCCCAGGGCGTGAAGAAGTGGAGAAAGCACTTCCAAGAGAAGCAAGGAGGCAGCAAGATCCAGGTATGAGCAGGGGCCAAGGCTCTCAGATCCTGATACATGCTCCACTAGCCTATCTGCCTTCACTTCCAAAACAGACACATTCAAAGACAGAGTCATTAATAATTTCAAAATGGCCCCCCTCAGAGCATCACACTCCGACTGTGAGGCCACTCTGAGCACAGGCCCAGTACAAATGCCCTGGTCCCATGTCCACGAAGCAGGCCCATCCTGCTGGGCGAGAGGAAGCCAGCAGCTACAGGCGGCAAGGTGGGTGCCCACAGGGGGATGGGGAGTTGGGAAGGAAGAGCTTAAGCTTCAGGCAGATCTCTCAGACCAGGGGGCTTTTTTTTATATCTACCTTTTTTCAAGGCAGGTCACCTTGAAGCTTTGTCAAGAATCAAAGGGTGAGCCCTGAAAGCAGCAGCCCAGGATGATGCTCGGCCTCCAAGGGCTTTGAGAGCTCAGCAGAGAGCGGAGATGGAGCCGCAAAACAGATAGAGGGCGTGCACCTTGCACCTTTGAGCTGTCTGGCCATCACTCCCCAAGACGATCACCCACAAACAGCCCTAGCTAACTAATTAGGGCAGGAGTTCAGTCGCTAAGTCATGTCCAACTCTGGTGGCCCCATAAGACTGCATTGCCAGGCTCCTCTGTCCATAGGATTCTCCAGGCAAGAATGCTGGGGAAATGGGCTGCCATTTCCTTCTCCAGCTAATGAGGGGTGTCCAGTGGAAAATGGCAATGTGGGGGCCTGGCCAGGAATAGGAAAATCAATCTCCCCTCCCCTTGGGCCCACCACCCCCAACTCAGGGTGCATTCTAAGGCATCACAACCTTCCTGCCAGGATGAGATTGGTTACCTCATGAGGGGAGGAGGCCAGAGGTCCCTCAGAATTGCCTACAGAATTTACTAGAATAGATGCCTCATTGCTCTGTCCCAAGACACAGCAAGGCCTGCAGCATTCCAAGTCTACCACACACAAGCTCCCCCCTGCCACACACACACACAGCATGTGCTACAGGACAAGGATGGAGACGGGGAGGCCAGGCACGGCCCAGGGCGTGAAGAAGTGGAGAAAGCACTTCCAAGAGAAGCAAGGAGGCAGCAAGATCCAGGTATGAGCAGGGGCCAAGGCTCTCAGATCCTGATACATGCTCCACTAGCCTATCTGCCTTCACTTCCAAAACAGACACATTCAAAGACAGAGTCATTAATAATTTCAAAATGGCCCCCCTCAGAGCATCACACTCCGACTGTGAGGCCACTCTGAGCACAGGCCCAGTACAAATGCCCTGGTCCCATGTCCACGAAGCAGGCCCATCCTGCTGGGCGAGAGGAAGCCAGCAGCTACAGGCGGCAAGGTGGGTGCCCACAGGGGGATGGGGAGTTGGGAAGGAAGAGCTTAAGCTTCAGGCAGATCTCTCAGACCAGGGGGCTTTTTTTTATATCTACCTTTTTTCAAGGCAGGTCACCTTGAAGCTTTGTCAAGAATCAAAGGGTGAGCCCTGAAAGCAGCAGCCCAGGATGATGCTCGGCCTCCAAGGGCTTTGAGAGCTCAGCAGAGAGCGGAGATGGAGCCGCAAAACAGATAGAGGGCGTGCACCTTGCACCTTTGAGCTGAAACTGTTCACAGATTACAGCAGCTGTTTAAGACACCACGATGAAGACAGCTAGCTCTCGCCCAGCGGTTATGTGAGAGGACGGCTGTCTTCCTTCCAGTGCTCAACACTCAGGCACCAGGGGACCAGCGGGGGGGCAGACCCTGGTGAAAGGACAGACCACAGTCCTCCTTTCCGGTCTCTGCAGGCTTTGGAGGCAAGGGAGAGAAAGTGGGAAGGCCCTGAGATGAATAGGTGGTCAGGGTTTTTGAAAGAACAGGAAAACATTTAAGAATAGGAACAAGGCTATTTTCATTGTCAAAAGAAACTGAAAACTTCGAGAATCAGCCCAAATGGTCTTTAAGGAGGTCGGTCAGCTGCCCAGCAGGAGCAAGAAGCCTGGCTGACACAATCCGATATTGGAAAGATAATGTCACTGTGTGCATCTGACAAGTCGAAACTGTTCAATCGAAACAATTATGCCCCACCTTGGTGACAGCTCCAAGACTCAGGACAGAGATCTTGCCCTTACTTCTAAAAGGCCTTAATTTTTTTTAAAAGTACAGTTGACTTACAATGTTATATTAGTTTCAGTACAGTATTAGTTTTAGTACAACATAGTAACTCAATATTTTCATCCATTATGAACCATACAAAGATACTACAATGTCACTGATTATTTTCCCTGGACTCTGCATTATACCGTGATGGCTTAATTTTATAGCTGGAGGTTTGTACCTCTTAATCCTCTCTAACTATTTCACCCCCACTTCCCCTCTGGCAACCACAGGTTTGTTTGCTGTATCTATGGGACTGTTTCTCTTTGGGGTTATTTGGTTTGGGCTTTTTTTTTTAATGTGGACCATTCTTTTAAAGTCTTTATTGAATTGGTTACAATATTGCTTCTGTTCTATGTTCCATTATCCTGGCCACGGGGCATGTAAGATCTTAGTTCTCTGACCAGGGACTGAACCTGCACCCCCTACATTGGACACTCAGAGCCTTACCTGCTGGACCGCTAGGGAAGTCCCTGTTCCTGTTTTGTTATATTTATTTACTTTGCATTTAGATTCCACCTAAAAGTGAACACATACAGTATTTGTCTTCAACAGACTCATACACACCAGGAGTTCAAAAACACAGTTTTCATAAGTACAGACCACTGTTCCCCTCCTTAAGACTTCAGGCCACGTACCCGGCATGTTGACTTCCCCGCCAACTGCAGAGGGCCTGTGTCTCCTAGAATATGAATGCTTAGGCAATTTGCAAATGACTTCCTGTTATTACCAATTTCTGCAACAACTTGAGAAGTTTCTAATAATTTGGTTAAATTATTTCTAGGGCAAGTTGTGCCCTCATTCAGAGTATGATTTAATTAGACGTTGTCATATTAGGCTCCATGAGAAATGCAAATTTTACAGGTAGACTAACTTTCAGGTAGAGTAGTTCCTGAAGGGTTATTTGTCTAAATTACGTCAAAACTTCAAGAGCAAACTTTTGACTGTAAGGAGGTCGGTCAGCTGCCCAGCAGGAGCAAGAAGCCTGGCTGACACAATCCGATATTGGAAAGATAATGTCACTGTGTGCATCTGACAAGTCGAAACTGTTCAATCGAAACAATTATGCCCCACCTTGGTGACAGCTCCAAGACTCAGGACAGAGATCTTGCCCTTACTTCTAAAAGGCCTTAATTTTTTTTAAAAGTACAGTTGACTTACAATGTTATATTAGTTTCAGTACAGTATTAGTTTTAGTACAACATAGTAACTCAATATTTTCATCCATTATGAACCATACAAAGATACTACAATGTCACTGATTATTTTCCCTGGACTCTGCATTATACCGTGATGGCTTAATTTTATAGCTGGAGGTTTGTACCTCTTAATCCTCTCTAACTATTTCACCCCCACTTCCCCTCTGGCAACCACAGGTTTGTTTGCTGTATCTATGGGACTGTTTCTCTTTGGGGTTATTTGGTTTGGGCTTTTTTTTTTAATGTGGACCATTCTTTTAAAGTCTTTATTGAATTGGTTACAATATTGCTTCTGTTCTATGTTCCATTATCCTGGCCACGGGGCATGTAAGATCTTAGTTCTCTGACCAGGGACTGAACCTGCACCCCCTACATTGGACACTCAGAGCCTTACCTGCTGGACCGCTAGGGAAGTCCCTGTTCCTGTTTTGTTATATTTATTTACTTTGCATTTAGATTCCACCTAAAAGTGAACACATACAGTATTTGTCTTCAACAGACTCATACACACCAGGAGTTCAAAAACACAGTTTTCATAAGTACAGACCACTGTTCCTCCTTAAGACTTCAGGCCACGTACCCGGCATGTTGACTTCCCCGCCAACTGCAGAGGGCCTGTGTCTCCTAGAATATGAATGCTTAGGCAATTTGCAAATGACTTCCTGTTATTACCAATTTCTGCAACAACTTGAGAAGTTTCTAATAATTTGGTTAAATTATTTCTAGGGCAAGTTGTGCCCTCATTCAGAGTATGATTTAATTAGACGTTGTCATATTAGGCTCCATGAGAAATGCAAATTTTACAGGTAGACTAACTTTCAGGTAGACTAGTTCCTGAAGGGTTATTTGTCTAAATTACGTCAAGGTTACACTTCGGCAAGAGCAAACTATTTTGACTGTCTGACAGATCAGTTTAGTGAAAGAAACAGTGAATCTGTTAAACATACTGAATGTACCCATTGTGATCGACTGGGAAGCAAGCACTTTCCACATCATGTAAACAACGCGGAAGGCCATGCCTTGGACTGGCTTTGGGCAAAAGATGCAAACCCTTGAATCGCATCTGAAACCCATGTGATCCTTCTCAAAGCCACTTTGGTACTTAACGACCACTTGGGTCTTCCATCAGAAGACCAATCTTTGGGAAACCTCTAACTACAGACCACAGGTCAGGTCCTGCCTGCTTCCTACTTGGGTAAGTTAATTTGTGTTGAAACAGTCACCCCTGATCCGGTATTATTCACAGCTGCTTTCATACTGCAGTGGCAGAGTTGAACAGTTTTTACCAAAGCCAGCTGACCCCTTGCCTGCTGTTGGTTTAGGATGTATTCCCAATCCCAGTCAAGGAGATGTCTGAGGAAGTCAGGTCATGTGGAGGAAAGGAAGAGACACTTCAAAGAAAATTCTTCTTAATTTTAAAGAAGAGACAAAAATCTCTCTTCTTTTTCTAGCAACTGACATCACAAGATGTTGTGCTGAAACTCCGTTGCCTTCTTGTTACTGATCGGAGGAAGATGTCAACCCAGGAAACAGGAAGAAAAACAGAAATGACTCTGCAGTGCTCACCCTATCTCTAGATATTTGTTACCAAAAGAAAATTAAATTAAAATTAAATTTTCTTACTCTTCAGGCCAACTTAATTTATTCCCATTAATTGAAAAAAATCCAATTAAAACTCTGGTAGAATATGGAGCCATGATAAATGCAGTTTTGGTAGTTAAGGCTAACTGGAATTTTGGAGGAATTACTTCCCCACATAATAACTAAGTAGCCAAGCCCTGTTTGCCTAAAACAAACTTCTCTCCCACTGTTCCACAATTACCTGTATCTAGTGGGCAATAAGTAACTAATGTGAACATTTCATTCAAAAACAATTTGGGAGCATTCTTGTACTAAAACAGGAAAAGAAATATTTTCAAAACACAAAGACACTTTTTGTCGTGAGCTATTTTTAACATGGTAAACACATATAATACAATGTTCTCTGAGTCTTGAATAAACAGAAAAGATTTTTTCTTACACTTAAATCCTCAGGTCTAAAGAACCCCCAGTTGATTAACATTGTTAAGACTAAGGAAAATAGAGAAGTTGCCAGCAGGTGGCTAAGAAACAGTGGTGTCTGTATGGTCAAACTCAAAACTAAACATCTTAGAACCAAAGAGTCCCAATGTCTTGAGGGCCCATGGGAAGGAACCTTCTCCAGTTCCTTCTTCAGTCATGACAGCCTTCCCACTTCTTCCACTTAGATGCCTCCTGTTAAAGAAGCTCATTCCATCCCAAGGCTAAACATACCACGTGTTCACAAACCTAAGTTCACCACAGCTGAACTCCATAACTCTGGAATGTTCTCTTTCTAAACATCCTCATAAGACGCAAAGGAAGTCTTCTCCTAGCCTCATTTTACAATGACAATCCACCATCACTTTAATTACAATCTGAGAGATGTGCAGTTGGGAAATTCACTATTACATGACATGTGCATTCAACCACTTCATTGAATAAGCCTAATCCATGGGATAGAATCAGACAGCTTCATCTTCCTCTGCCCTTTAAAAGTCCTCAAAACACAGTATTGCCCTTGACTCAAATCAAAGTTGGCTCTAAGAATTCTCCAGTTTCACTGAGGTCAAAATCAAACTGATCGGAGGAAGATGTCAACCCAGGAAACAGGAAGAAAAACAGAAATGACTCTGCAGTGCTCACCCTATCTCTAGATATTTGTTACCAAAAGAAAATTAAATTAAAATTAAATTTTCTTACTCTTCAGGCCAACTTAATTTATTCCCATTAATTGAAAAAAATCCAATTAAAACTCTGGTAGAATATGGAGCCATGATAAATGCAGTTTTGGTAGTTAAGGCTAACTGGAATTTTGGAGGAATTACTTCCCCACATAATAACTAAGTAGCCAAGCCCTGTTTGCCTAAAACAAACTTCTCTCCCACTGTTCCACAATTACCTGTATCTAGTGGGCAATAAGTAACTAATGTGAACATTTCATTCAAAAACAATTTGGGAGCATTCTTGTACTAAAACAGGAAAAGAAATATTTTCAAAACACAAAGACACTTTTTGTCGTGAGCTATTTTTAACATGGTAAACACATATAATACAATGTTCTCTGAGTCTTGAATAAACAGAAAAGATTTTTTCTTACACTTAAATCCTCAGGTCTAAAGAACCCCCAGTTGATTAACATTGTTAAGACTAAGGAAAATAGAGAAGTTGCCAGCAGGTGGCTAAGAAACAGTGGTGTCTGTATGGTCAAACTCAAAACTAAACATCTTAGAACCAAAGAGTCCCAATGTCTTGGAGGGCCCATGGGAAGGAACCTTCTCCAGTTCCTTCTTCAGTCATGACAGCCTTCCCCACTTCTTCCACTTAGATGCCTCCTGTTAAAGAAGCTCATTCCATCCCAAGGCTAAACATACCACGTGTTCACAAACCTAAGTTCACCACAGCTGAACTCCATAACTCTGGAATGTTCTCTTTCTAAACATCCTCATAAGACGCAAAGGAAGTCTTCTCCTAGCCTCATTTTACAATGACAATCCACCATCACTTTAATTACAATCTGAGAGATGTGCAGTTGGGAAATTCACTATTACATGACATGTGCATTCAACCACTTCATTGAATAAGCCTAATCCATGGGATAGAATCAGACAGCTTCATCTTCCTCTGCCCTTTAAAATGTGCTCAAAAACACAGTATTGCCCTTGACTCAAATCAAAGTTGGCTCTAAGAATTCTCCAGTTTCACTGAGGTCATTAAATTGACAAAGTAGTGAAACATACACATTACCATGTGTCAAACAGCTAGTGGGAAGCTGCTACATAACACAGGGAGCTCAATCTGGTGCTCTGTGACAACCTAGAGGGAGGGACGTGGTGGGAGGGAGGTCCCAGAGGGAGGGGACATATTTATACTTAGGGCTGATTCACGCTGTTATACAGCAGAAACCAACACAACACTGTACAGCAACTAACTTCCAATTCAAAGTAATTTTAAAAGTCCTAACATTCGACATGAGAAAAGGCAGTTCCAACTTGGTAATCAGAATACTCAGTTCCATAACCATGATCAAAACTTGGTCTTGACATAAAGTTGAAGCACCTTACCCCTTCTCTTTATTGACAATAGAAGGCAAGCAAGCAATGAGGTACCGTCAACTGCGTCTTTTCTTTTCCAGCCTAACCTTCCACTTCCCCCTACAACTTGAGGTTTTCAACTCTTCCAGAGTTAAAACAAGGAGAACAAAGAACAGACTAGGAAAGTTCTAGCCGGAAATACTGTCATGAGTGGATATCACCACTATGCAAGGGCAGCCAGCAGATACATGCATTAAGTCTCTAGATGGTCTACTTAGAGTTCCCAAAAGTCCCCTTAGACTTCAGAAAACACACAAAGCACAATGTATACCTCTCTGTAGGTTTTACATTGATTTCTTCTCCTCACGGGATCAGATAGCAGCTCTCTCCACTAATATTCTCCCCAAAAAGCCATCCCCATTTCTCAATCCCTACCCTTTTCTTACGCCCTCTATGCAATTCAGGTCTTTAGGAATCATACCTCTTCTACCTCACACCCGACAAGATGTCTACTGCAAAAACCAAACAAACAAAAAACAGAAAAGTAACAACTGCTGGCAAGGATGTGGAAAAACTGGAACCCGTGGGCACTATTCATCAGGAGTACACAACGAAGTTATTATAGAAAACAGGATGATGCTTCCTTGAAGAATTAAAATTAGAACTGCCATGTGATTCAACAATTCAACTTCCACTATCTGCCAAGGAATCAGAAGCAATTTCCCAAACACGTATTTCGACACCTGTGTTCACAGCAGCGTTCTTCACAACAGCCAACAGGTGGATGCCACCCAAGGGTCCACCAACAGGTAGAAGGAGTTAAAAATGTGGCATATATATCCAACAAAGGATTAGTTAACCTGGACAAGGCAGGAAATTCTGACACATGCCACAACATAGATGAATCTTGAGAACATGACACAAAACAAAAGCAGCCAGTTGCCAAAGGACAAATGCTGTATGATTCTACTTATATGAGGCACTTAGCATAGACAGATTCATACCAACAGAAATAGAAAGGTGGTTTCCGGGGGCTGCAGGGAGGGAAGAATGAGGAGGCATTGTATAATGGGTACAGAGCTTCAACTTGGGAAGATGAAGAAGTTCTAGAGATGACCGGTAGAGATGGCCACACAGCCATATGACTGTACTTAATACCAATGAACTTCATGCTTAAAATCATTAGGATGGTAAATCTCTTATGTATACTTTGCCACAATTTTACAAGGTTATGATTCCTTCTGCCATGATCATCTTTGGAAATAGAACTTACCGTCCAGCCTCAGTTAAAAGCTCCAATGTGAACATCCTACCATGTCGTCACCAACCACAGAGTGTATTCAGATTTCATACATACTCAAAAGCATCTCCCAAAAGTCCCCTTAGACTTCAGAAAACACACAAAGCACAATGTATACCTCTCTGTAGGTTTTACATTGATTTCTTCTCCTCACGGGATCAGATAGCAGCTCTCTCCACTAATATTCTCCCCAAAAAGCCATCCCCATTTCTCAATCCCTACCCTTTTCTTACGCCCTCTATGCAATTCAGGTCTTTAGGAATCATACCTCTTCTACCTCACACCCGACAAGATGTCTACTGCAAAAACCAAACAAACAAAAAACAGAAAAGTAACAACTGCTGGCAAGGATGTGGAAAAACTGGAACCCGTGGGCACTATTCATCAGGAGTACACAACGAAGTTATTATAGAAAACAGGATGATGCTTCCTTGAAGAATTAAAATTAGAACTGCCATGTGATTCAACAATTCAACTTCCACTATCTGCCAAGGAATCAGAAGCAATTTCCCAAACACGTATTTCGACACCTGTGTTCACAGCAGCGTTCTTCACAACAGCCAACAGGTGGATGCCACCCAAGGGTCCACCAACAGGTAGAAGGAGTTAAAAATGTGGCATATATATCCAACAAAGGATTAGTTAACCTGGACAAGGCAGGAAATTCTGACACATGCCACAACATAGATGAATCTTGAGAACATGACACAAAACAAAAGCAGCCAGTTGCCAAAGGACAAATGCTGTATGATTCTACTTATATGAGGCACTTAGCATAGACAGATTCATACCAACAGAAATAGAAAGGTGGTTTCCGGGGGCTGCAGGGAGGGAAGAATGAGGAGGCATTGTATAATGGGTACAGAGCTTCAACTTGGGAAGATGAAGAAGTTCTAGAGATGACCGGTAGAGATGGCCACACAGCCATATGACTGTACTTAATACCAATGAACTTCATGCTTAAAATCATTAGGATGGTAAATCTCTTATGTATACTTTGCCACAATTTTACAAGGTTATGATTCCTTCTGCCATGATCATCTTTGGAAATAGAACTTACCGTCCAGCCTCAGTTAAAAGCTCCAATGTGAACATCCTACCATGTCGTCACCAACCACAGAGTGTATTCAGATTTCATACATATTAAAATGTGAAAAAGTAACTTGTCTTAGCATCAGCAAAACCTGATGGTCAGGATTTTCAGGCAAATCAACCACCACTCTGGAAACGTTACTAAACCTTGGTGGCCTGTGTACTGCAGGATCTATTACCTCAGGATTGTTCTAGCAAAGTACCAGACATTTTTCCTGGAATGCAATTTTCTGGGCTCCAGCCCTCACCAGGCTGATTTAGAAAATTAACTTGTCTCTCTGGCACCACCTCTGAATTAAAATTTATGTCCCGAGTCGCTTTGACCCACACCCAATCACTCATATGCACAAAAGCGAGGACTTTTCATGCTATAGAACTATTTTCATACTTGGAATTTAAAATAGCATCACCTCAACATTTCCAATTACAGAAAACTTACCACAAGCAAAACCAAGAATAATCAGATGCTTATTCTGAAATAACCCTGGAGCTGATTTAAAATTACCTGGTCTCATTATTTTTACCCTTGTCCTCAAATGCAATAGGAGGTGCCCACCCGGCTCAAGGAAATCCTTGAGAGGAACCTGGTAAATCACTCATATTACAACATGGAAAGATTTACAGGAGTAATAGAAAAGCATAAATTTAGTAAGTGCAAGATTAAAATGTAGTATTCTCAACTTCACTTAGCATTAAATTCTGAGTTCAACTGCAGACATGTATGTAAAAACTGTTGACTCTAAAGAGATTGAATAAGCTAGCAGGAACAGGCAAAATTCCAGTTTTACATCATATCCATAGCAGGAAAACAGTAATCAATATACACAGCCATATGGGGAGGGAAGAATGAGGAGGCATTGTATAATGGGTACAGAGCTTCAACTTGGGAAGATGAAGAAGTTCTAGAGATGACCGGTAGAGATGGCCACACAGCCATATGACTGTACTTAATACCAATGAACTTCATGCTTAAAATCATTAGGATGGTAAATCTCTTATGTATACTTTGCCACAATTTTACAAGGTTATGATTCCTTCTGCCATGATCATCTTTGGAAATAGAACTTACCGTCCAGCCTCAGTTAAAAGCTCCAATGTGAACATCCTACCATGTCGTCACCAACCACAGAGTGTATTCAGATTTCATACATATTAAAATGTGAAAAAGTAACTTGTCTTAGCATCAGCAAAACCTGATGGTCAGGATTTTCAGGCAAATCAACCACCACTCTGGAAACGTTACTAAACCTTGGTGGCCTGTGTACTGCAGGATCTATTACCTCAGGATTGTTCTAGCAAAGTACCAGACATTTTTCCTGGAATGCAATTTTCTGGGCTCCAGCCCTCACCAGGCTGATTTAGAAAATTAACTTGTCTCTCTGGCACCACCTCTGAATTAAAATTTATGTCCCGAGTCGCTTTGACCCACACCCAATCACTCATATGCACAAAAGCGAGGACTTTTCATGCTATAGAACTATTTTCATACTTGGAATTTAAAATAGCATCACCTCAACATTTCCAATTACAGAAAACTTACCACAAGCAAAACCAAGAATAATCAGATGCTTATTCTGAAATAACCCTGGAGCTGATTTAAAATTACCTGGTCTCATTATTTTTACCCTTGTCCTCAAATGCAATAGGAGGTGCCCACCCGGCTCAAGGAAATCCTTGAGAGGAACCTGGTAAATCACTCATATTACAACATGGAAAGATTTACAGGAGTAATAGAAAAGCATAAATTTAGTAAGTGCAAGATTAAAATGTAGTATTCTCAACTTCACTTAGCATTAAATTCTGAGTTCAACTGCAGACATGTATGTAAAAACTGTTGACTCTAAAGAGATTGAATAAGCTAGCAGGAACAGGCAAAATTCCAGTTTTACATCATATCCATAGCAGGAAAACAGTAATCAATATACATTACCAATCACACATGGTCCACAGTCCTTCACAGGGGAAAGTGGAATGGGAAATTAAGAACGCGCAGAGTACAGCTTAGCAGTGAAGAAAGTCAAGCTCGTTTTGTGAAATTCCCTGGATTCAAATTCTCAGCTCCAAAACCTTTAATGAGATTCTAAATCCTTCTGTCTCTTCATCTGTAAAATGGAAATTAAAATGGCACTTCATTAACAGCAAGGATGGGAAGAGTCAAGAAAATCATGTTGCTAAAATACTAAGCACACTGCCATGTACACAGATACCTCTCAATATTTTTATGTAACAAAGAAAACAAAGCATCCAACAGCAGCCGTTTAGAAGCAATTTCGAATTGATTTATCCAGGATTTTTTAAATTGTAGAATAATGGCTTTACAATACTGGGTGAGTTTCTCTCATACAGCACCATGCAGCTATAAGTTACACACATAACCCCTCCCTCTGGAGCCTCCTTCCCACACACCCCGGGTCCCACCCCTCAAAGGTCATCACGGAGCACCGAGCTGAGCTCCCTGGGTTACACAGCCGGTTCCCAAGAGCTGTTTTCCCCTGGTCGTGAATATATGTCAGTGCTGCTTTCTTCATTCATCCCACCCTCTCCTCCCCCTGCTGTGGCCACAAGTCTGTCCACTACGCCTGCATCTCTATTCCTGCCCTGCAATCAGGTTCCTCAGTTCCAGTTTTTGTCTAGGGTTTTTGACTCAGATTTGTTCTTTCTTACATCAATGCCGCTGGAGTCATCTCCAATCATTGGCCATCTGATTGAATAACCTATTTTTCCTGGTCTCATTATTTACCCTTGTCCTCAAATGCAATAGGAGGTGCCCACCCGGCTCAAGGAAATCCTTGAGAGGAACCTGGTAAATCACTCATATTACAACATGGAAAGATTTACAGGAGTAATAGAAAAGCATAAATTTAGTAAGTGCAAGATTAAAATGTAGTATTCTCAACTTCACTTAGCATTAAATTCTGAGTTCAACTGCAGACATGTATGTAAAAACTGTTGACTCTAAAGAGATTGAATAAGCTAGCAGGAACAGGCAAAATTCCAGTTTTACATCATATCCATAGCAGGAAAACAGTAATCAATATACATTACCAATCACACATGGTCCACAGTCCTTCACAGGGGAAAGTGGAATGGGAAATTAAGAACGCGCAGAGTACAGCTTAGCAGTGAAGAAAGTCAAGCTCGTTTTGTGAAATTCCCTGGATTCAAATTCTCAGCTCCAAAACCTTTAATGAGATTCTAAATCCTTCTGTCTCTTCATCTGTAAAATGGAAATTAAAATGGCACTTCATTAACAGCAAGGATGGGAAGAGTCAAGAAAATCATGTTGCTAAAATACTAAGCACACTGCCATGTACACAGATACCTCTCAATATTTTTATGTAACAAAGAAAACAAAGCATCCAACAGCAGCCGTTTAGAAGCAATTTCGAATTGATTTATCCAGGATTTTTTAAATTGTAGGATAATGGCTTTACAATACTGGGTGAGTTTCTCTCATACAGCACCATGCAGCTATAAGTTACACACATAACCCCTCCCTCTGGAGCCTCCTTCCCACACACCCCGGGTCCCACCCCTCAAAGGTCATCACGGAGCACCGAGCTGAGCTCCCTGGGTTACACAGCCGGTTCCCAAGAGCTGTTTTCCCCTGGTCGTGAATATATGTCAGTGCTGCTTTCTTCATTCATCCCACCCTCTCCTCCCCCTGCTGTGGCCACAAGTCTGTCCACTACGCCTGCATCTCTATTCCTGCCCTGCAATCAGGTTCCTCAGTTCCAGTTTTTGTCTAGGGTTTTTGACTCAGATTTGTTCTTTCTTACATCAATGCCGCTGGAGTCATCTCCAATCAATTAACAGGCCGATGGATCATCGATAGCAGTGGTTCGCCAGCTTCAGAGACTGGAATTACCTGGACAAGGGGTTAAAGCCCAAGTTGCCAGGCCCACTCCCAAAGGCTCTGATTGGGTAGTCTAGAGTACACCTGAGGAAATGCATTTCTTCCCAGGTGACCCCGATGCTGCTGGTCTAGAGCCCACAGGGGTCTACACTCTGCTGCCCCCACGACTACCCTCCTCTCCCTTTCCAGCTTTCCCTCTAACACTCCTCCTGACCTCAAAGACTAACCTGAAAGCCTCATTCTAAAGACAGGCTGTCACTCTGTTCTGACGGCTGATATATTATCAAACAGATCCACCCCTTCAAGTCTTTGCCATTACCTGGGTCCTGAGCTCAGGGGAGCCAGACGCCATGGACCATTAGGACTGGTCTGACCAAATCCTATGCAAGTGTCCCTTAAAACTATAAAGAGTCTCCACACGCCTGGGAATCAAGAAGACAGATCCCCTGTGTAACTTCCTTCTGCCCGGGCTTCTGGTACCTTCCCCCTCCACAGCCTGCACCGTCTGAGGCTCTACACTGAGTTATCCAGCAGATTAACAACACCTGATTTTCTAGCGTTTTACTAATCTGCCCCCAGGTGTTTTCACTGAAAGTCACAATGGCATAGTTCACATGCGCGCACAGATGCCACAAATAACACTCAGTGATACAGAGTTGGAGGGACGAGCCTAAGGGTGATGTTCATTACTTACACCTTTGAAACAGAATCACCATCTGCTCCTCTCAGTCTCTTCCATCTACCACTGCCTTTATGACTCTGCCTTGTCTTTACAATATATTCTGTAATAATACTGAATTCAAAGTAGCATCCCACTTTCACTTTCATCCATTCCAAAGTCAGCATAAGCATATATTTTTTTAATGCATTAAACAGTTCAGTTGCCTAACACAGGCAGTTTTAATAGAAAATCCTACTGGAAACTCCCAATTCGATTTCTATTGGTGCCTGCATCATAAACCCGTCCCACCTCCAATATCTGATGAGCTCCCCACCCTAGAACCAAACCGGCTTCAGCTGTCTCTACAATACTTGATGAACTAGCTCTCACTGAGGCCATGACACCTGAGCCTACCGCTGCATCGTTTGCTCAGACTGAAATTTGAAATCTGTCTGAATTTGTCTTTAATTTCCCACCCATCACTGGATTCCATGTCTAATGTGCTCTCCAGTGCTCTCCTCAGATCTCCCAGCAGCCCGCTGGTTCAAAGGTGGACACTTCTCTTCGGAAAACACTCTGATAATTCCAAGACTAGGCTGCATCACTATAAACAGACATAAAGTTGAAGGTACACAAATCCCCCTCAGGTGATCAGTTTCTTAAAAATAGCAAGCCGAAATTACCTCCACTCGCCTACCCCAAATGCATTACAGTCTTTGAAATAAAAGTATCATTTTTAAAGGATTCCCTGGTGAGATAAAAGTATCATTTCTAAGGGTTTCCCTGGTGCTCAATGTTAAAAAAAGAAAAACCCTGGATGCCAATGCAGGAGACCCTGTCTGATCCCTGGGTCAGAAAGATCTCCTGGAGAAGGGAATGGCGAGTTTGGGAAATCCCATAGACAGAGATGCCTGGTGGGCATGGGGACACAGCCCATGGGGTCACAAACAGTCAGACACGACTAAGCAACTAAACATGATTTCTAAAGACCTTCCTCCAAGCTGCCTCTACACTGAGTTATCCAGCAGATTAACAACACCTGATTTTCTAGCGTTTTACTAATCTGCCCCCAGGTGTTTTCACTGAAAGTCACAATGGCATAGTTCACATGCGCGCACAGATGCCACAAATAACACTCAGTGATACAGAGTTGGAGGGACGAGCCTAAGGGTGATGTTCATTACTTACACCTTTGAAACAGAATCACCATCTGCTCCTCTCAGTCTCTTCCATCTACCACTGCCTTTATGACTCTGCCTTGTCTTTACAATATATTCTGTAATAATACTGAATTCAAAGTAGCATCCCACTTTCACTTTCATCCATTCCAAAGTCAGCATAAGCATATATTTTTTTAATGCATTAAACAGTTCAGTTGCCTAACACAGGCAGTTTTAATAGAAAATCCTACTGGAAACTCCCAATTCGATTTCTATTGGTGCCTGCATCATAAACCCGTCCCACCTCCAATATCTGATGAGCTCCCCACCCTAGAACCAAACCGGCTTCAGCTGTCTCTACAATACTTGATGAACTAGCTCTCACTGAGGCCATGACACCTGAGCCTACCGCTGCATCGTTTGCTCAGACTGAAATTTGAAATCTGTCTGAATTTGTCTTTAATTTCCCACCCATCACTGGATTCCATGTCTAATGTGCTCTCCAGTGCTCTCCTCAGATCTCCCAGCAGCCCGCTGGTTCAAAGGTGGACACTTCTCTTCGGAAAACACTCTGATAATTCCAAGACTAGGCTGCATCACTATAAACAGACATAAAGTTGAAGGTACACAAATCCCCCTCAGGTGATCAGTTTCTTAAAAATAGCAAGCGAAATTACCTCCACTCGCCTACCCCAAATGCATTACAGTCTTTGAAATAAAAGTATCATTTTTAAAGGATTCCCTGGTGAGATAAAAGTATCATTTCTAAGGGTTTCCCTGGTGCTCAATGTTAAAAAAAGAAAAACCCTGGATGCCAATGCAGGAGACCCTGTCTGATCCCTGGGTCAGAAAGATCTCCTGGAGAAGGGAATGGCGAGTTTGGGAAATCCCATAGACAGAGATGCCTGGTGGGCATGGGGACACAGCCCATGGGGTCACAAACAGTCAGACACGACTAAGCAACTAAACATGATTTCTAAAGGATTACATCAATAATTTTATAATACAAGCAACTATTAAATCAGGCTACACACACTCCAATCCATATTCTAAGAAACTGGAGACATTTCTCCATGCCACTTAGTTTCAGACCTGTTTATAGTAACTAGTCAAAAGATACTGTTTAAAGCTGATAAATCAATAAATATAAGGATACAATTTAGAGTTACAGTGGGAACCAGCAAAAAAACAAAACTGAAACCTATTCTGTGGGGTCACTTCTAGGGAAACTGATTTGAGAAAAAAATGGTAATGGGCCAGAAGAAAGGTTTTGCTTTATATTTTGCAACTTTCAGCACCACACACGGTTCTGATCATACGCATATATTCTCTCCATAACTGTACGGAACAAATATAAGTTTACAAGCGACTAGTGAAGTAAGAACTAAGTCTAGGCATGCATGTCGGCCAGCAACCGCAGGCATTTCCTGGATGAACTCTGAAACTGGTCCTCAGGAAACAAGAGTGTGGAAAGAAAGAGGCAGCTCACTCCAGGTAGAGGGGACAGGCTTGATACGAAAGGGAATTTACTTACGAGGCTTGTTTGAGGTGGCTTCTAGGCGAGCAGATCACCATACCCTCCCCCCAAAATCTTAAGTTTCTACAAAGACCTTCATGGGGTTCAGCCACGAATGCAGGTCAGAGAGCCTTTACAACACTGGGCTCTCTCCTGGCTGCGACCTTGAAAATGGCTCCCACTCTGAAAGCCGTGGGCGGAGCGTCTATTTCACGGGTAAGGGAGGGGCTCGGACCAGCATTTGCCAGCATCAACAGGTGGTTGTGCTTACATCCTCTCAGCTACCACCTCCATCAACACCTCATGCAGACACCAAGGGAAAAATAAAGCACCTTAGGTATATAAGTGACATACAAAGGCACCTTAGAATGTTATTAAAAATCTTTAAAGGATGGTTGTGAAAGGCAAAAAGTATAGCCTGATTGGACTGAAGTTAAAATTACACATACACACACAGAGACTTATATAAGCATAGAGAAACATAAGAAATACGCCAAATTGTTAGATTCAAAATATGAATAAAGTCTTTCATTTTCTTATTTTCTATGCTTTTGTAATTTTTGAGCTTCACAGGGTGAGCGTATATGACCTTTGCAACTTGACAGATAAGATTCTTTGTTAAGGTTTCTTTTATCTGTTTCTTTTTATTTATGGCTGCACTGGATTTTCTTTTCTCCACACAGGCTTTCTCCAGTTGCAGACAGTGGGAGCTATTTTCTAGTTTGGGGCACAGGCTTCTCACTGCGGTGGTTTCTCTTATTGGCAGAGTGCATGCTGGGTAGTCGTGGTGCTAGGGCTTAGTTGTCCCACAACATGAGGGATCTTCCCAGACCAGGGATTGAACCCAGGTCTCCCACACAGGCAGGTGGGTTCTTTACCACTGAGCCACCAGGGAAGCCCAGGATAAGATTCTTTAAAATGCGCACATACATGTGCGCTTTTGGAGACCTAGAAAATATAAAGCAGTGGCTTAAATTATTTGTAAGTTCATGTGACTTAAATTGTAAGTTCCTGGACCCTTGAGAGAGAAAAAATTGTAATGCCTTGTTCAGACTCACCCTGCTGAAAAGTGTCATAACCAGGTTTACACTATAGGCATCCTGGGACAAGAAGAAGACCAGTGTATTAAACTTTCCAAGGTTTTGCAAGGGGCACCAATTTGATCCCTGGCCCGGGAAGATCCCACATGCCACAGAGTGGCTGGACCGGTGTGCCCAATTACGAGCCAGCGCTCTGGAGTGCCTGTGCCCAGGGTCAGTGCTCTGCAACAAGAGAGGCCACTGCAATGGGAGGCCCACACAGGTCTAGGAATATAAGATGGATGAGAATAAATATAAATAAAATAGGCATGATAGGGGGAAAGATATATATAGATAGATAGATAGATCGATCTATCTATCTATCTATCTATATATATATATATAAACTTTCCAACGGTTTTCTAACAAATCAACCCATAACTCGTGTGCCTTCTCTGACTGTTTAATCAAATACTGTCTTCGTCTGAGCTGCAAAATGCCATCATCCAGGGAGCTTAAATAACCAACATTTACAGTTAAGCCTTGCACAACATGGCTTTAAACTGCATGGGGCCATTTTTTTGTGGATATTTTTCAGTAAATATCTTGGAAAACTTTTTAAGAGATTTGTGGCAACTTAAAAAACTTGTAAAACCATGTAGTTGAGGAATATAAAATAATAGCTATGTTATGAATGCATAAAATACGTGCAGATATACATAGAACAGAAAATATGTTACTTGGTTATTGTTGTTTTCAAGGCTTCTGATCAACAGCAGGCTATTAGTAGTTAGGTTTGGGGGAAAGTCGAAAGTTATTAATAGATTTTTGACTGTGCTGGTGATTAGCGCCTTTAACTTCCAAGTTGTTCAAAGGTCAGCTGTATTCCTTATAGTTTTGGAGGCAGAGATAAGGGTGGCATCATATCGGAGTCCGATGAATCCTGCTCCAGGTTTACAGATGGCCGGCTGCCTTCCTGCTGCTTGCTCATGCTGTGGGAGAGACAGAGCTCTGGTCTCCTTCTCGTCTTAGAAGGACACCAGGTGGTGCTAGTGGTAAAGAACAAGCTTGCCAATGCAGGAGATGTAAGAGATGCAGGTTTGATCCCTAGGTGGGGAAGATTCCCTGCAGGAAGAAATGGCAACCCACTCCAGTATCCTGGCCTGGAGAATTCCATGGATGGAGGAGCCTGATGGGCTACAGTCCATAGGGTGGCAAAGAATTTGACATGACTGAGAAAACTTAGCACCTGCACAGTCCCATCATGGGACACCACCTTCAGGACCTCCCTCACAAAAATCCAATTAGGTTCCAAAGGCCCCGCCTCCAAATATTACATTGGGGCTTAGGCCTGCAGCATACGAATTTGGGGGGGACATAAACATTCAGTTCACAGTATAAATGTTTCAACAGAAACATCAGGCAGGACTGGGTACCATCCCTTTTACAGATGAATAAACCAACATTCAGAGAGAACAGAGACTCCCCGCCAAGTCAAGCAACTGTCTATCAGCAGACCCCACGATCACCAAGGTCCGCTCATCCTTGATTGACCAACTACTACAGCGTAAGAGTAAATTTCCTTAAAAGACAGAATATTGGGGCTTCCCTGGCAGTCCAGTGGTTAAGGTTCCTCACTTCCACAGCAGGGTTTGATCCCTGGCCAGGGAACTTACAAGATCGTGCAGGGTGTGTTGTGTGACCAAACTAAAAAATCACAATATATTATCCTTCTCTTGTAATATTATCCTTTCCTCCAATCAAATTTTAATGAACCTTGAAGGAGGGCTTTCCACACAGCCATTGGTAATTAAAAAGGGATACTTCTTTACAGTTTATAAGCAAGAGGAGGAGGGGGAGGCTTATTAAGCCTTGATTTGCTCACAGATGAGCTCATGGTAACAGCCCTGTATCACTAACCATGTCAAAACCAGCAATTTGTCATCCAAGGAAGTCTGCTTAAATAATGAATCTGCCTAAGGCCCCATCATAGTCAGAGTCCACCACATTAGCCTTCAAAGACAGTCTGACCTCACAGGGTCCAGAAGAAAACAGAAGTAGTTCCTACACTGTAGCCCCCTTCCAACAACCCAGTAGGCATTGGTCACCAGAGGCCAAACTAGTAGACACCACATCTCTGGAACTCATCCTAGTCAGAGGTTTTCAGACATTTAAAGAACAGAAGCCTACAAACTTGTTTGTGGGACCCACAACATATTAAAGGTAAAACCGGGGTGGCATTATTTGGTATGGGAGGCAAGGAGCCTGCCCGACTTGGGCCCTGCGACTTGCCCACACTTCCTGACTCCCGCACAGGTCATAAAACATCTCTGTGAAAACCCTGTGACTCCAATGAACCAAGTTTGAAAGGCGTCCAACTTATATTCCACGTGAGGGAGTTGAGAACTGGATCACAGAAGTGATTTGCCTCGCTGGGCAAAACCTGAAACCCCAGACCCCCGCTCTGAAGCCGGGGCACCCCCCTCTACTCCAGGAAGGGACAGAGCCTGTCAGAACTGGCACTGCGGTGCCTCGCAGAGCCCTATGGGAGCCCGCCCCGTGGTCAATGTCAAAGGGAAGAGCACCAATAGAAGACAGTTTCTCAGGTTTCGAAGGAAAAGAATAGAGGAAATAGAGTGAAAAGAAGAAAAAGGGGGGAGGGGTCCTTCCCTGGTGGTCCAGTGGGTAAAGAGTCTGCCTTGCCATGCAAGGGGCACTGGTTCGATCCCTGGCCCCGAAAGATCCTACCTGCCCCGGAGCGGGTGGGCTGGTGTGTCCAATTAGGAGCCTGAGCTCTGAGCGCATGCACCCAGAGCCGGTGCTCTGCAACGAGAGAGACCACTACAATGGGAGGCCCACACAGGACAAAGAATAAAGATGGTGAAAATAAATAAATAAATTTAAAAAGCAATAAAAGAGGCACCCCCCCCAAAAAAAAGGTAGTATTGGTGTCCATTCACAGGAAAGGCTTCATTTTAAAACCCTTAAGAAAAGATAGTCTCTTCAACAAGTAGTGCTGGGAAAACCGGGCAGCTACATATAAAAGAATGAAATGAAAATATTCTCTTGACACCAAGAAAAAAAAAATCACTGTTAAAGACATCAAGAGCATACCATTTATTAAGGAGTTATTGTATTTGGTGTAGAGGCAGTGTGATTAAAGGTCATTTTTCCCTCTTTCTTCATTATTAGAGTGTTCCTCACAAGAGCCAGTGATACAAATGGATTGGTCCATATTTAAGACAGGGGACCCATGGTGTAGGAAAGGTTCATGCCCACATATGCCGCACACTCTCTCTGATTTTATCTTCCCTCCGTGTTTGACCACTGTTATGCTGAACCAGAACCTTCATGCAGCTTGGCCCTGTTGGCCTCTCTCATTTCTTCCTCCTGATTTTAGGCTGGTGAACTATGAGACAGGCAAGTCCTGAGGAAGGGATGACAGTGAAGTCAACGTTTGAAAGTCCACTAAAGTGAGGGAGTTGAGAACTGGATCACAGAAGTGATTTGCCTCGCTGGGCAAAACCTGAAACCCCAGACCCCCGCTCTGAAGCCGGGGCACCCCCCTCTACTCCAGGAAGGGACAGAGCCTGTCAGAACTGGCACTGCGGTGCCTCGCAGAGCCCTATGGGAGCCCGCCCCGTGGTCAATGTCAAAGGGAAGAGCACCAATAGAAGACAGTTTCTCAGGTTTCGAAGGAAAAGAATAGAGGAAATAGAGTGAAAAGAAAAAAAAGGGGGGAGGGGTCCTTCCCTGGTGGTCCAGTGGGTAAAGAGTCTGCCTTGCCATGCAAGGGGCACTGGTTCGATCCCTGGCCCCGAAAGATCCTACCTGCCCCGGAGCGGGTGGGCTGGTGTGTCCAATTAGGAGCCTGAGCTCTGGAGCGCATGCACCCAGAGCCGGTGCTCTGCAACGAGAGAGACCACTACAATGGGAGGCCCACACAGGACAAAGAATAAAGATGGTGAAAATAAATAAATAAATTTAAAAAGCAATAAAAGAGGCACCCCCCCCAAAAAAAAGGTAGTATTGGTGTCCATTCACAGGAAAGGCTTCATTTTAAAACCCTTAAGAAAAGATAGTCTCTTCAACAAGTAGTGCTGGGAAAACCGGGCAGCTACATATAAAAGAATGAAATGAAAATATTCTCTTGACACCAAGAAAAAAAAAATCACTGTTAAAGACATCAAGAGCATACCATTTATTAAGGAGTTATTGTATTTGGTGTAGAGGCAGTGTGATTAAAGGTCATTTTTCCCTCTTTCTTCATTATTAGAGTGTTCCTCACAAGAGCCAGTGATACAAATGGATTGGTCCATATTTAAGACAGGGGACCCATGGTGTAGGAAAGGTTCATGCCCACATATGCCGCACACTCTCTCTGATTTTATCTTCCCTCCGTGTTTGACCACTGTTATGCTGAACCAGAACCTTCATGCAGCTTGGCCCTGTTGGCCTCTCTCATTTCTTCCTCCTGATTTTAGGCTGGTGAACTATGGCGATGAGACAGGCAAGTCCTGAGGAAGGGATGACAGTGAACGGCTTTGAATCCAAGCCACACAGTGTGATCCAGCTTGCAGAGAAACCTCATATTGGAGATGTGGGAATCCACTTGTGATAAAATATTTCGTCCACCCCCTGGTGTGTACTCTCTCTCTATATATATATATACATACATAAAGTGATATGGACTTCCTAGTTGTCCAGTGGTTAAGAATCTACCTGCCAATGCAGGAGACACAGGTCTGAGCCCTGGTGAGGGAAGACCCGACATGCTGCAGGGCAACTCAGCCCCTGCACACAACTTCCAAGCCTGCACTCTAGAGCCCACGCTCCACAGCAAGAGAGGCCTGAACACTGCAGTGAAGAGTAGTCCCTGCTCATCTCAACTAGAGAAACCCATGCACAACAACAAAGACCCAGCACAGCCAAAAATAAATAATTTTTTAAGTAACATAAAGGGACTTCCCTGGTGGTCCCATGGTTAAAGCTCAACCCTTCCAGGAAGCATAGGTTCGATCCCTGGCCAGGGAACTAAGATCCTCTATGCCACTCAATGCAGCCAAAAAATAAAAATAAATACATAAATAATTCTCAAAAAAAGAAGTGGTAAACAATCTTTGCCCCATGGAAATCTGCTGTTATTTACAGTAATTATCTCCCTTAGGAACCCATAGAGACAGAAAATTATCTGCTGGGCATGACCAAGAAATTTCTAAATTCTTAGCCACAGTCCCATCACAGTTCCACAAAAATCCCACCATATGATTTCTAACATCAAACATGAATTTGTCATTTTTAATCATTGCCTAGTTAACTCTTATAATAACCCTCTGAAGTAGGTATTAGTATTCCCCCATTTTATGGAGAAACTGAGGCACAAGGACACTTGACCAAGTCCAGCAACTAACAAATACCAAAAGTGGATTCAACACCAAATCTCGTTGACCCTGACATTCATGTGACGTTCCTTTTACCACACTTTTGTGTCTACAACATCTAAGATCTAAGATGACACTCACCAAAATGGGGTCATTTGACTTGCTTCCAAAACAAAGTGTTGCTCCCAAAGAGAAAATTAACTATTAATCAATGAGGAATAGAAGCAACCTGGAAAAGACTGAGAGCAGGAGAAGGGAGCAACAGAGGACGAGGTGTTGGATGGCATCACCAATTCAATGACGGACATGAGTTTGAGCAGATTCCAGGAGACAGTGAAGGGCGGGGAAGCCTGGAGTGCTGCATGGCATGGGGTCACAGGGAGCCAGACACGACTTACCAACTGAACAACAACAAGCAACCTACGAGATCTAGCCAGGTGCATCACTACATCGCCTCAACCTGTTTGACACGACTTACCAACTGAACAACAACAAGCAACCTACGAGATCTAGCCAGGTGCATCACTACATCGCCTCAACCTGTTTACCAGTGTTCATGCTGCCTTACGTTTCTTACATATTCCTTATTACCAGGCTCTCTCCTGTCAAAATGGGCACTGATTTCCCTAGAAAGGATGCAACCTCCTCATGACATGCCAGCAGTGGCCATTAAGTAAGCCCACAACTTGTAATAGCCACCTAAGGAAAGGCGGGGGGGTGGGGGTGTGAAGCAAAGATTCTAAGGCAAAAAAGGAAAAGTCTAAAATTAAGATTTGTTACGCATCTATTCTCTGACAGGTCTGTGCTAGCTCTCATTTGGATGGTTTATGGCAAAACTCTCAAAGCCTGGATGAATAGAACAGGGATCAGGAGGGGTGAGGGAGCCATGAGAAATGCTGGCTATGGTTCAGAGGAGACCAATCTTCAAAGAGAGAATGCAAAAACACAGCCCGGAAGTTCAGACATGAGAGCCAGGCCTCCTGATTCAGCGATGGAGGAGTGCTATAAGTCAGTCCCTGAGGAACTTATTAAATGGTTGAAAGCAATTTCAGCTAATGCTAATGGCTGAGCTGGCATAAGGGAATGTGTGTTTCAAGGAGAGGCCCCATAAGAAAGACACACATTCTGGTAGGGGAGAGCAGCCCGTTTCTCTTCCTTCCCAACAGCTATATCAATGGCTCAAGGGTCTCCTCTAGCACCTTCCTATCATCAGAAGCCCAAATTTTTCTGAAACCTCCGTCATCAGAATATATCCATGAACTGACATATCTTCTTCTATTTGTTGATGTTGTTGTGCTCGACTCTTTGCAACCCCATGGACTGTAACTCATCAGACTCCTCTGTCCATGGGATTTCCCAGACAAGGACACTGGAGTGGGTTTCCATTTCCTTCTCCAGGCGATCCTCCTGACCCAGGGATCGAACTCAGGTCTCTTGCATTGGCAGGCAGATCCTTTACCACTGAGCCTCCTGGGAAGTCCATCATCTTCCCTTGCATCTAGACAAATCTGTTCATTAGCTGCCCACCACATATGTATGCTTCTGTCCACCTTGTTTTAACTTGTGTGCTATGATGATACTCTCTGTCTCTCAATTACCATGGAGTCTCATCATCAAAATCCAAAAATTCAGCTCTGACTAATCCTTTGTCTTCTTTCCTTTCCCGGGAGGTTTCTGAGCGTAGACATCATATGCTGTGCTTTTCTTGTGTGTTTCCCTTAGCATCTTGTAGAGTGTAGGACTTGCAGTCCATTAACAGTTATATGTATGTGGAGATAGACATAGATAGGTGATAAAGGAAGGAAAAAGGATGCTCTGACATGATTTTTCTGAGGAGTCCAGAATTGAGACTGACAACTCTGGATGGATGCACACCAATTCCCATGTTCTTAATCCCTGGAATTAAGTTCAGCATTGTCTCAGGCAATGAAGATTTACATTCTAGCTCACACTCTTTCCAAGAATCATTTTGTCTCAAATTACTTGTGTTTTGTTTTGTGTTTTGCCTTTGTGTCAGTATTCCCAGAAACTATTAACATTTTAAGAAGCTTGGAAAATGCAATGAGACAAAAACCACCCTAGGAGGATAGAGCCCTTTCATGGGCCCCTCTTGGGCAATGATAAGCAGAATCCAGCATTTTCTGTTTGTATTCTGTTTAGCTATCAGATATTCAGTCCCTTTATTACAGAGGATCAACAATCTATTCAGCTTCCCTGGTGACTCAGTGGTAAAGAAACAACCTGCCAATGTAGGAGACACAGGTTTGATTTCTAGGTCGAGAAGATCCCCTAGAGAAGGAAATCACAACCCACTTCAGTATCCTTGCCAGGGAAATTCCATGGACAGAGAAGCCTGGCAGGCTGCAGTCCATAGGGTTGCAGAGTCAGACAGGGCTTAGCAACTAAATAACAACAACAACCTGTTCAACTGAACACCAGACTCTTACATGTTAACCAAATGCATATATTGACCTTTTAGATTAATGGATTCTTTCTATTATATTTTCTTACATTGAAAAGGGAAAGTGTCAGTCACTCAGTCATGTCTAACTCTTTGCAACTCCACTGCAGCCCACTAGGCTTCTCTGACCATAGTATTCTCAAGACAGGAATACTGGAATGGGTATGACATTACAGTAAAACATTGTACTTAAAATAGGAAGCAAGCTTCAATTGTACCACCTATGTTTTAACTTGTGTGCTATGATGATACTCTCTGTCTCTCAATTACCATGGAGTCTCATCATCAAAATCCAAAAATTCAGCTCTGACTAATCCTTTGTCTTCTTTCCTTTCCCGGGAGGTTTCTGAGCGTAGACATCATATGCTGTGCTTTTCTTGTGTGTTTCCCTTAGCATCTTGTAGAGTGTAGGACTTGCAGTCCATTAACAGTTATATGTATGTGGAGATAGACATAGATAGGTGATAAAGGAAGGAAAAAGGATGCTCTGACATGATTTTTCTGAGGAGTCCAGAATTGAGACTGACAACTCTGGATGGATGCACACCAATTCCCATGTTCTTAATCCCTGGAATTAAGTTCAGCATTGTCTCAGGCAATGAAGATTTACATTCTAGCTCACACTCTTTCCAAGAATCATTTTGTCTCAAATTACTTGTGTTTTGTTTTGTGTTTTGCCTTTGTGTCAGTATTCCCAGAAACTATTAACATTTTAAGAAGCTTGGAAAATGCAATGAGACAAAAACCACCCTAGGAGGATAGAGCCCTTTCATGGGCCCCTCTTGGGCAATGATAAGCAGAATCCAGCATTTTCTGTTTGTATTCTGTTTAGCTATCAGATATTCAGTCCCTTTATTACAGAGGATCAACAATCTATTCAGCTTCCCTGGTGACTCAGTGGTAAAGAAACAACCTGCCAATGTAGGAGACACAGGTTTGATTTCTAGGTCGAGAAGATCCCCTAGAGAAGGAAATCACAACCCACTTCAGTATCCTTGCCAGGGAAATTCCATGGACAGAGAAGCCTGGCAGGCTGCAGTCCATAGGGTTGCAGAGTCAGACAGGGCTTAGCAACTAAATAACAACAACAACCTGTTCAACTGAACACCAGACTCTTACATGTTAACCAAATGCATATATTGACCTTTTAGATTAATGGATTCTTTCTATTATATTTTCTTACATTGAAAAGGGAAAGTGTCAGTCACTCAGTCATGTCTAACTCTTTGCAACTCCACTGCAGCCCACTAGGCTTCTCTGACCATAGTATTCTCAAGACAGGAATACTGGAATGGGTATGACATTACAGTAAAACATTGTACTTAAAATAGGAAGCAAGCTTCAATTGTACCACCTTTCAGATTTGGTAATATAAGACTGTGAGTCTGTCTGTCCTCAGGGAAATTTCCCAGAACTCAACACTGTGCGGAAGGACCCCACAGTGAAGTCTCCCAAAGTACTCACCATCTGCGATGGCTTTTAGCCCCTTCTCTCAAACAACATTTCAGGAATGCCCTTCCATTAAAGCAAAATAGAGCCTTGCGTGGTTTTCCTTTGCACGGAATACATAACCAAAAGGCAAGCTGCAAGGAAAATTTTGGATTTGTTAATCACAAACACAGTTTGGATAACAGACCCAGAATTAACAAATCAATTATGTTAACAGTCATGAAAGACGATGTCTGTGGTACACTCAGCACGCACCAGGCTCCATGCTAGATGCTCTCTGTAGATAATGAGACCTGGAGGAGTCTCTACTTGTTGATTTTGTTTTGTCTTGTTTTGTTGTGGGGGAGGGGAGTGCTTATCTAACTGTTCTGCTATGCATGCATGCTAAGTCGCTTCAGTCTTATCTGACTCTTTGAGACCCTATGGACTGTAGCCCACTAGGCTCTTCTGTCCGTGGGATTCTCCAGGCAAGAATACTGCAGTGAGTCACCATTTCCTCCTCCTGGGGATCTTCTGAGTCCAGGGAATGAACCCATGATTCTTACGTCTCCTGCATCAGCAGGCAATTTCTTTACTAGTAGTGCCATCAATGAGACCTTGAGGAGTCTCTGCTTGTTCTTTTCGTCTTGTCTTTTTCT
The DNA here is from genome assembly GCA_022376925.1 of Tragulus kanchil. NCBI lineage: Eukaryota > Metazoa > Chordata > Mammalia > Artiodactyla > Tragulidae > Tragulus > Tragulus kanchil. The sequence goes on from JAIOJX010000003.1 coordinate 146,783,612, forward strand.
GTAGTGGGGAGGGTGGTACCTAGCTGATTCTTCCACTATAACAGTCCCCATTATGCTTTATTGGACTGTATGAGGTGCTAGTGAATCTTACCAAGACATCAGTCTTATCCGTTAACTTCCTTAGCAGTCATCAGTCTCAAGATCATTCTTGAAGACCTCACTCTTTTCATTTCGATGCTATAGACACACTAAAACCAAAGTTCTCCCCTCAGCAGGCTGGATTTGAGGTTCCAACAGCGGAGGGTGGGGGAAGTCAGTCTAGGCTAGCCTCCTTCCTCCTCAGTCATCCCTACACTCTGTCCTGTGGGTTGGGATGTAGGAGGGGAAAGAGTAAAGGCTAGTTTCCCCAGTAATGGCCCATGATGTGGTGGTATTTTGTCTGTGTGTCTCTGGGAGTGGCCTCCGTAGCAGTTGTTCAATGCCAGTTCTCTCAGGGGCCATCTGTAGCTCTTCATGGATCTCCTGGGGCCTCCTCAGCACAGCTCCTAGCCCAGAAGATTCACTTCAGGTGTCTCTTCTCTTTCCCTCATCCATCTACCTGTCGGGGGCAGCCCACTGGGAAGATTCCAGCAGGAAGTCTCCAGTATAACCATCTTCTTGGGGAATACTGAGACTTGAGAAATCTTATACTGGAAAAGAAAGGAGGTGTAAGTGGAAAGACTGGTGAAATATGGGAAAAAGTCTAGAGTTTAGTTAACAGTAATATATTAAGGTTGGGCTTCTCAGGGGGCGCTAGTGGTAAAGCATCGCCTACTGATGCAGGAGAAGTAAAACACACAGGTTCGATCCCTGGATGGGGAAGATCCACTGGAGAAGGAAATGGTGATCAACTCCTGTATTCTTGCCTGGGAAACTCCATGGACAGAGGAGACTGGTGGGCTACAGTCTATGGGGTCACAAACAGCTGGATGCAACTGAGCATCTGAGCACACATATATAAAGCTTGGTTTCTTAGTTTGGCAGTCTGGGGATCTTCTGAGTCCAGGGAATGAACCCATGATTCTTACGTCTCCTGCATCAGCAGGCAATTTCTTTACTAGTAGTGCCATCAATGAGACCTTGAGGAGTCTCTGCTTGTTCTTTTCGTCTTGTCTTTTTCTGTAGTGGGGAGGGTGGTACCTAGCTGATTCTTCCACTATAACAGTCCCCATTATGCTTTATTGGACTGTATGAGGTGCTAGTGAATCTTACCAAGACATCAGTCTTATCCGTTAACTTCCTTAGCAGTCATCAGTCTCAAGATCATTCTTGAAGACCTCACTCTTTTCATTTCGATGCTATAGACACACTAAAACCAAAGTTCTCCCCTCAGCAGGCTGGATTTGAGGTTCCAACAGCGGAGGGTGGGGGAAGTCAGTCTAGGCTAGCCTCCTTCCTCCTCAGTCATCCCTACACTCTGTCCTGTGGGTTGGGATGTAGGAGGGGAAAGAGTAAAGGCTAGTTTCCCCAGTAATGGCCCATGATGTGGTGGTATTTTGTCTGTGTGTCTCTGGGAGTGGCCTCCGTAGCAGTTGTTCAATGCCAGTTCTCTCAGGGGCCATCTGTAGCTCTTCATGGATCTCCTGGGGCCTCCTCAGCACAGCTCCTAGCCCAGAAGATTCACTTCAGGTGTCTCTTCTCTTTCCCTCATCCATCTACCTGTCGGGGGCAGCCCACTGGGAAGATTCCAGCAGGAAGTCTCCAGTATAACCATCTTCTTGGGGAATACTGAGACTTGAGAAATCTTATACTGGAAAAGAAAGGAGGTGTAAGTGGAAAGACTGGTGAAATATGGGAAAAAGTCTAGAGTTTAGTTAACAGTAATATATTAAGGTTGGGCTTCTCAGGGGGCGCTAGTGGTAAAGCATCGCCTACTGATGCAGGAGAAGTAAAACACACAGGTTCGATCCCTGGATGGGGAAGATCCACTGGAGAAGGAAATGGTGATCAACTCCTGTATTCTTGCCTGGGAAACTCCATGGACAGAGGAGACTGGTGGGCTACAGTCTATGGGGTCACAAACAGCTGGATGCAACTGAGCATCTGAGCACACATATATAAAGCTTGGTTTCTTAGTTTTGGCATATGTACTATGTTAGTAGAAGTTAATTATAGTAAAGGAAACTGGGTAAGGGGTAGACAAGAATATTGTATTATCTATGCACGTTTTCTGTATACTTTAAATTATTCTAAAATAAAAACTATTATTTTTGAAAGTTTGTTAATGTGAAAATGTTTCCCAAAAATGCAGGCATTCTTAAATATGGAATTTCCCCTTAAATACATAAATTGCATTCTTTACCTATGTTTAGAAATAAAGCTAATTTCTTCAAATATGGATCCACTGACTGAACTACACTTCAGTTTTCTTATATAAACTAAGTCCAGATGATGATTAGTCATCTATAATTTTCATTAAAGTTCCTTTTTTAAAAAAAACTGATAATTTAAAGGAACTGGAAAGTATTCTGATGACAATGTTCTTCTATATTTAATATTTTTCCAATCCTTTATAGATAGCATGTTGTATTTAAATAAGGTTATGTTCCAACATTCATTAAAATTTGTCAGCATACACAAAAAGAGAGAATGTTAAAATGAATATTCATATACCTATCACTTGGCTCAATAATTATCACTACATTGCCAATATTGATATACATTTTTTTCAGAAATATTTTACAGCAATTCCAGTCATTTGTTTTGCTACCCACACTTCTAAAGCATCTCGAGTCAATAAAGATATTTCCTTTACATAACCAGCATGCCTTTACCACAAACAACAAAATTAACTATAACACCCTATCATCCAACATTCACTCTATATTCAGGTTTAAAGTTTATTCTTTTTTTTTAGCAACTCGCTTGAAGAAAGACTAAATTTGGCTTTTAGAAAAACTAGAACTTTCTTTTACATTCATATTAATGCACTGTTCTAGTCAAATGGTGACATTATTGACAGTAAGAGACAAACATCATTCAAAACATGTAAGAAGGTTATATTGTTAAAGGATGTGACAACTTAACTTTTGGAAACTATTACCCAAACCCAAATCTAATTCTGATAATAATAACACTTAAGAAATGGAAACAACCAGGGTTTCCTGGTGGTCCAGAGGGTAAAGAGTCCGCCTTCCAGTGCAAGGGGCACCAGTTCCATCCCAGGTGGAAGATCCCATGTGCCGCAGCACAGCCGGACCGGTGTGTCCAATTAGGAGCCAGCGCTCTAGGGGGCATGCGCCGAAAGCCAGAGCTCTGCGACGAGGGAGGCCACTGCAATGGGAGACCCTCATAGGCCAAGGAATAAAAATAGATGAAAATAAATAGATAAAAATAACAATAAAAGAGGCCAACATTTTTTTTAAATGGAAATGAGATGCCTACCATGGTTAATTTTTAAAATGAATTTATTTATTTTAATTGGAGGATAATTACTTTACAATATTGTGATGGTTTCTGCTATACATCAACACAACTTAGCCATAGGTATACATGTGTCCCTCCCATTCTGAACCCCGCTCCAGCCTCACCCATCACCCTATCTGTCACGGTTGATTTTATGTGTCAGTGTTACTGGATCACAGAGTGCCCACATATCTGGCTTGATATTATTTCTGGGTGTGTTTATGAGGATGTTCCTGGATGAAATTAACATTTAAATCGGTAGAATGAGTAAAGAAGCATGCCCTCCCCAATGAAGGTGGACCTCATCCAATTGGCTGAGGGCCTACATAGAACAAAAGGTGAACAAAGGAAGAACCTGCTGGTTTTGCTTGATGACTTGAGCTGGGATAGTTTTTCTGCACTCAAACTGGGACTGACATCACTAGCTGCCCTGATTCAGGGACCTTTGGACTTGCACTGGGCTTGAAGCATCTCGAGTCAATAAAGATATTTCCTTTACATAACCAGCATGCCTTTACCACAAACAACAAAATTAACTATAACACCCTATCATCCAACATTCACTCTATATTCAGGTTTAAAGTTTATTCTTTTTTTTTAGCAACTCGCTTGAAGAAAGACTAAATTTGGCTTTTAGAAAAACTAGAACTTTCTTTTACATTCATATTAATGCACTGTTCTAGTCAAATGGTGACATTATTGACAGTAAGAGACAAACATCATTCAAAACATGTAAGAAGGTTATATTGTTAAAGGATGTGACAACTTAACTTTTGGAAACTATTACCCAAACCCAAATCTAATTCTGATAATAATAACACTTAAGAAATGGAAACAACCAGGGTTTCCTGGTGGTCCAGAGGGTAAAGAGTCCGCCTTCCAGTGCAAGGGCACCAGTTCCATCCCAGGTGGAAGATCCCATGTGCCGCAGCACAGCCGGACCGGTGTGTCCAATTAGGAGCCAGCGCTCTAGGGGGCATGCGCCGAAAGCCAGAGCTCTGCGACGAGGGAGGCCACTGCAATGGGAGACCCTCATAGGCCAAGGAATAAAAATAGATGAAAATAAATAGATAAAAATAACAATAAAAGAGGCCAACATTTTTTTTAAATGGAAATGAGATGCCTACCATGGTTAATTTTTAAAATGAATTTATTTATTTTAATTGGAGGATAATTACTTTACAATATTGTGATGGTTTCTGCTATACATCAACACAACTTAGCCATAGGTATACATGTGTCCCTCCCATTCTGAACCCCGCTCCAGCCTCACCCATCACCCTATCTGTCACGGTTGATTTTATGTGTCAGTGTTACTGGATCACAGAGTGCCCACATATCTGGCTTGATATTATTTCTGGGTGTGTTTATGAGGATGTTCCTGGATGAAATTAACATTTAAATCGGTAGAATGAGTAAAGAAGCATGCCCTCCCCAATGAAGGTGGACCTCATCCAATTGGCTGAGGGCCTACATAGAACAAAAGGTGAACAAAGGAAGAACCTGCTGGTTTTGCTTGATGACTTGAGCTGGGATAGTTTTTCTGCACTCAAACTGGGACTGACATCACTAGCTGCCCTGATTCAGGGACCTTTGGACTTGCACTGGGACTACACCACTGACTTTCTTGGATCTTCTTCAGGCGAGATGACAGACCATGGGACGTCTCATATTTCATACTCATGTTTGTCAATCACTCATAGTAAACCTCATTCTGTATAAAATAAAACAGCCTCTGTTTCTCTGAAAAGTCTAATACAAGGCCCAATAAATAGGAGCTGATTAAAGAAACTGGGATGTAACTCTACAAAGTAAACTATGCCCCAAAGGCATGGACTTAACCCTGTAGACAATGGGGAGCCACCTGAGAGCTGGGGGCATGGGAGTAGTACAATAAATTGCATGGAGAGAGGGAGAGGTATTTGAGGAGACGTATTGCAACACTTTTGGGAATTCCTTCATAGTTCAGTCAGTAAAGAATCCACCTGCAATGCAGGAGTCTGCCTGCAATGCAGAATACCCAGGTTCAATCCCTGGGTGGGGAAGAGTCCCTGGAGAAGGAAATGGCAACCTACTCCAGGAGTCTTACCTGGAAATGTTCATGGACAGAGGAGCCTGGTGGGCTATCATCCAGGGGGCGGCAAGGAGTTGGACACACCTGGGCAGCTTTAGTCATATATGTCTCCTTGTCTCTTTCCTTTTAGCATCTACGTATTAATTTAATGAGGATGTTTATATGTACAATGATACATACAATTATATATGTATCACTTAAGTTTTCTTCTGTCTGGGATTCGTCTCTAATTATTCCTCTGTCATGGTATTCTTTGGTTCTCTGTCAAAGTGTAAACCACTTGATTCTCAGGATCATGTTTCAGCCATTTTGTTTTTCTCACTCTATCAGGTCCAGCTCCAAGTCCACACTATATCAGTATTTCATAAAACATGCTGGGAATTCCATGCTTCAAGATCACCAACAGCATTATTTTAAAGCAGATTATTCAATTCTAGAGATGAATAGCGGTAATGGTTGCAGTATAATATGAATGTATTTGATTATACTGGACATTTAGAAATGATTAAAATAGTAAATTTTGTCATGCATATTTCACCACAAGTTAAAAATCAAAATGTCTAAAAAGCAGATTTTTTAGCCCAAAAGATCAGTGAATAAGAACCTGAGGGAATGATGCCTGTCAATCTGCATTTTCCTAGTTCTTCTCCAGGTATTTCTTACGCATCCTGGTTTGAATAATCATCACACTAGATAGTTGATAAATACCAACTTGGATCTTCTTCAGGCGAGATGACAGACCATGGGACGTCTCATATTTCATACTCATGTTTGTCAATCACTCATAGTAAACCTCATTCTGTATAAAATAAAACAGCCTCTGTTTCTCTGAAAAGTCTAATACAAGGCCCAATAAATAGGAGCTGATTAAAGAAACTGGGATGTAACTCTACAAAGTAAACTATGCCCCAAAGGCATGGACTTAACCCTGTAGACAATGGGGAGCCACCTGAGAGCTGGGGGCATGGGAGTAGTACAATAAATTGCATGGAGAGAGGGAGAGGTATTTGAGGAGACGTATTGCAACACTTTTGGGAATTCCTTCATAGTTCAGTCAGTAAAGAATCCACCTGCAATGCAGGAGTCTGCCTGCAATGCAGAATACCCAGGTTCAATCCCTGGGTGGGGAAGAGTCCCTGGAGAAGGAAATGGCAACCTACTCCAGGAGTCTTACCTGGAAATGTTCATGGACAGAGGAGCCTGGTGGGCTATCATCCAGGGGGCGGCAAGGAGTTGGACACACCTGGGCAGCTTTAGTCATATATGTCTCCTTGTCTCTTTCCTTTTAGCATCTACGTATTAATTTAATGAGGATGTTTATATGTACAATGATACATACAATTATATATGTATCACTTAAGTTTTCTTCTGTCTGGGATTCGTCTCTAATTATTCCTCTGTCATGGTATTCTTTGGTTCTCTGTCAAAGTGTAAACCACTTGATTCTCAGGATCATGTTTCAGCCATTTTGTTTTTCTCACTCTATCAGGTCCAGCTCCAAGTCCACACTATATCAGTATTTCATAAAACATGCTGGGAATTCCATGCTTCAAGATCACCAACAGCATTATTTTAAAGCAGATTATTCAATTCTAGAGATGAATAGCGGTAATGGTTGCAGTATAATATGAATGTATTTGATTATACTGGACATTTAGAAATGATTAAAATAGTAAATTTTGTCATGCATATTTCACCACAAGTTAAAAATCAAAATGTCTAAAAAGCAGATTTTTTAGCCCAAAAGATCAGTGAATAAGAACCTGAGGGAATGATGCCTGTCAATCTGCATTTTCCTAGTTCTTCTCCAGGTATTTCTTACGCAACCTGGTTTGAAAAATCATCACACTAGATAGTTGATAAATACCAACAGTTTCCTTATGAAATTGATTAATGAGGACTTTAATCTACATACAGACTGTATACAGTGCTAACTTACAAAGTCAAGTGGTTCAGGAGGCTTAAAAAAGGCCCAGGAGAAAAAAGTCTACAATCTACTATCTAGAAATGTTAACTCTTTATAAGCCCTTTTTCTTAAAAAAGAAAAAATAAATAAATATATACACATATATATATATTCTAAAAAGAGAAAGAGCTTCCTGTACATAGTCACTACTTCATAAAGAGTTTATGAGGAATCATGGAAGGAGCATAAACCCTATAAAATAAAAATGCAACATAAATTATCAGCTGCACGACCTCAGGTAACTGACATGCCCCTGCATGTTTTGGGCCAAGTTCATCAACCTTCAAACATTCAAAAGAAACGTTCTCAATAGAACAAAGCCATTTCAATGCTCACTCAATCACTCAAATTGCTATCATGAGTGCCACATGAGCAGTGGTTTGTTGAATTGAATGATCATAAGCAGAGGTTTGCTGAATTGAATGATTCAAGGTTTTCTGAATATGCTTGATGAAGATTGACTACCATATCAAACCTAGCATCTATTTTAAATGATGGAAAACCCTGAAGTGCTGCTGAGGCCATATCATTTTCTATCAAGCATACAGTCAGGCAGGCCTCCATATGCTTAACCTTCCACTAGCCTTCACCACTTCTAACTGCTAAAGAGACCAACCTATCCATCAATGTGTGGCCTTGAGAAATGGCTTCAAACTGTACCTGAAGGCGGCTGGTCATCCAGGGTTCCTAAGCAGCAGATTTCAAAGGAAAGGTGGGAAAATATTGGGAAACCTCTGGACGAGGTTGCCACCGAGAGAGGCTATGGACAGAGTGAAAAGATGGTTGCAGTATAATATGAATGTATTTGATTATACTGGACATTTAGAAATGATTAAAATAGTAAATTTTGTCATGCATATTTCACCACAAGTTAAAAATCAAAATGTCTAAAAGCAGATTTTTAGCCCAAAAGATCAGTGAATAAGAACCTGAGGGAATGATGCCTGTCAATCTGCATTTTCCTAGTTCTTCTCCAGGTATTTCTTACGCAACCTGGTTTGAAAAATCATCACACTAGATAGTTGATAAATACCAACAGTTTCCTTATGAAATTGATTAATGAGGACTTTAATCTACATACAGACTGTATACAGTGCTAACTTACAAAGTCAAGTGGTTCAGGAGGCTTAAAAAAGGCCCAGGAGAAAAAAGTCTACAATCTACTATCTAGAAATGTTAACTCTTTATAAGCCCTTTTTCTTAAAAAAGAAAAAATAAATAAATATATACACATATATATATATTCTAAAAAGAGAAAGAGCTTCCTGTACATAGTCACTACTTCATAAAGAGTTTATGAGGAATCATGGAAGGAGCATAAACCCTATAAAATAAAAATGCAACATAAATTATCAGCTGCACGACCTCAGGTAACTGACATGCCCCTGCATGTTTTGGGCCAAGTTCATCAACCTTCAAACATTCAAAAGAAACGTTCTCAATAGAACAAAGCCATTTCAATGCTCACTCAATCACTCAAATTGCTATCATGAGTGCCACATGAGCAGTGGTTTGTTGAATTGAATGATCATAAGCAGAGGTTTGCTGAATTGAATGATTCAAGGTTTTCTGAATATGCTTGATGAAGATTGACTACCATATCAAACCTAGCATCTATTTTAAATGATGGAAAACCCTGAAGTGCTGCTGAGGCCATATCATTTTCTATCAAGCATACAGTCAGGCAGGCCTCCATATGCTTAACCTTCCACTAGCCTTCACCACTTCTAACTGCTAAAGAGACCAACCTATCCATCAATGTGTGGCCTTGAGAAATGGCTTCAAACTGTACCTGAAGGCGGCTGGTCATCCAGGGTTCCTAAGCAGCAGATTTCAAAGGAAAGGTGGGAAAATATTGGGAAACCTCTGGACCAGGTTGCCACCGAGAGAGGCTATGGACAGAGTGAAAAGATGGTGCCCTAGAAAGCAAAATGACAGGGCTATTCAAAACATGTATCTGCACAGAGTTACTTGATGTTCATGATAAAGCCAGTGTAGGAGGTGAAGATAAATTGAAGAGACTGTGAGCTGAAAGAACTAGATGGAAAGAGATTTGACCATAGACATAAAGAAGCAAGCAAATGGTAAAGACTTGTATATAAAAAATATAAGGTTATTTAGAAACAGAAAATAGAATCATGATGGCCAGAGGCTAGGGGTAGAAAGAAAAGAAAGGTGTCCAATGGGTATAGAGTTTCAGATTTGCAAGGTGAAAAAATTCATTCCAGAGATTTGAGGCATAACAATGTGAATGTAATTAACAATATTCTATTGAACACTTAAAGAAGGATAAGATGGTAAATTTTATGCTATGGGTTTCTCACCACAATAATAAAAATAATAATAAGCCTGTATAGATGGACTTAAGGACAAGTCTTCCTCATACCACAGCTCAGTCTTTAACAAACTGATCTCAATTTCATAAGCTAGCCTGAAAAAAAAAAAAAAACAGACCATTTTACATCATTGTGATCTGACAGGGATAAGCACTTAGAGAAAAAATTCCTCCTCCTCATCCACAAATATAGTGAGCATCCACAGATGCATGATCACTTATTTAGTGATACAAGATACATGATATTTGATAGAAAATTGATCTGACACTCAAAATATAATTTTAAAAAATCATATTTTACCATTTGTCTGGCTAAAATTATAACCCATACTGGGCAAGTGGTTCAAGTTGGCCCAAAATGAGACGCCACTTGAAACTAATTAACTCTCAGTGGCCTCTTTCCCACTTGAAACAGTTGTCTTGATTGAAAAATATTCCTGGCTATGTTTCAAGTATGTTCAAGCACCAAACCAAAAGTATTTATGAGATAAGAACATAGTAATAACCCATACTTCTGTGCTAGTTACATTCTCCGTTTGCTGAATTTAAACCCTTTGCTTTAAAGCCTCAATTTGTCAATAAGATATCAGGAAAAAAGAAAATAATAAGAGCATAGGGATAAAATTTATTGACCACTTACTAGGCTTCACAATAATTCTTTAATTTAATTGGGTGAGAGACTTGTCCTATTTTACAGGAGGAAATTGAGGTTTAGGAAAATTAAGTAACTTAGTCAAGTCATACAGCTTAGAAGCAATAGATCCTAAACTGAAACCTTTATCTGGCTAACTTCAAAGCCTATCCTCTTTTCATTTCTCAACCTGCTTATAGAAAAGCCAAACAGAGAGAAATATGAGACCTGCCAAGTCATCCTCCAACGTGTTGATAAGATTAATCCCTTGTCATTTAACTCAATGATCACCAAATACTCTTGACCATGCATTCCCTTTGGTTAAAATGCAGCACACTTCCTTATAGTGATGGTTATCTATCATTATTCCAAACTACTCTAAAAGTTAGTGCCTTAAAACACTCTATTATTATAACTCATGACTTTGAGGATAACAATGAATGTATTAACAATTAGAAATAAAGAAGGATAAGATGGTAAATTTTATGCTATGGGTTTCTCACCACAATAATAAAAATAATAATAAGCCTGTATAGATGGACTTAAGGACAAGTCTTCCTCATACCACAGCTCAGTCTTTAACAAACTGATCTCAATTTCATAAGCTAGCCTGAAAAAAAAAAAAAAAAAACAGACCATTTTACATCATTGTGATCTGACAGGGATAAGCACTTAGAGAAAAAATTCCTCCTCCTCATCCACAAATATAGTGAGCATCCACAGATGCATGATCACTTATTTAGTGATACAAGATACATGATATTTGATAGAAAATTGATCTGACACTCAAAATATAATTTTAAAAAATCATATTTTACCATTTGTCTGGCTAAAATTATAACCCATACTGGGCAAGTGGTTCAAGTTGGCCCAAAATGAGACGCCACTTGAAACTAATTAACTCTCAGTGGCCTCTTTCCCACTTGAAACAGTTGTCTTGATTGAAAAATATTCCTGGCTATGTTTCAAGTATGTTCAAGCACCAAACCAAAAGTATTTATGAGATAAGAACATAGTAATAACCCATACTTCTGTGCTAGTTACATTCTCCGTTTGCTGAATTTAAACCCTTTGCTTTAAAGCCTCAATTTGTCAATAAGATATCAGAAAAAATGAAAATAATAAGAGCATAGGGATAAAATTTATTGACCACTTACTAGGCTTCACAATAATTCTTTAATTTAATTGGGTGAGAGACTTGTCCTATTTTACAGGAGGAAATTGAGGTTTAGGAAAATTAAGTAACTTAGTCAAGTCATACAGCTTAGAAGCAATAGATCCTAAACTGAAACCTTTATCTGGCTAACTTCAAAGCCTATCCTCTTTTCATTTCTCAACCTGCTTATAGAAAAGCCAAACAGAGAGAAATATGAGACCTGCCAAGTCATCCTCCAACGTGTTGATAAGATTAATCCCTTGTCATTTAACTCAATGATCACCAAATACTCTTGACCATGCATTCCCTTTGGTTAAAATGCAGCACACTTCCTTATAGTGATGGTTATCTATCATTATTCCAAACTACTCTAAAAGTTAGTGCCTTAAAACACTCTATTATTATAACTCATGACTTTGTTGGTCCTAAATTAAGACAGAGCTCAGTGGGTGATTTTTCTGCTTCTTTGGCATTCAACTAATGGCTCATCCAGACTAGTCTGAAGAATCCAAGACCATTTTGCTCATAAGTCTAGTGCCTTGGAGGGGCCAGTAGGAAATTTAGGCTCAAATAGGACTGTCTCTTCATGAGATCTTAGGGTCTTGCCACTTAAGTCTCCCAGAAAAGAATTCCCTCTTATTACATGGTGACTCAAGACTTCATGAGAAGTTCTCTGTAAGATGAAGTGGAAGCTGCCAGTCCCTAAAGACTGGGCACAGAAACGAATGTAATGTCACTTTCATCATATTCTATTGGTCAAAGCAGTCACAGAAAGAGCAGAGATTCAAGAGAAAGTCATATAGATCCCTATCTCTCAAAGGAAGGATTATCAAAAAATTTTAAACCAACTTTAACCTGCTCTGTGTGTGTGCACGTGCAGTCGTGTCCAACTCTTTATGACACTGATGGACTATAGGCGGTAAAGAGTCCGCCTTACCGTGCACGGGGCGCCAGTTTGATCCCTGGCCCAGGAAGATCATACATGCCGTGGAGCAGCTGTACTGATGTGTCCAATTACCAGCCAGTGCTCTTGAGTGCATGCACCCAGAAACAGTGCTCTGCAGTGAGAGAGGCCATTGCAATGGAAGGCTCACACATGCTAAAGAATGAAAAAGATGGATGAAAATAAATATAAATTTAAAAAGAGGCACAATGGGGGAAAGAAAAAAATAAATAGGCTAATAATTTCCGCCCATGGTCTTTGAATCATCTTGCACAACTTCTAAAGGGAACATATTCCCATTTTAGGTACTCTTACTCTACCTTCCAACAGATTCATTTATTAATTCAGAAAATATATATAAAGAGAGCAACTGATGTGCAATCGACATTGTATTAGGCACTAATGAACAAACGTGGACCTCACTTTTTAGGAATTTACACCCCAATAGGGAAAATAGACAATAACCAAATAATCACAACTCAAGTTAGAAGTGTGATCAACAGAAGAGTGTATTACAGGTCATGGGATCATGAGGAACATTTTGAACTTGACCTGGGAACTCAAGGAAGAATCTTTCTGGATACTGCTTGCTTGCCATTGTCTTCATGAATGGTCCACAAAACCCCCAAATATTGAGAAGCCCCTGAAGACATGACAATATATATACATTTTTTTTATTGTCCTATAAATACTCAGTTAAAATTTGAAGTGATAGAACTAATATAGATGTATTTCATTACATTGGTGCAGTCTAGCGCAGTAGGAAATTTGGGAAAGCCCAGAGATCTTGGCCACTTAAGTCTCCCAGAAAGATTTCCCTCTTATTACATGGTGACTCAAGACTTCATGAGAAGTTCTCTGTAAGATGAAGTGGAAGCTGCCAGTCCCTAAAGACTGGGCACAGAAACGAATGTAATGTCACTTTCATCATATTCTATTGGTCAAAGCAGTCACAGAAAGAGCAGAGATTCAAGAGAAAGTCATATAGATCCCTATCTCTCAAAGGAAGGATTATCAAAAAATTTTAAACCAACTTTAACCTGCTCTGTGTGTGTGCACGTGCAGTCGTGTCCAACTCTTTATGACACTGATGGACTATAGGCGGTAAAGAGTCCGCCTTACCGTGCACGGGGCGCCAGTTTGATCCCTGGCCCAGGAAGATCATACATGCCGTGGAGCAGCTGTACTGATGTGTCCAATTACCAGCCAGTGCTCTTGAGTGCATGCACCCAGAAACAGTGCTCTGCAGTGAGAGAGGCCATTGCAATGGAAGGCTCACACATGCTAAAGAATGAAAAAGATGGATGAAAATAAATAAAAATTTTAAAAAAGAGGCACAATGGGGGAAAGAAAAAAATAAATAGGCTAATAATTTCCGCCCATGGTCTTTGAATCATCTTGCACAACTTCTAAAGGGAACATATTCCCATTTTAGGTACTCTTACTCTACCTTCCAACAGATTCATTTATTAATTCAGAAAATATATATAAAGAGAGCAACTGATGTGCAATCGACATTGTATTAGGCACTAATGAACAAACGTGGACCTCACTTTTTAGGAATTTACACCCCAATAGGGAAAATAGACAATAACCAAATAATCACAACTCAAGTTAGAAGTGTGATCAACAGAAGAGTGTATTACAGGTCATGGGATCATGAGGAACATTTTGAACTTGACCTGGGAACTCAAGGAAGAATCTTTCTGGATACTGCTTGCTTGCCATTGTCTTCATGAATGGTCCACAAAACCCCCAAATATTGAGAAGCCCCTGAAGACATGACAATATATATACATTTTTTTTATTGTCCTATAAATACTCAGTTAAAATTTGAAGTGATAGAACTAAATGATTAGATCTTCTTGTGCCTAGGGTATAAAACTCTAGCTCTAACCACAGTCAGCTTATTCATCAAAAAGGGGGATGGGTAAGAAAGAGAACTGAGAAAAGCAGACCAAATTTATCAAGACCACTGAAAATAAAAAATAGTAATTATGCCTACCTACAGAGTACATAACAGACTACAACAGCTCTTACATTCATTAGCTCATTAAATAGGAAAGCTCATCGATTAACAACCATTTTTGGAATAAGAAAAGCAGGATTTTATATATTCTCCCTAATGGTAAGTCACCCACTAGTGGTAAAGAACCCACGTGTCAGTGCAGGAGCCATAAGAGAAGTGGTTTAGATCCTTTGGTCAGGAAGGTCTCCTGGAGGAGGGAATGGCAACCTACTTCAGTATTCTTGCCTGGAGAAGCCCATGATAGAGGCGCCTGGTGAGCTATCGTCCATAAGGCTCACAAAGAGTCAGACAAGATTGAGGTGGCATAGCACACACACACAATGCTAAGTCACAAGCATTTCTTAACACATTGTTTGCATTGCCTTATTCAATCTGGATATTTTTTTTGAAATATACAGACACAAGCAAAACCTCTCCAGGAATCATGGAAAATGCGGGCGGGTGGGGGGTGGGGAGACAGGGGCGGGAGCGATCATTTCATTCCTGTTCATGAATACAGGCCCCTGTTGCAAGTAACCATCTTTACTTTCTGAGTCAATTGATAACAAAACCTGGAAAAGATACTGGATTGTTTGATATACAGCATAAATTAAGAAAATATATATAAAGAGAGCAACTGATGTGCAATCGACATTGTATTAGGCACTAATGAACAAACGTGGACCTCACTTTTTAGGAATTTACACCCCAATAGGGAAAATAGACAATAACCAAATAATCACAACTCAAGTTAGAAGTGTGATCAACAGAAGAGTGTATTACAGGTCATGGGATCATGAGGAACATTTTGAACTTGACCTGGGAACTCAAGGAAGAATCTTTCTGGATACTGCTTGCTTGCCATTGTCTTCATGAATGGTCCACAAAACCCCCAAATATTGAGAAGCCCCTGAAGACATGACAATATATATACATTTTTTTTATTGTCCTATAAATACTCAGTTAAAATTTGAAGTGATAGAACTAAATGATTAGATCTTCTTGTGCCTAGGGTATAAAACTCTAGCTCTAACCACAGTCAGCTTATTCATCAAAAAGGGGGATGGGTAAGAAAGAGAACTGAGAAAAGCAGACCAAATTTATCAAGACCACTGAAAATAAAAAATAGTAATTATGCCTACCTACAGAGTACATAACAGACTACAACAGCTCTTACATTCATTAGCTCATTAAATAGGAAAGCTCATCGATTAACAACCATTTTTGGAATAAGAAAAGCAGGATTTTATATATTCTCCCTAATGGTAAGTCACCCACTAGTGGTAAAGAACCCACGTGTCAGTGCAGGAGCCATAAGAGAAGTGGTTTAGATCCTTTGGTCAGGAAGGTCTCCTGGAGGAGGGAATGGCAACCTACTTCAGTATTCTTGCCTGGAGAAGCCCATGATAGAGGCGCCTGGTGAGCTATCGTCCATAAGGCTCACAAAGAGTCAGACAAGATTGAGGTGGCATAGCACACACACACAATGCTAAGTCACAAGCATTTCTTAACACATTGTTTGCATTGCCTTATTCAATCTGGATATTTTTTTTGAAATATACAGACACAAGCAAAACCTCTCCAGGAATCATGGAAAATGCGGGGCGGGTGGGGGGTGGGGAGACAGGGGCGGGAGCGATCATTTCATTCCTGTTCATGAATACAGGCCCCTGTTGCAAGTAACCATCTTTACTTTCTGAGTCAATTGATAACAAAACCTGAAAAAGTAGAGTTTGACTGCAGCATGAGGTCAGGCAGACTATGATTACCATTATTATCCTGTAGTTAACTGAGAAATTATACCATTCTAGATACAGTGTCGCAATAGGCACTAAAATTCTTGAGGCAGGTAGATGGTAGAAGGGATGATCAAGAATGGTCCCTGGTGACCTTTTTAAACAGCCTAGATAAAGGATCAATCCAAAGCGATTTAGGTGGAGCTCTGACTCCAAGCACAAGTGAAATACATGGTTTTTCAGAACACCCTCCTTCTGTCCCATTCTTTATATGATGTTCATGAAAAAGGAGATCAGTTGTTGACTTCTAGGTGAAGAGACTTTAGAGATTATTATTCCAATCTTCTCATTTTAAGCTGAAGAGACTGAGACCCAAGCAAGTGAACTGACTTCCCAAAAATAATCGTCCAACCTTACCAAATTTCCTACCTTTCATTAATTTCCCACTTCTTATATCAATTTCCACACCAAATTGGGTACATGACTTTGAAATTATGCTAAAAGATCTGGACTCCAAGGAGTATGCTTACACCAGAGCAGAGAATTAGAACATATATTAGTTATACCATATCTCACAGGGCCTCCTATCACAGCATGGAGCATGCCTCCCCAGAACCACACATTGTTTTAAATCTTGCAAACACAGTGAATTAGAGAATCTAAATACACATGTAGCATACTACAGTGTTTCCTGCTCTAATTATGTCTTAATAAATGTCTTCACAGCCTCATTTTTATTCATGGATTTCATGACTGAGGGATCATTATATAGACACCAAAAGTCTGCTCACAAACACATACACACACACACACACACACACACACAGCTGGAAACCATTAAAAAAAGCTTTTAGACCATTAAGTTTACTTCAGAAATATGGTTTAGGAAATTTATAAGTAGGAATTTCCAAGCTATAAATTTCTACCGATGGCTATAAAACTTACCTACAAATATATCTCAGAAGCAGTGTGAAGGAAAAAAAAAGGAAAAGTGAATTACTTACAATTACTTATTACCTACAATTACTTACTGGCTCTTTTCTATCTTTTTTTCACCATTCAACCAACTGTGTGCTTGCATTTTGTATAGTTTGTATTTTAAATATTATTTAAGGTCAGTAAAATACCAACATATCTTCTGAACATTATTTATAAAAGAGGCAAAGAACTAGGTTTTTTAAGGTACAATATAGGATCACTACAAGAAGGTGCTCTGGAGAAGGGTATAGCAACCCACTCCAGTATTCTTGCCTGGAGAATCCCATAAACAGAGGAGCCTGGTGGGCTACAGTCCATAGGGTCACAAAGAGTCAGATAGGACTGAAGTGACTTAGCACGCATTAATTTTTTTTAGCTTATTTTTTATGCTTCTAGAACATTCTTGACAGGTTTGCTGCCTTTGTAGTCAATGGTAGCCAATCTTTACTACTGTTAGTTATTTTTACCACTATTTCTTTTGCTTTATTCCTTAACATCTCATTTAAACAGCTAAACTACTCTGTGCTGCTTGCCTCGAGAAGTAATTTAAAAGCTGAAAACACGGGGGTTGTGAGGACGGAGTCTCCTTAGTTTTTGAACTTCAAAAGTCTACGGCTCAGCTTCCCTGGTGGTCCAGTGGGTAAGGACACTGCCTTGCAGTGCAAGGGGCGCCAGTTCGATCCCTGGCCTGGGAAGATCCCACATGCCGCGGAGTGGCTGGACTGATGTGTCCAGCCGAGCTGTGTACCAAGCCAGAGCTCTGGAGTGTATGTTCCCAGAGCCGGTACTCTGCAACAAGAGAGGCCACTGCGATGGGAGGCCCACACAGGCCAAAGAACAAAGATGGATGAAAATAGATAAATGAAAGACCAATAGAAGTGGCCAAAAACAAAAGTCTATGGCTTAGGAGAACAACAATAACAACAACAAATACTCAGGGCAGAAGTAAAACATCCAGTAGAAAATATGAATGAAAGTGTTAGTGATTCATTCAAGTGTCCGACTCTTTGCGATCCCATGGGCTGTAGCTTGCCAGGCTCTTCGGTCTATGGAATTCTCCAGTGAGAAGACTGGAATAGGTTGCCATTCCCTTCTCCAGGGGATCTTCCTGACTCAGGGACTGAACTCAGTCTTCTGCATTGCAGGCAGATTACCATCTGAGCCACCAGGGAATCCCTCAGAAAATATGAAAAAATCTCCCCACTCATTCCCAGCTCCCTACCACCACCAGTTCTCACACAGATACCAGACTGTAAACAGGTGGGAGAGAGAGGTGGCACCCAATAAGATGAGACTGGAAAGCTGGTTCACAATCAGTATCCACAGGGCTCCAATGGCACAAGCCCATCCATCTCCATCCCTACTCTTGTTCTTCACATTATCCTTCCAAGAGACATCCAGCGAGAACTTCCCTACACCTAGAACCAACAGAACACCTGTCTGCATTCACATAGTTTGTTTGACGCCCATCTGACTCACCCTGTGTCAACCAGCCCTAGCACTAACCAAGTACACTAGTCATTTCCAGAAGTATTTCTTAGTAGAAATTATTTATATCTTTCTAAATGAGAAATGCTTTCTCATTTAGAAATACTAAATAAGCCCAGGAAACCTAATGGAGGTGTAGAAGGGAAAGTTCTCCTTCTACCTGAATGTGGGAGAAACCAGCTCTAGATAGTTTCCAGCAATAGTCATCTCTAATTTAATAAAAGGGACAATAATTAGAAATTAAAGGTAAACTAAATTACCAAGACTGTTGAAGGTAAGACCTGAATGGTCTCTAAGTTTCCTACTGGTTCTAAATTTCCAGGACTCTATGAATCCCATGACTGGCCTTTGCCAAGCAAAACGTTTATAAAAAATAAAAGCTTTAAATTTGTTTTCAAGTAAATAATTTGAAGCTTTGTTGATAAGCTATCAAGTCATCAGTAAGTCATGAATATTAAAAAGTCATCTATGACAGCAGGAATTGCATACCTAACTCCAGAGTCTAGAACTTGTGATTAGCATCTGTCATGGCTCCCACATGAAAGTCTATCCAGCTGCCCAAAATTAAAGGACAGTAGCAGAGAGGGATGAAGACCAGTCTGCGGTGGGAGGGCTCAGGGTGGGGAGGCAGGATGAGTGAGGAATGCTCTGATTCCAAAATATGATTCCTCATAGCTCATCCTCCCTCTGTATCTTCTTCCCTCTTATGTAGCACCTAGATCTCCTTTAGCATTTACCACAATAAACTGAGTATCTCCTCTGTCCTTTTTCAGAAGCCATTCTCAGACAGGTTCTGCCAATAAAAAATATGCTTCATTTACAAGAATACAAGCTCTGACTGGTGCCAATTCCTCTCACTGTTACTGAAAATGAAGCATGAGGACCTATCTCCTCTCCTGTTCTCTCAGCAGCACCTGGAGTCAACTGCAGGTGATACGAAGAGCCTCCCCAGCCCAGGAATGCCATCGCCATTTTGGTAACCAAACAACTCTTCCTGTGATGAAGCTCTATTAGATATCATAGACCCTTTAATTTAATCCTTTCTTCCCTGTCATTGACCAGTGACCCAGTGAAGTTCCAATTCCTGATCCATTTTGCACAGACTCACCCCTCATCTGACCTGTGGTTCAGGGTTCTCACTGCCACCCTGCCTCTCTATGTTTTCACCATGTCCTTTCCATCATCAATAAATCCATTTATGTCCTCAGTCTCTTTGAAAGATTACATCCTTTGCTTTTAAATTGTGACATTTCCCCAGATTTCCATCTCCCACTTAAAGATCTCTGAAATGGAGTCTGTTGCTTCTCCCATGCCTACCCGGTAAAGTCAGGATTCTCCTAGTTGCTATTTTGAGTTCAAGACCATTATCCATCAGTTTTATGAAAAACCCTCTCATTATTTGATATATATACCACTAGAGATCTGCCTTGCCACCAAGATCTATGGTCAATCCCAGCTCCACCTAGATTGATTGACTGCTGAATTATACCCAGCCCTTTCATTCTTGGCCTGGCCTTCCACTTTCACTCCTCTACCATCTTGAAAACACCAGGGGGTTATATGGATAACTTTCTGGGATCTCACAAAAATATTTGAAGCTTTGTTGATAAGCTAAGCGAATTGCATCAACCTAACTCCAGAGTCTAGAACTTGTGATTAGCATCTGTCATGGCTCCCACATGAAAGTCTATCCAGCTGCCCAAAATTAAAGGACAGTAGCAGAGAGGGATGAAGACCAGTCTGCGGTGGGAGGGCTCAGGGTGGGGAGGCAGGATGAGTGAGGAATGCTCTGATTCCAAAATATGATTCCTCATAGCTCATCCTCCTCTGTATCTTCTTCCCTCTTATGTAGCACCTAGATCTCCTTTAGCATTTACCACAATAAACTGAGTATCTCCTCTGTCCTTTTTCAGAAGCCATTCTCAGACAGGTTCTGCCAATAAAAAATATGCTTCATTTACAAGAATACAAGCTCTGACTGGTGCCAATTCCTCTCACTGTTACTGAAAATGAAGCATGAGGACCTATCTCCTCTCCTGTTCTCTCAGCAGCACCTGGAGTCAACTGCAGGTGATACGAAGAGCCTCCCCAGCCCAGGAATGCCAT
Organism: Tragulus kanchil; assembly: GCA_022376925.1. Classification (NCBI taxonomy): domain Eukaryota; kingdom Metazoa; phylum Chordata; class Mammalia; order Artiodactyla; family Tragulidae; genus Tragulus; species Tragulus kanchil. The sequence continues at coordinate 146,804,417 of JAIOJX010000003.1, forward strand.
CGCCATTTTGGTAACCAAACAACTCTTCCTGTGATGAAGCTCTATTAGATATCATAGACCCTTTAATTTAATCCTTTCTTCCCTGTCATTGACCAGTGACCCAGTGAAGTTCCAATTCCTGATCCATTTTGCACAGACTCACCCCTCATCTGACCTGTGGTTCAGGGTTCTCACTGCCACCCTGCCTCTCTATGTTTTCACCATGTCCTTTCCATCATCAATAAATCCATTTATGTCCTCAGTCTCTTTGAAAGATTACATCCTTTGCTTTTAAATTGTGACATTTCCCCAGATTTCCATCTCCCACTTAAAGATCTCTGAAATGGAGTCTGTTGCTTCTCCCATGCCTACCCGGTAAAGTCAGGATTCTCCTAGTTGCTATTTTGAGTTCAAGACCATTATCCATCAGTTTTATGAAAAACCCTCTCATTATTTGATATATATACCACTAGAGATCTGCCTTGCCACCAAGATCTATGGTCAATCCCAGCTCCACCTAGATTGATTGACTGCTGAATTATACCCAGCCCTTTCATTCTTGGCCTGGCCTTCCACTTTCACTCCTCTACCATCTTGAAAACACCAGGGGGTTATATGGATAACTTTCTGGGATCTCACAGTTCCTCGAACTTCTCCACTCTAATAATTTCTATCTTCATTTCTCTGTACTACACTCCCCCATGATCACTCTCAAGCTCTTTCAGAACAGAAAAAGAAATGCTCAATAAGAGTTCAATGAAATCCTAAAAGTAAACAAATAGTATTTTAAATCAAAAATGTATTGGCTGGAATTAAGAGATTGCATGCTACAAGAGAGTCAATGAGGGAATTCCCTGGTGGTCCAGTGGTTAGGACTCCATGCTTCCATTGTAGTGTGCATGGGTTAGATCCCTGGTCAGGGAACTAAAATCCTACATGCAGGGAGATGTGACCAAAAATAAATGATAAATAAATGATAAATAAATAAAAATTTTAAAAAACACTCAGTTAAAAAATAAAATAATGGTTAAAAAAATCTTAAAGAAAAAAGAGAGAGAGTTAATGAACTTGATAAAAGGACAATTGAAATTATCAAAACTAAAACATGGAGAAAAAAATTTAAAAATAAGGAACAGAGCTTCAATTGGTCTGTAGAACAAAACTGAGCAGACTAACATACACAGAATTGGAGTCCCAGGGAGGAGAGACAGAAACTAAATATTTGAAGGAAAGTGGATTTAAATTGTTTTAATAGTCATTAAAATAGTAACTCATATATGCAATAAACTCAGTATTTTCAAAATATGGTAAACACACACCAAAAAAAAAGAAAAGAAAAAATCCTCACATTAGGCATTCAACAGTCAAACTATAGAAAATCAAAGATAAAGGAAAAATCCAAAAAGAAATCAGAGCAAAAAAGATACACTCCACACACAGAGAGAAATATTACTATAAATTATGAACAATTTCCCATCAGTAATAATTGAGTTTAGACAATATTTTTAATGAGTTAATAGAAAGTCAACAAAAATAGCCATCAAAATTGAAGGTTAAATAAAGGTATTCTTCAGATAAACTGAGAGCAAACAGAATCCATTACTAGCAGATGTTCTCTAAAAGAAATACTAAACAAAATTCTTGAAGTCAAAGTAAAATCATACCATATGAAAATGTCAATATACAGAATGGAATAATTCAGGAAAACTAAAAATTACAATAATTTTGGCCAAATATATGTTCTTAAATATATTTAAGATTATACTCTTAATATGTCCTTCTTAACAAGGAACATTTTACAGCAAAAAAATGGCATTATAAGGTGAGGTTTATAATATATGAACATATAAAATATATAAGGCCACTATCACAAAGTTCTAGAGGGTATAATTTAATTAACTTATCATAAGTTTCTTATTCACGTATCCTCACTTCTCTTTTTCCTTTTTGTACTACACTCCCCCATGATCACTCTCAAGCTCTTTCAGAACAGAAAAAGAAATGCTCAATAAGAGTTCAATGAAATCCTAAAAGTAAACAAATAGTATTTTAAATCAAAAATGTATTGGCTGGAATTAAGAGATTGCATGCTACAAGAGAGTCAATGAGGGAATTCCCTGGTGGTCCAGTGGTTAGGACTCCATGCTTCCATTGTAGTGTGCATGGGTTAGATCCCTGGTCAGGGAACTAAAATCCTACATGCAGGGAGATGTGACCAAAAATAAATGATAAATAAATGATAAATAAATAAAAATTTTAAAAAACACTCAGTTAAAAAATAAAATAATGGTTAAAAAAATCTTAAAGAAAAAAGAGAGAGAGTTAATGAACTTGATAAAAGGACAATTGAAATTATCAAAACTAAAACATGGAGAAAAAATTTAAAAATAAGGAACAGAGCTTCAATTGGTCTGTAGAACAAAACTGAGCAGACTAACATACACAGAATTGGAGTCCCAGGGAGGAGAGACAGAAACTAAATATTTGAAGGAAAGTGGATTTAAATTGTTTTAATAGTCATTAAAATAGTAACTCATATATGCAATAAACTCAGTATTTTCAAAATATGGTAAACACACACCAAAAAAAAAAGAAAAGAAAAAATCCTCACATTAGGCATTCAACAGTCAAACTATAGAAAATCAAAGATAAAGGAAAAATCCAAAAAGAAATCAGAGCAAAAAAGATACACTCCACACACAGAGAGAAATATTACTATAAATTATGAACAATTTCCCATCAGTAATAATTGAGTTTAGACAATATTTTTAATGAGTTAATAGAAAGTCAACAAAAATAGCCATCAAAATTGAAGGTTAAATAAAGGTATTCTTCAGATAAACTGAGAGCAAACAGAATCCATTACTAGCAGATGTTCTCTAAAAGAAATACTAAACAAAATTCTTGAAGTCAAAGTAAAATCATACCATATGAAAATGTCAATATACAGAATGGAATAATTCAGGAAAACTAAAAATTGCAATAATTTTGGCCAAATATATGTTCTTAAATATATTTAAGATTATACTCTTAATATGTCCTTCTTAACAAGGAACATTTTACAGCAAAAAAATGGCATTATAAGGTGAGGTTTATAATATATGAACATATAAAATATATAAGGCCACTATCACAAAGTTCTAGAGGGTATAAATTTAATTAACTTATCATAAGTTTCTTATTCACGTAGTCTAAGAACTAGTCAAGATAAACCATGATAAGTTATGTTATAATCTCTATATCTAAATGGATAAAGCAAAAAATCCAAGTGATTAGAATGAAAGGCTAAAAAATACTCAAGCCAAAAGAAGAAATAAAGAGTATATGGTTCATATAGAAAACAAATAATATAAATTTAAAATATGTCAATAATTATCTTAAATATAAATTCACTAATCATAGCAATTAAAAGGCAAATAACATGAAATTGGATTTTTTAAAAAGTAACAATTATATTCTGCTTTCAAAATACAATTTAAATGCAAAGATATGAATAGGTTGAAAGTAAATAATGGAAAAACACATCATGTAAACACTAAACACAAAATCATCTGTGGCTCCATTAAGATCACCCACACTAAGCAATGACTATTAACAGAGGTAAAGAGGGACATTTCAAAACATTAAAAGAATCAGTTCATCAAGAGAGACATCACTCCTAAATGCATATGCAACAAGTAAAAGAATTTTGAGAACTACTAAGAAAAATTTAGCAAAACTGAATCAAGAAATATACAAGTTTTATATAGGTGATTATTTACATGACCTAATAAAAGTTTCACTTTTATACTTAGTGATAAAAGTTTGCCAGTTTCTATGAGGATCTGATACCAAAGTTTCCATACCTCCTTCCTGTACAAGTAAAATGCTGCATCATTTAAAATAGAGGAAGAATATGAAAGCAAATTTATACTTTTTAAAAAATTTTTGTCAAAGTAAAATCATACCATATGAAAATGTCAATATACAGAATGGAATAATTCAGGAAAACTAAAAATTGCAATAATTTTGGCCAAATATATGTTCTTAAATATATTTAAGATTATACTCTTAATATGTCCTTCTTAACAAGGAACATTTTACAGCAAAAAAATGGCATTATAAGGTGAGGTTTATAATATATGAACATATAAAATATATAAGGCCACTATCACAAAGTTCTAGAGGGTATAAATTTAATTAACTTATCATAAGTTTCTTATTCACGTAGTCTAAGAACTAGTCAAGATAAACCATGATAAGTTATGTTATAATCTCTATATCTAAATGGATAAAGCAAAAAATCCAAGTGATTAGAATGAAAGGCTAAAAAATACTCAAGCCAAAAGAAGAAATAAAGAGTATATGGTTCATATAGAAAACAAATAATATAAATTTAAAATATGTCAATAATTATCTTAAATATAAATTCACTAATCATAGCAATTAAAAGGCAAATAACATGAAATTGGATTTTTTTAAAAGTAACAATTATATTCTGCTTTCAAAATACAATTTAAATGCAAAGATATGAATAGGTTGAAAGTAAATAATGGAAAAACACATCATGTAAACACTAAACACAAAATCATCTGTGGCTCCATTAAGATCACCCACACTAAGCAATGACTATTAACAGAGGTAAAGAGGGACATTTCAAAACATTAAAAGAATCAGTTCATCAAGAGAGACATCACTCCTAAATGCATATGCAACAAGTAAAAGAATTTTGAGAACTACTAAGAAAAATTTAGCAAAACTGAATCAAGAAATATACAAGTTTTATATAGGTGATTATTTACATGACCTAATAAAAGTTTCACTTTTATACTTAGTGATAAAAGTTTGCCAGTTTCTATGAGGATCTGATACCAAAGTTTCCATACCTCCTTCCTGTACAAGTAAAATGCTGCATCATTTAAAATAGAGGAAGAATATGAAAATATTCCTTAAGGATGTAGTCTACACATTGCTTTGGCAGAAGTGATGCCTTTCCCTGTACAAAGTCTCTGTTGATCACACACAGATAGAGACTCTGAGAGCTTTAACTTGAAAGCTGGGTTTAATAAACTACTCTCTAGTTTTTATTTCTTAAAATAAGATGTGTTATTCTTTAGCGATCCTTAAAGTATCATAATTTTTTAAATTGGAGTCTCTACACAAAATGTATTTTACACTAGCCTTTTTCTTCATTTCCAGAATCTAATACACAATTACCACGGTTTTACACTAGCATATTATATCTGATTTTTAATTTGGAATAATGTATCTTTCAACCCCATTTATTTTATATAATTTGTTAAGAACATCAGTCTCATCAAACTAATTATCGGAGGCAAATGACTTACCATAAAATTAATGTACTCAGCACCCCCCCAAGTTAGTTATTATTCAAACTCACCAATTCTTTTCCTTCATGTATAATTAGTTTTAGACATGTAAATGAAGACGGTTAAAAATAAGTAAAGAGTGAAGTTATGAAATTGATTCATATGTTCTACTTTTCAAAATCATTATTTCTTAGCCCTTCCAAGCTGAAAGGACCATTATGTGGGCGGTGTTGTGACAGATGGCAACAGAGCCAGCCCAAGACAATATGGTCTTTTAACTCATCTTTCTAATCTCCTTCTCCCCTTTTTGGCAAACCTCTTGTACTTTTCCTTCCCCTCAGAATCCCAAGTTCCTCCATGAACACCTTTGTTCAGTCAAACCACATGTCAACCTTCGAAGAGGATGGTGATATTCTGTAGGCTGTGTCCCAGAGGAACAAAGCATCAACTTTCCACCGAGGTAAAGAGGGACATTTCAAAACATTAAAAGAATCAGTTCATCAAGAGAGACATCACTCCTAAATGCATATGCAACAAGTAAAAGAATTTTGAGAACTACTAAGAAAAATTTAGCAAAACTGAATCAAGAAATATACAAGTTTTATATAGGTGATTATTTACATGACCTAATAAAAGTTTCACTTTTATACTTAGTGATAAAAGTTTGCCAGTTTCTATGAGGATCTGATACCAAAGTTTCCATACCTCCTTCCTGTACAAGTAAAATGCTGCATCATTTAAAATAGAGGAAGAATATGAAAATATTCCTTAAGGATGTAGTCTACACATTGCTTTGGCAGAAGTGATGCCTTTCCCTGTACAAAGTCTCTGTTGATCACACACAGATAGAGACTCTGAGAGCTTTAACTTGAAAGCTGGGTTTAATAAACTACTCTCTAGTTTTTATTTCTTAAAATAAGATGTGTTATTCTTTAGCGATCCTTAAAGTATCATAATTTTTTAAATTGGAGTCTCTACACAAAATGTATTTTACACTAGCCTTTTTCTTCATTTCCAGAATCTAATACACAATTACCACGGTTTTACACTAGCATATTATATCTGATTTTTAATTTGGAATAATGTATCTTTCAACCCCATTTATTTTATATAATTTGTTAAGAACATCAGTCTCATCAAACTAATTATCGGAGGCAAATGACTTACCATAAAATTAATGTACTCAGCACCCCCCCAAGTTAGTTATTATTCAAACTCACCAATTCTTTTCCTTCATGTATAATTAGTTTTAGACATGTAAATGAAGACGGTTAAAAATAAGTAAAGAGTGAAGTTATGAAATTGATTCATATGTTCTACTTTTCAAAATCATTATTTCTTAGCCCTTCCAAGCTGAAAGGACCATTATGTGGGCGGTGTTGTGACAGATGGCAACAGAGCCAGCCCAAGACAATATGGTCTTTTAACTCATCTTTCTAATCTCCTTCTCCCCTTTTTGGCAAACCTCTTGTACTTTTCCTTCCCCTCAGAATCCCAAGTTCCTCCATGAACACCTTTGTTCAGTCAAACCACATGTCAACCTTCGAAGAGGATGGTGATATTCTGTAGGCTGTGTCCCAGAGGAACAAAGCATCAACTTTCCACCAGGGTAGAGGATCTAGAAAATGACTAGCTACACTTCCTGCTTAAAATTTCACCTTTAGGGCTTCCCTGGCGGTCCAGTGGGTAAAGAGTCTGCCTTGCAGTGCAAGGGGTACCGGTTCAATCCCTGGCCCAGGAAGATCCCACGTGCCGTGGAGCGGCTGGACCGGTGTGTCCAATTAGGAGCCAGTGCTCTGGAGCGCATGTGCGCAGAGCCAGTGCTCTGCAAAGAGAGAGGCCACTGTAATGGGAGGCCCACACAGGCTGAAGAATAAAGATGGATGAAAATAAATAAATAAAAAACCAATAAAAGAGGCCAATTTTTTTTTTTAAAAAATCACCTTTATAAAGATTCTGTGCCTTGCTCATTCCAAACACATTCACAGAGAGATGAATTCCAGCCCCCCAGCTATGCACCAACTATTTGACTTGACTGTGACAGCTTATTTAGCTCATCATCTGTAAAAGGATAATATCTGATCTAATTCACCCAGGTTTGATTGAAGCCAGTATCAGTTAAATGCTTAGTCAGGAGGAAAACCACATACAGTGTAAAAAACTGTTTTACTCAGTGAAAGAAATTATTATAAAATCCCATTACTTGAAAAGTTTATGATGATAGTTTGATAACTCAGATTGATGCCATTCAACAGGCATGAAGACATTTTCCTGGGGCTTCTCTAAGTCTAGTTTTGATGTAATAGGGGTAGCAAATGACTTACCATAAAATTAATGTACTCAGCACCCCCCCAAGTTAGTTATTATTCAAACTCACCAATTCTTTTCCTTCATGTATAATTAGTTTTAGACATGTAAATGAAGACGGTTAAAAATAAGTAAAGAGTGAAGTTATGAAATTGATTCATATGTTCTACTTTTCAAAATCATTATTTCTTAGCCCTTCCAAGCTGAAAGGACCATTATGTGGGCGGTGTTGTGACAGATGGCAACAGAGCCAGCCCAAGACAATATGGTCTTTTAACTCATCTTTCTAATCTCCTTCTCCCCTTTTTGGCAAACCTCTTGTACTTTTCCTTCCCCTCAGAATCCCAAGTTCCTCCATGAACACCTTTGTTCAGTCAAACCACATGTCAACCTTCGAAGAGGATGGTGATATTCTGTAGGCTGTGTCCCAGAGGAACAAAGCATCAACTTTCCACCAGGGTAGAGGATCTAGAAAATGACTAGCTACACTTCCTGCTTAAAATTTCACCTTTAGGGCTTCCCTGGCGGTCCAGTGGGTAAAGAGTCTGCCTTGCAGTGCAAGGGGTACCGGTTCAATCCCTGGCCCAGGAAGATCCCACGTGCCGTGGAGCGGCTGGACCGGTGTGTCCAATTAGGAGCCAGTGCTCTGGAGCGCATGTGCGCAGAGCCAGTGCTCTGCAAAGAGAGAGGCCACTGTAATGGGAGGCCCACACAGGCTGAAGAATAAAGATGGATGAAAATAAATAAATAAAAAACCAATAAAAGAGGCCAATTTTTTTTTTTAAAAAATCACCTTTATAAAGATTCTGTGCCTTGCTCATTCCAAACACATTCACAGAGAGATGAATTCCAGCCCCCCAGCTATGCACCAACTATTTGACTTGACTGTGACAGCTTATTTAGCTCATCATCTGTAAAAGGATAATATCTGATCTAATTCACCCAGGTTTGATTGAAGCCAGTATCAGTTAAATGCTTAGTCAGGAGGAAAACCACATACAGTGTAAAAAACTGTTTTACTCAGTGAAAGAAATTATTATAAAATCCCATTACTTGAAAAGTTTATGATGATAGTTTGATAACTCAGATTGATGCCATTCAACAGGCATGAAGACATTTTCCTGGGGCTTCTCTAAGTCTAGTTTTGATGTAATAGGGGTAGGGTCAGTCAGATCGGGGTTTGAATTGCAACTCTGACTAAACCAAGTTGTCATATTATAAAACAAAAACAATCATTCCAAGCTTCTGAAGTTGTTCCAAGTGTGACATGAGGTAAAGTGCATAAAGTGTCCCGTTAAATAAAGATCTGACATATAGCAAGTTTTTGATCAACAATAGTTATCAGTACTATTTTCATTTTTCCTTTTCACAAACTATAGAGTATATAAAAACGAGGATTGTATCTTAGTCTTCCTAAACATTTTTCATCTTATTTAAACACTTCCTCAGAAACTGGAAAGTTGCCAAGATCACATTTGACATAAAATGAACCTAGAAGAAAAACAGATGAAGGAGAGAACAAAGACATTAAGGCAGAAAACAAATTTGCTCTAAGGTAATAGTAACTAGAATGGGAAGACCTGAGGACAATAGCTGAGGCAGAAAGAGAAAAAAACATCCAGGTGATTCACTTAGGGTCCTGGTTTTCTTTTTAAAAATGTAACCTGTTCAAAAGAAATGACACAGAGGAGTCTCAAATGTATGTTATTAAGTGAAAGTAGCCAATCTGAAAAAAGTCCATGCTGCATGATTCCAACTATATGACTGACTTTCTGTCAAAGGCAAAATAATAGAAACAGGACAAAGTGGTTAACAAGGGTTGTAGGGGAAGGAGGGATGAACAGATGGCGCACAGAGAATTCTCTGGGTAGTAAAACGACTGTGTGATACTATAATGGTGGATACATATCATCATGTTGTTCAGTCACTCAGTTATGTCTGACTCTTTGTGAGTCCACGGACTGCGGGACACCAGGCTTCACTGTCCATCACCTCCCGGAGTTTGCTCAAACTCTTGTCCACTGAGTTGGTGATGCCATCCAACAATCTCATCCTCTGTCGTCCCCCTCTCCTCCTGCCTTCAATCTTACCCTCATCAGAGTCTTTTCCAATGAGTCAGAACTTCGCTTCAGGTGGCCAAAGCATTGGAGCTTTAGCTTCAGCATCAGTCCTTCCAATAAATGTTCAGGGTTGATTTTCTTTATGATTGACTGGTTTGATCACTTTGCAGTCCAAGGGATTCTCAACTGTCTTTTCCAACACCACAGGCTGAAAGTATCAATTCTTCAGTGCTCAGCCTTCTTTATGGTCCAACTCTCACATCCATACATGACTACTGGAAAAACCATAGCTATAACTATATAGAATTCTGTAGGCAAACTAATGTCTCTGCATTTTCATGAGGTCTAGGTTTGTCATAGCATTTCTTCCAAGGAGCAAGTGTCTTTTATTTAATGACTGCAAGTCACTGTCTGCAGTGGCTTTGGAGCCCAAGAAAATGAAGTCTGTACTGTTTTCTTTCATTTTTTTAAACTATAGAGTATATAAAAACGAGGATTGTATCTTAGTCTTCCTAAACATTTTTCATCTTATTTAAACACTTCCTCAGAAACTGGAAAGTTGCCAAGATCACATTTGACATAAAATGAACCTAGAAGAAAAACAGATGAAGGAGAGAACAAAGACATTAAGGCAGAAAACAAATTTGCTCTAAGGTAATAGTAACTAGAATGGGAAGACCTGAGGACAATAGCTGAGGCAGAAAGAGAAAAAAACATCCAGGTGATTCACTTAGGGTCCTGGTTTTCTTTTTAAAAATGTAACCTGTTCAAAAGAAATGACACAGAGGAGTCTCAAATGTATGTTATTAAGTGAAAGTAGCCAATCTGAAAAAAGTCCATGCTGCATGATTCCAACTATATGACTGACTTTCTGTCAAAGGCAAAATAATAGAAACAGGACAAAGTGGTTAACAAGGGTTGTAGGGGAAGGAGGGATGAACAGATGGCGCACAGAGAATTCTCTGGGTAGTAAAACGACTGTGTGATACTATAATGGTGGATACATATCATCATGTTGTTCAGTCACTCAGTTATGTCTGACTCTTTGTGAGTCCACGGACTGCGGCACACCAGGCTTCACTGTCCATCACCTCCCGGAGTTTGCTCAAACTCTTGTCCACTGAGTTGGTGATGCCATCCAACAATCTCATCCTCTGTCGTCCCCCTCTCCTCCTGCCTTCAATCTTACCCTCATCAGAGTCTTTTCCAATGAGTCAGAACTTCGCTTCAGGTGGCCAAAGCATTGGAGCTTTAGCTTCAGCATCAGTCCTTCCAATAAATGTTCAGGGTTGATTTTCTTTATGATTGACTGGTTTGATCACTTTGCAGTCCAAGGGATTCTCAACTGTCTTTTCCAACACCACAGGCTGAAAGTATCAATTCTTCAGTGCTCAGCCTTCTTTATGGTCCAACTCTCACATCCATACATGACTACTGGAAAAACCATAGCTATAACTATATAGAATTCTGTAGGCAAACTAATGTCTCTGCATTTTCATGAGGTCTAGGTTTGTCATAGCATTTCTTCCAAGGAGCAAGTGTCTTTTTATTTAATGACTGCAAGTCACTGTCTGCAGTGGCTTTGGAGCCCAAGAAAATGAAGTCTGTCACTGTTTCCATTGTTTGCCCATCTACTTTCCATGAAGTGACGGGACCATGATCATTTTTTGCATGCTGAGTTTCAAGCCAGCTTTTTCACTCTCCTCTTTCACCTTTATCAAGAGGTTCCTTCGTTCTACTTCACTTTCTGCCATTAGGGTGGTGTCATCTGCATATGAGGCTGTTGATATTTCTCCTGGCAATCTCAATTCCAGCTTGTGCTTCATCCAGCCCAGTATTTGGCACGATGTACTTTGTATATAAGTTAAATAAGCAGGGTGATAATATACAGCTTTGATATGCTCCTTTCCCAATTCGGAACTAGTGTGTTGCTCCATGTCTAGTTCTAACTGTAGCTTCTCAACCTGAATACAGGTTTCTCAAGAGGCAGGTAAAGTGGTTTAGTATTCCCATCTGTTTAAGAATTTTCCAGTTTGTTATGATCCACAAAAAGACTTTAGTGCAGTCAATGAAGCAGAAGTAGATGTTTTCCCAGAATTCTCTTGCTTGTTCTATGATCCATCAGATGTTGGCAATTGGATCACTGGTTCCTTTGTCTTTTCTAAATTCAGCTTGTACAATCTGGAAAATGCCTGTGCCTATGTTGCAGTGACCCCAAAACAGTTCTAAAGAATAAACTCTGTGTTTTAAAATGCAACAAAAAAATTAAATTTCTTGTCATTTTCTTTTCATTGTTGTTGATATAGACATCTAACACCAGACCCTGGCACTATTTTTTAGATAATTTAAAGCTAATTGTCTGGTTCAAATACAACAATCTTGGATACACTCCAGGCAAAAACATTTTCCCAGGCTCTCCTAAATCAATTCTTTGTTTCTGTTGCCTGAGGCAGAATTCTATTTTGGATAAAACCTGGGCTTCCCTCAGGTGACATTTCTCACCTTGTCAAGGTAAACGTCTCATCAGGAAGCAGATGCCTCAGCATGTTAAACCTCTAGGTAGCCATTTATTAAAGCAACTAATGTCTCTGATTTCGGGCAGGTTTGTCATAGCATTTCTTCCAAGGAGCAAGTGTCTTTATTTAATGACTGCAAGTCACTGTCTGCAGTGGCTTTGGAGCCCAAGAAAATGAAGTCTGTCACTGTTTCCATTGTTTGCCCATCTACTTTCCATGAAGTGACGGGACCATGATCATTTTTTGCATGCTGAGTTTCAATCCAGCTTTTTCACTCTCCTCTTTCACCTTTATCAAGAGGTTCCTTCGTTCTACTTCACTTTCTGCCATTAGGGTGGTGTCATCTGCATATGAGGCTGTTGATATTTCTCCTGGCAATCTCAATTCCAGCTTGTGCTTCATCCAGCCCAGTATTTGGCACGATGTACTTTGTATATAAGTTAAATAAGCAGGGTGATAATATACAGCTTTGATATGCTCCTTTCCCAATTCGGAACTAGTGTGTTGCTCCATGTCTAGTTCTAACTGTAGCTTCTCAACCTGAATACAGGTTTCTCAAGAGGCAGGTAAAGTGGTTTAGTATTCCCATCTGTTTAAGAATTTTCCAGTTTGTTATGATCCACAAAAAGACTTTAGTGCAGTCAATGAAGCAGAAGTAGATGTTTTCCCAGAATTCTCTTGCTTGTTCTATGATCCATCAGATGTTGGCAATTGGATCACTGGTTCCTTTGTCTTTTCTAAATTCAGCTTGTACAATGTGGAAAATGCCTGTGCCTATGTTGCAGTGACCCCAAAACAGTTCTAAAGAATAAACTCTGTGTTTTAAAATGCAACAAAAAAATTAAATTTCTTGTCATTTTCTTTTCATTGTTGTTGATATAGACATCTAACACCAGACCCTGGCACTATTTTTTAGATAATTTAAAGCTAATTGTCTGGTTCAAATACAACAATCTTGGATACACTCCAGGCAAAAACATTTTCCCAGGCTCTCCTAAATCAATTCTTTGTTTCTGTTGCCTGAGGCAGAATTCTATTTTGGATAAAACCTGGGCTTCCCTCAGGTGACATTTCTCACCTTGTCAAGGTAAACGTCTCATCAGGAAGCAGATGCCTCAGCATGTTAAACCTCTAGGTAGCCATTTAGCAGCACAGAGAAGAACCATGACTGGTATCCAGAAAAATTATTCTTCTCAAATGCTAACTCGCATAAATTCAGCTTATGCCTCATGATGCTAAAATAACTTATTTAAAAAACATTTTAATAGATCAGATTGTTTATCTAGTATTCGTGTGTATATGCTCAGTCATGTCTGACTATGCAACCCTATGGACTGTGTCCCGCCAGGCTCCTCTGTCTATGAGATTCTCCAGGCAAGAGTATTGGAGTGGGTTACCATGACCTTCTCCAGACGATCTTCCCAACTTGGGGACTGAATCCACACCTCCTGTGTCTCCTACATTGCAGACAGATTCTTTACCCACTGAGCCATCCGGGAAACCCTTATTTGGTATACTAAGAAACCTATCCAAAATAATCGCTTATCTGAATTTAATCACTTCTATTTGCATCATTGAATGCTCTATTTTTGTGTGTAGGAATATTCTTGCTAAACTTCACTGTGAACTTTAAGGAAGGAAATAGAAATTCTATAAAGTGCTTGGAAAACATATTCCAGGTTCTTGTGTCTCTAAGTCTATCTACATCAGTCCCCCATAAAGTCATTAAGTGATTTCGGTTTATTGAAGCTTAACTTATACTGACATTTGCTTCAAGAATGCATTTTGGTTTTCAAAATGATACAGAATTGTTTCTATTAGCATCCAACTTGAATGCATCCTATTGAAATGTTTTCTCCTCCTCCTTTCTTTAAGAAAATAAAGGAATGCTATTCTCAAACATTTAACTGAAACTTTTTGATTTGCTGGAAAATGCCTGTGCCTATGTTGCAGTGACCCCAAAACAGTTCTAAAGAATAAACTCTGTGTTTTAAAATGCAACAAAAAAATTAAATTTCTTGTCATTTTCTTTTCATTGTTGTTGATATAGACATCTAACACCAGACCCTGGCACTATTTTTAGATAATTTAAAGCTAATTGTCTGGTTCAAATACAACAATCTTGGATACACTCCAGGCAAAAACATTTTCCCAGGCTCTCCTAAATCAATTCTTTGTTTCTGTTGCCTGAGGCAGAATTCTATTTTGGATAAAACCTGGGCTTCCCTCAGGTGACATTTCTCACCTTGTCAAGGTAAACGTCTCATCAGGAAGCAGATGCCTCAGCATGTTAAACCTCTAGGTAGCCATTTAGCAGCACAGAGAAGAACCATGACTGGTATCCAGAAAAATTATTCTTCTCAAATGCTAACTCGCATAAATTCAGCTTATGCCTCATGATGCTAAAATAACTTATTTAAAAAACATTTTAATAGATCAGATTGTTTATCTAGTATTCGTGTGTATATGCTCAGTCATGTCTGACTATGCAACCCTATGGACTGTGTCCCGCCAGGCTCCTCTGTCTATGAGATTCTCCAGGCAAGAGTATTGGAGTGGGTTACCATGACCTTCTCCAGACGATCTTCCCAACTTGGGGACTGAATCCACACCTCCTGTGTCTCCTACATTGCAGACAGATTCTTTACCCACTGAGCCATCCGGGAAACCCTTATTTGGTATACTAAGAAACCTATCCAAAATAATCGCTTATCTGAATTTAATCACTTCTATTTGCATCATTGAATGCTCTATTTTTGTGTGTAGGAATATTCTTGCTAAACTTCACTGTGAACTTTAAGGAAGGAAATAGAAATTCTATAAAGTGCTTGGAAAACATATTCCAGGTTCTTGTGTCTCTAAGTCTATCTACATCAGTCCCCCATAAAGTCATTAAGTGATTTCGGTTTATTGAAGCTTAACTTATACTGACATTTGCTTCAAGAATGCATTTTGGTTTTCAAAATGATACAGAATTGTTTCTATTAGCATCCAACTTGAATGCATCCTATTGAAATGTTTTCTCCTCCTCCTTTCTTTAAGAAAATAAAGGAATGCTATTCTCAAACATTTAACTGAAAGGGTCGCTTTGTATATGCTATCAGACTTCTATGGAAGCAGACAATCAATTTATTTCCCTGTCACTTATAGTAGCCAAAGTTTTAAATTTTGGTTGACTTTTTCAGATCCTAAAACTAATTCTCTTTTTCCAGAATTCTTTATCCAGGAATATCTGTGCTGTCTACCATGGACTGATTTCTGACTGAGTGAGTGTTAGTGGCTCAGTCATGTCTGACTCTTTGCAACCCTATGGACTGCAGCCTGCCAGGCTGCTCTGTCCATTGTCAACTAGAAATTGGCATTTACCAATTACAATGCCAATGACTGAACAACAAGAACATTTGCCCTCTGCCTCCGCAGAGACCGGACCCTGAGCTGTTGAGAGCTTCTGGCCATCAATACCTCCTGAAGGAGATCAGGGTGAGGTGGAGACCCCGTGCTGTTGAGAGCTGCTGAGTTTCCATACCCCCTGATGGAGATGGGGGTGGGGGAGGCACTCTGTTCTCCAAGGTGGGGCAGGGCTTTAGATAGGTGGATGCCTTTTAGGAATGACCTTTATTATCTCAATCCTTGCATCTCCTCCCATCTAGAAAAGCACTAAATTCCTACATGATGAAATTAGATCCTAATGATTAACCAAAAACTCTTTGTAAAATGACTGTTTATTGGTATGGAACTCCCCCCTCCCCAAAATCCTTAAATATTGATCTTCCTCCTGCTGCCTCTTTGGAGCAGTCTCTCAGAGCTATCTGGGGTGCTGCCGCCCAGGCTGCAGTCCTAATTATGCCCCCAATAAAACTTAACCCATGGGCTTCCCTGGTGGTCCAGTGGGTAAGGACACCGCTTTGCAGTGCAAGGGGCGCCGGTTCCATCCCTGGCCTGGGAAGATCCCACGTGCCTCGGAGCGGCTGGACTGATGTGTCCAATTACCAAGCCGGAGCTCTGGAGTGCATGCGCCCAGGGCCAGTGCTCTGCAACAACAGATGCCACCTCGATGGGAGGCCCACATGGGCTGGGTCAAAGGACAAAAACAGATGAAAATAGATAAATGAAAGACCAATAGAAGTGGCCAAAACAAAAAAAATCTTTATTAAATTAAAAAAAAAAAAAAAAAACAACCTACAACTTTCAAGTTGTTCATCTTTTTTTAGTTAACACCATGAAGTTCTCTAACTAAGTATATTGGAGTGGCTGCCATTTCCTTATCCAGGGATCTTCCTGACCAAGAAATCAAACCCAGGTCTCCCACATTGTAGACAGATTCTTTTACCATCTGAGCTACAAGGAAGTAATATCAAATCTTGTTGTAATCATATAAATATCTATTTTATATATCCCATTCTAAATAACCAAGTTTTTCATTTCTGATTAATTCTAAAAGTACCTATGATGATTCTGACTGAGTGAGTGTTAGTGGCTCAGTCATGTCTGACTCTTTGCAACCCTATGGACTGCAGCCTGCCAGGCTGCTCTGCAGATGACTTCCGAACAACAAGAACATTTGCCCTCTGCCTCCGCAGAGACCGGACCCTGAGCTGTTGAGAGCTTCTGGCCATCAATACCTCCTGAAGGAGATCAGGGTGAGGTGGAGACCCCGTGCTGTTGAGAGCTGCTGAGTTTCCATACCCCCTGATGGAGATGGGGGTGGGGGAGGCACTCTGTTCTCCAAGGTGGGGCAGGGCTTTAGATAGGTGGATGCCTTTTAGGAATGACCTTTATTATCTCAATCCTTGCATCTCCTCCCATCTAGAAAAGCACTAAATTCCTACATGATGAAATTAGATCCTAATGATTAACCAAAAACTCTTTGTAAAATGACTGTTTATTGGTATGGAACTCCCCCCTCCCCAAAATCCTTAAATATTGATCTTCCTCCTGCTGCCTCTTTGGAGCAGTCTCTCAGAGCTATCTGGGGTGCTGCCGCCCAGGCTGCAGTCCTAATTATGCCCCCAATAAAACTTAACCCATGGGCTTCCCTGGTGGTCCAGTGGGTAAGGACACCGCTTTGCAGTGCAAGGGGCGCCGGTTCCATCCCTGGCCTGGGAAGATCCCACGTGCCTCGGAGCGGCTGGACTGATGTGTCCAATTACCAAGCCGGAGCTCTGGAGTGCATGCGCCCAGGGCCAGTGCTCTGCAACAACAGATGCCACCTCGATGGGAGGCCCACATGGGCTGGGTCAAAGGACAAAAACAGATGAAAATAGATAAATGAAAGACCAATAGAAGTGGCCAAAACAAAAAAAATCTTTATTAAATTAAAAAAAAAAAAAAAAAAACAACCTACAACTTTCAAGTTGTTCATCTTTTTTTAGTTAACACCATGAAGTTCTCTAACTAAGTATATTGGAGTGGCTGCCATTTCCTTATCCAGGGATCTTCCTGACCAAGAAATCAAACCCAGGTCTCCCACATTGTAGACAGATTCTTTTACCATCTGAGCTACAAGGAAGTAATATCAAATCTTGTTGTAATCATATAAATATCTATTTTATATATCCCATTCTAAATAACCATCCAACGAATTTTTTCATTCATTTCTGATTAATTCCTTTTTAAAAAGAAGAAAAAATATGCCTTATTGAAATAGTAGCTAGACTTTCTTTTCCAAGTTTTTTGTTGATATTCTTAATTGTTCTTATTAGCATCTGTAAGGTCCATTAAGAAGAAGGCCTCAATGAAGCTTCCTAAATCACTTTTTCTTCAAAAATAATTCTTAGGTTCATTTCACATTTGCCTTATAGGTACAAAACAGTTGTTCACAATGAGAGTGCTCTGGATTTAATAATTGGCTAGTTTCTCTAATTTTAAAAGGATCCATCATTTGGCCACCAATTAAGAATGCAAAAAGGACCTCTTACAGGCCTATTATAAACAAACACACAATAGAACAACTTAAGAAGACCTTCTCCTAGAATGGCAAGCCTCAGATAAGGGATGTGTTAATTTCTCTGTTCTTCAAATCAGTAGGTGGACAGCGTTCAGAACAAAGGCACTTTCATTTAATAGTAAAACATGGGGGCAGGATTCTCTGAGGTGAACCATTCTGTATGATTATAATAACAAAAGCAACTCGAAAAGCAAGTCAAAGAAACACTTTCATCATAGGGTCAGAACTAGCTTCCTCCCTACAACAACTGCAAGTATGAGCTAGTTCCTCATGTCTTTCTACCACAGAAATGGACTGGTATCTAGGGTACAAGAAAAAAACAACACAAAAGTGCCTGAAGTTTCAGAGCCGTGGTTGTAATCTTCAGTTCCCGTAATTGCTATTTAAAAGCGAAGATGGGGGCTTCCCCTGGTGGTCCAGTGGGTAAGGACACCGCCTTGCAGTGCAAGGAGCGCTGGTTGATCCCTGGCCTGGGAAGATCCCACGTGCTGCGGAGCGGCTAGACTGATGTGTCCAATTACTGAGCTGGAGCTCTGGAGCGCATGCGCCCAGAGCCGGTGCTCTGTGACAACAGAGGCCACCGCAGTGGGAGGCCCACAGGAGCCAAGAACAAAGATGGATGAAAATACACAAATGAAAGACCAATAGAAGTGGCCCGCCCATTCCCCTCCCTCCCCACCCCACCCCCCAAAAGATAAATAAGTTGAAAAAATAAAATAAAATAAAAGCAAAGATGTTTGGGGAGATAAAATTTTGAATTAGTGGTTTCAAATTATATCATGCCTAATATTTATTTACCTTATAAAAAAATTGATAACCTGCAGACTTCCAAGCTCTATCTCCAGATATTTTGATGGAGTAACCTGGGAATCTATATTTTAAGAAACCTCCCAAGTTAACTTTAATATAGACTGTCATAGACTGAGTTTTGA
Organism: Tragulus kanchil; assembly: GCA_022376925.1. Lineage (NCBI taxonomy): Eukaryota > Metazoa > Chordata > Mammalia > Artiodactyla > Tragulidae > Tragulus > Tragulus kanchil. The sequence goes on from JAIOJX010000003.1 coordinate 146,823,467, forward strand.
GAAACAAGCCATAGCAGGATGGAAATATAGATTCATCTTTTTTTTTTAAGGACTTGCATAATGTTTTCCTTTTTTCTTTTTTTACTTTTAATAATTGGCTAGTTTCTCTAATTTTAAAAGGATCCATCATTTGGGGCCACCAATTAAGAATGCAAAAAGGACCTCTTACAGGCCTATTATAAACAAACACACAATAGAACAACTTAAGAAGACCTTCTCCTAGAATGGCAAGCCTCAGATAAGGGATGTGTTAATTTCTCTGTTCTTCAAATCAGTAGGTGGACAGCGTTCAGAACAAAGGCACTTTCATTTAATAGTAAAACATGGGGGCAGGATTCTCTGAGGTGAACCATTCTGTATGATTATAATAACAAAAGCAACTCGAAAAGCAAGTCAAAGAAACACTTTCATCATAGGGTCAGAACTAGCTTCCTCCCTACAACAACTGCAAGTATGAGCTAGTTCCTCATGTCTTTCTACCACAGAAATGGACTGGTATCTAGGGTACAAGAAAAAAAAACAACACAAAAGTGCCTGAAGTTTCAGAGCCGTGGTTGTAATCTTCAGTTCCCGTAATTGCTATTTAAAAGCGAAGATGGGGGCTTCCCCTGGTGGTCCAGTGGGTAAGGACACCGCCTTGCAGTGCAAGGAGCGCTGGTTGATCCCTGGCCTGGGAAGATCCCACGTGCTGCGGAGCGGCTAGACTGATGTGTCCAATTACTGAGCTGGAGCTCTGGAGCGCATGCGCCCAGAGCCGGTGCTCTGTGACAACAGAGGCCACCGCAGTGGGAGGCCCACAGGAGCCAAGAACAAAGATGGATGAAAATACACAAATGAAAGACCAATAGAAGTGGCCCGCCCATTCCCCTCCCTCCCCACCCCACCCCCCAAAAGATAAATAAGTTGAAAAAATAAAATAAAATAAAAGCAAAGATGTTTGGGGAGATAAAATTTTGAATTAGTGGTTTCAAATTATATCATGCCTAATATTTATTTACCTTATAAAAAAATTGATAACCTGCAGACTTCCAAGCTCTATCTCCAGATATTTTGATGGAGTAACCTGGGAATCTATATTTTTAAGAAACCTCCCAAGTTAACTTTAATATAGACTGTCATAGACTGAGTTTTGAGAAACAAGCCATAGCAGGATGGAAATATAGATTCATCTTTTTTTTTTAAGGACTTGCATAATGTTTTCCTTTTTTCTTTTTTTCCTAAAATACAGTTGGCCTACAATGTTGTGTTAGTTTTAAGTGTACAGCAAAGTGATTAGTATATATATATATATATATATATATATATATACACACACACATATATATATACACACACACATATATTCTTTTTCAGATTCCTTTACATACAGGTTATTACAAGATATTGAATATAGTTCCTGTGCTATGCAGTAGGTCCTTATTATTTTATATAATTGTATATATTTGTTAATTCCAAACTCCTATTTTATCTCTTCCCCTCCCTTTCCCTTTGGTAACCATAAGTTTGTTTTCTATGTCTGTGACTCTATTTCTATTTTATAAATAGGTTCATTTGTATTCTTTTAGACTCCATATATAAGTGATATCATATGATATTTGTGTTTCTCTGACTTACTTTACTCAGTATAATAATTTCTAGGTTCATCCTATTGCTGCAAATGGCATTATTTCATTCTTTTTTATGGCTGTGTGATACTCTATTATGTGTGTATATATGTATATATATATATCACATCTTCTCTATCCATCCATCTGTTGATGTACAGTGAAGTTGCTTCCATGTCTTAGCTATTGTAAATAGTGCTGCTATAAACATCAGGGTGCAGGATCTTTTTGAACTAGCTTTTGGGGTTTTTTTCTGGATACATGCCCAGAAGTACTGGCTTTTTAACTCTTATTTCTGGCTTTTTAAGCCTTGGTAGGGAAGCTCTCCTGGAGAAGGGATAGGCTACCCACTCCAGGACTCTTGGGCTTCCCTGGTGGCTCAGACAGTAAAGAAGCTGCCTGTGATGTGGAAGACCTGGGTTTGATCCCCCTGGAGGAGGGCATGGCAACCCACCCCAGTGTTCTTGCCAGGAGAATCCCATGGACAGAGGAGCCTGGTGGGCTGCAGTCCATAGGGTTGCAAAGAGTCAGACACGAATGAACAACTAAGCACACAGTAGCACAGAATACTATTTTCAGAATGTGGACTCGTTGTTGATGGTTTTGATGAGAAAGGGTATAGTGACCATGGAGTGTGTGGAATTCTACAGAGAAGGGAGAAATCGAGTTATAAACAGGAGAGAAATCATTTAGAATTCAAAGCCTGGAGGAATGATGACACATTCGCTTGCTTCCTAAGCTTGCCTAATGCTGGCTACACCCACCACTGGAGACAATTTTCATAGTTCCAAGAGACTTACCTTTAATACTGTGACACTGTGTGTGACCACACCCTTCATTCCCTGATTGGAAAACCAGGCTATCTTGAGCGTCAATCTTGGCACTCAAATACACAGTTCAGCAAATCTGCAAGTATGTAACGATTTGGCTCTTTCTATTAGAGCTTAGCCATATACAAGCCTAAGAAGGCTTCTCTTATTTATGAAGAAACATACGGAGAAACATAGGGACCAAAGTTGCAGCCAAGACATTCCGCAGGTAAGATTTGTTTATGGAGCAAGCTGAATCTGCCTAAGTTATTGTCCTCTAAACGCAGCAATATTTATAGCACTACTCACATTCTGCAACTAATAAAAATGACCTAAAATCATCCTGCACAAAATCTTATATTCATGTAAACTTATCAGTGAAAAGCACAGTGCATGTGAGTTAAGAAATTCAGTTTTTAGACAACAGCCCCAATAGCACCTGGACATTCTATCCCTTCTAGAGATAGTTTTAGAAATACCTGTGCTTTGTACATAGAGATACACTATATATCCTCTGTGGGTAATTGTGAATGATTGCTGAAGTAAAGCATAAATTCATGGGAAGCTTGGGTCAGTAGGAAGCAAGGACTGCAAATCTGAACTTCCTGACACCTAAGGTTGAATTCTCACTCATTGTATTCCATAGATAAAACTTATAAAGGGAGACATTTTTTAAAGTCTATTTATTGATTAAAAGTATCGCAATCACAAAGTGTAGTCTGGCAATTAATCACAAATACACAATCAAAGAGAAAATAAGAATCCTAAGCAAGCAATTCAGGATATTACTTTCTTCCTATTGATGTTGTATATATACTGAAACAGGTATCTCTAGAAACTTAATCTTTAAGTACAATAGTAATACCTATTAGTTTTGATGAGAAAGGGTATAGTGACCATGGAGTGTGTGGAATTCTACAGAGAAGGGAGAAATCGAGTTATAAACAGGAGAGAAATCATTTAGAATTCAAAGCCTGGAGGAATGATGACACATTCGCTTGCTTCCTAAGCTTGCCTAATGCTGGCTACACCCACCACTGGAGACAATTTTCATAGTTCCAAGAGACTTACCTTTAATACTGTGACACTGTGTGTGACCACACCCTTCATTCCCTGATTGGAAAACCAGGCTATCTTGAGCGTCAATCTTGGCACTCAAATACACAGTTCAGCAAATCTGCAAGTATGTAACGATTTGGCTCTTTCTATTAGAGCTTAGCCATATACAAGCCTAAGAAGGCTTCTCTTATTTATGAAGAAACATACGGAGAAACATAGGGACCAAAGTTGCAGCCAAGACATTCCGCAGGTAAGATTTGTTTATGGAGCAAGCTGAATCTGCCTAAGTTATTGTCCTCTAAACGCAGCAATATTTATAGCACTACTCACATTCTGCAACTAATAAAAATGACCTAAAATCATCCTGCACAAAATCTTATATTCATGTAAACTTATCAGTGAAAAGCACAGTGCATGTGAGTTAAGAAATTCAGTTTTTAGACAACAGCCCCAATAGCACCTGGACATTCTATCCCTTCTAGAGATAGTTTTAGAAATACCTGTGCTTTGTACATAGAGATACACTATATATCCTCTGTGGGTAATTGTGAATGATTGCTGAAGTAAAGCATAAATTCATGGGAAGCTTGGGTCAGTAGGAAGCAAGGACTGCAAATCTGAACTTCCTGACACCTAAGGTTGAATTCTCACTCATTGTATTCCATAGATAAAACTTATAAAGGGAGACATTTTTTAAAGTCTATTTATTGATTAAAAGTATCGCAATCACAAAGTGTAGTCTGGCAATTAATCACAAATACACAATCAAAGAGAAAATAAGAATCCTAAGCAAGCAATTCAGGGATATTACTTTCTTCCTATTGATGTTGTATATATACTGAAACAGGTATCTCTAGAAACTTAATTGCAAACGAAGTTAGTTATTAAGTCACAATAGTAATACCTATTAGTGTTCATTTGTTATGGGAAGCCCTTAAATTTCTAATATAAAAAAATTAAAATATCTATCCTGGATAGAGAAGACCCCCTAGAGTAGGAAATGGCAACACACTCCAGTATTCTTGCCTGGAGAATCCCATGGACAGAGGTGCCTAGCAGGCTATAGTCCGTGGGGTCACAAAGAGCCGGACACATCTGAGCAACTAAACAAACACACTGCAGTCATACAGGACAGTCTTTGTAGGAAATGCACCCTGAAATACCATACTCTCCATGGTTCAAGGAAAAGTATGATAATAGTACGTATATGTATTCACAGAAAAAGAGTGAGAATGATAAAGCCAATGTGATAAATTATGGCATATTCAGAATCTTGTTGAAAACATACCAGAGTTCTTTGCAACCTTCGTATCAGTTTGAAACTTTCTTTTAAAAAGGAGAAATAACTCGGGCTTCCCTGGTAGCTCAGGGGGAAAGAGTTCACCTGCCAATGCAGCAGACACGAGTTCAACCCCTGACCCGGGAAGATCCCACATGCTGCAGAGCAACTAAGCCCATGAGCCACGACGAAGGAGCCTGTGCTCTAGAGCCTCGGAGCTGCAACTATCGAGCCCATGTGCCACAACGACTGAAGCACATGTGCCCTAGAGCCCGAGTTCCACAAGAAAAGTCACCACAAGGAGCCTGCTCACCTCAACTGAAAGAAGCCCCCACTCCTCAGCTAGGATACACTATATATCCTCTGTGGGTAATTGTGAATGATTGCTGAAGTAAAGCATAAATTCATGGGAAGCTTGGGTCAGTAGGAAGCAAGGACTGCAAATCTGAACTTCCTGACACCTAAGGTTGAATTCTCACTCATTGTATTCCATAGATAAAACTTATAAAGGGAGACATTTTTTAAAGTCTATTTATTGATTAAAAGTATCGCAATCACAAAGTGTAGTCTGGCAATTAATCACAAATACACAATCAAAGAGAAAATAAGAATCCTAAGCAAGCAATTCAGGATATTACTTTCTTCCTATTGATGTTGTATATATACTGAAACAGGTATCTCTAGAAACTTAATTGCAAACGAAGTTAGTTATTAAGTCACAATAGTAATACCTATTAGTGTTCATTTGTTATGGGAAGCCCTTAAATTTCTAATATAAAAAAATTAAAATATCTATCCTGGATAGAGAAGACCCCCTAGAGTAGGAAATGGCAACACACTCCAGTATTCTTGCCTGGAGAATCCCATGGACAGAGGTGCCTAGCAGGCTATAGTCCGTGGGGTCACAAAGAGCCGGACACATCTGAGCAACTAAACAAACACACTGCAGTCATACAGGACAGTCTTTGTAGGAAATGCACCCTGAAATACCATACTCTCCATGGTTCAAGGAAAAGTATGATAATAGTACGTATATGTATTCACAGAAAAAGAGTGAGAATGATAAAGCCAATGTGATAAATTATGGCATATTCAGAATCTTGTTGAAAACATACCAGAGTTCTTTGCAACCTTCGTATCAGTTTGAAACTTTCTTTTAAAAAGGAGAAATAACTCGGGCTTCCCTGGTAGCTCAGGGGGAAAGAGTTCACCTGCCAATGCAGCAGACACGAGTTCAACCCCTGACCCGGGAAGATCCCACATGCTGCAGAGCAACTAAGCCCATGAGCCACGACGAAGGAGCCTGTGCTCTAGAGCCTCGGAGCTGCAACTATCGAGCCCATGTGCCACAACGACTGAAGCACATGTGCCCTAGAGCCCGAGTTCCACAAGAAAAGTCACCACAAGGAGCCTGCTCACCTCAACTGGAAAGAAGCCCCCACTCCCTGCAGCTAGGGAAGAGCCTGTGGAGTAGTGAAAACCCAGAATATCCAAAAATAAATCAACAATTTAAAAAAAAAAAATGGAGAGATAGAGGAGAAGGAAATGACAACCCACTCCAGTATTCTTGTCCAGAAAAGTCCATGGACAGAGCAGTCTGGCGAGTTGCAGTCCATGGGGTCACAAAGGGTCAGATACAACTTAAGCGATTGAACTGAGTGAGTCTGGGATAGTCTGAACTTGTTAAGAACAACTGCACTAAATGAGGATTCTCAGAGATAGAATTTGTAAAAGAAAAAAAAATTGTTTTTAATCATTTTAAATAAAAACGTTCTCTAGGGGAAAAAAATGGAGAAATAACTCATGAAATCATGACGAAGAGAAATTTCAATCTTCAGTTCACGCCAAGCTAGACGGTCCAAGTCTTGGTCAGATTCCCTTGAAAGTCACTTTAAGCAACAAAGTCAGGCTGGCATGTGACCTTGACATTTCCTAGTAGGTGTGAATTTTAAGCAGAAACCTGATGCTAACTTAATTTCTTTTATTCTTTAATTGGCATACCTAGATCTATTTTGAGGGAGAACACGAATGGTATTATTGTCATTAACATTTAGATACTTATACTTTCCAACTGTGAATCATAATTTGGAAGAAATTTGTCTTTCACACATTTTCCCCTTATGAACAGTGTGGTTTTGTGGCAGAGCAAGAAACATGTGGCGTACAGATGGGGAAGTCATTCTCACGGTAGGCAGAGAAAGCACCTACTCTTCACTTATTTTTGGCAATGTGATCATCTAGATTTTTCTCTCCCTTTGCGGAGAAATATGCTTCTGATAAACAACCCCAAAAATGCACACGCTGCCAGCTCCTGTATATCCTGATGATTTGCTAGTTTTCCCCTAATGATGTAGACAAATGTGTTCATTCTGCTTGCCAAAATACAGGTTTAATATGACTTGTGATGTCGTAACTTTACACAAAAAAAATTGTTTACAGCCTTACCCAACCATACATCCTTATGCACCAGGCAGCAACACAGACCGTCGTCTGGAAGTCACTGCATAAACAGAGATCACACACTGAGTCATAGATACCACTGACTTCAATATTTCTTTCATCCACTTTTAGATCCTACCCTTTCTCTGGTGCCCTCATGTCGCGACATTTTGAATTACCATAAAAAAAGAGGAAGAGAGAGGAAAGAAACACCCAGTATTTTGTCCAGAAAAGTCCATGGACAGAGCAGTCTGGCGAGTTGCAGTCCATGGGGTCACAAAGGGTCAGATACAACTTAAGCGATTGAACTGAGTGAGTCTGGGATAGTCTGAACTTGTTAAGAACAACTGCACTAAATGAGGATTCTCAGAGATAGAATTTGTAAAAGAAAAAAAAATTGTTTTTAATCATTTTAAATAAAAATGTTCTCTAGGGGAAAAAAATGGAGAAATAACTCATGAAATCATGACGAAGAGAAATTTCAATCTTCAGTTCACGCCAAGCTAGACGGTCCAAGTCTTGGTCAGATTCCCTTGAAAGTCACTTTAAGCAACAAAGTCAGGCTGGCATGTGACCTTGACATTTCCTAGTAGGTGTGAATTTTAAGCAGAAACCTGATGCTAACTTAATTTCTTTTATTCTTTAATTGGCATACCTAGATCTATTTTGAGGGAGAACACGAATGGTATTATTGTCATTAACATTTAGATACTTATCCTTTCCAACTGTGAATCATAATTTGGAAGAAATTTGTCTTTCACACATTTTCCCCTTATGAACAGTGTGGTTTTGTGGCAGAGCAAGAAACATGTGGCGTACAGATGGGGAAGTCATTCTCACGGTAGGCAGAGAAAGCACCTACTCTTCACTTATTTTTGGCAATGTGATCATCTAGATTTTTCTCTCCCTTTGCGGAGAAATATGCTTCTGATAAACAACCCCAAAAATGCACACGCTGCCAGCTCCTGTATATCCTGATGATTTGCTAGTTTTCCCCTAATGATGTAGACAAATGTGTTCATTCTGCTTGCCAAAATACAGGTTTAATATGACTTGTGATGTCGTAACTTTACACAAAAAAAATTGTTTACAGCCTTACCCAACCATACATCCTTATGCACCAGGCAGCAACACAGACCGTCGTCTGGAAGTCACTGCATAAACAGAGATCACACACTGAGTCATAGATACCACTGACTTCAATATTTCTTTCATCCACTTTTAGATCCTACCCTTTTCTCTGGTGCCCTCATGTCGGCAGATTACATTTCTGTAAACTTCACATCATGGCATATCCTAAGGAACAATATATGTACACATGCATGCCAAGTTGCTTCAGTTATGTCTGATTCTTTTTTTTTTTTGGTGGGGGTGGGATGGAGAGGGAGGGGAGCAGGCGGGCCACATCTATTGGTCTTTCATTTCTCTATTTTCATCCGTCTTGGTTCTTTGGCTCCTGTGGGCCTCCCATCGCGGTGGCCTCTGTTGTCGCAGAGCACAGACTCTGGGCGCATGCACTCCAGAGCTCCGGTTAGGTAATTGGACACATGGGTCCAGCTGCTCCTCAGCACATGGGATCTTCCCAGGCCAGAGATCAAACCGGCACCCCCTGCACTGCAAGGCGATGTCCTTACCCACTGGTGTGTGCAGGATCTTTAATTGCTGATTGCCAACTCTTATTTGTGGCATGTGGGATCTAGTTCCTTGACCAGGGATCAATCTCGGGCCCCTGCGTGGGGAGTGCAGCATCTTAGTCACTGGAATACCAGGGAAGTCCCAGATTTGCAACATTCTAATGATCCTCTCAGTCCCTACTTTAAAACTTTTGAGGACTCCCTTTCTCTACAACCTATACCTCCTTCATGGTCCAACTCTCACGTCCATACTTGACTACTAGAGAAACCACAGCTTTGACTAGATGGACTTTTGTCAGCAAAGTGATGTCTCTGTCTTTTGGTTGTCTGGACTGGTCATAGTTCTCCTTCTAAGGAGCAAGTGTCATCTAGATTTTTCTCTCCTATGGAGAAATATGCTTCTGATAAACAACCCCAAAATGCACACGCTGCCAGCTCCTGTATATCCTGATGATTTGCTAGTTTTCCCCTAATGATGTAGACAAATGTGTTCATTCTGCTTGCCAAAATACAGGTTTAATATGACTTGTGATGTCGTAACTTTACACAAAAAAATTGTTTACAGCCTTACCCAACCATACATCCTTATGCACCAGGCAGCAACACAGACCGTCGTCTGGAAGTCACTGCATAAACAGAGATCACACACTGAGTCATAGATACCACTGACTTCAATATTTCTTTCATCCACTTTTAGATCCTACCCTTTTCTCTGGTGCCCTCATGTCGGCAGATTACATTTCTGTAAACTTCACATCATGGCATATCCTAAGGAACAATATATGTACACATGCATGCCAAGTTGCTTCAGTTATGTCTGATTCTTTTTTTTTTTCCTTTTTTTTTTTTTTTTGTGGTGGGGGGGTTGGTTGGAGAGGGAGGGGGGAGGGCGGGCCACATCTATTGGTCTTTCATTTCTCTATTTTCATCCGTCTTGGTTCTTTGGCTCCTGTGGGCCTCCCATCGCGGTGGCCTCTGTTGTCGCAGAGCACAGACTCTGGGCGCATGCACTCCAGAGCTCCGGTTAGGTAATTGGACACATGGGTCCAGCTGCTCCTCAGCACATGGGATCTTCCCAGGCCAGAGATCAAACCGGCACCCCCTGCACTGCAAGGCGATGTCCTTACCCACTGGTGTGTGCAGGATCTTTAATTGCTGATTGCCAACTCTTATTTGTGGCATGTGGGATCTAGTTCCTTGACCAGGGATCAATCTCGGGCCCCTGCGTGGGGAGTGCAGCATCTTAGTCACTGGAATACCAGGGAAGTCCCAGATTTGCAACATTCTAATGATCCTCTCAGTCCCTACTTTAAAACTTTTGAGGACTCCCTTTCTCTACAACCTATACCTCCTTCATGGTCCAACTCTCACGTCCATACTTGACTACTAGAGAAACCACAGCTTTGACTAGATGGACTTTTGTCAGCAAAGTGATGTCTCTGTCTTTTGGTTGTCTGGACTGGTCATAGTTCTCCTTCTAAGGAGCAAGTGTCTTTTAGTTTCATGGCTGCATTCACCATCTGCAGTGGTCCAGGAGCCCAAGAAAATAAAATCTGTCACTTTTTCCACTTTTTCCTTTTGTATTTACCATAAAGTGATGGGACTGGGTGCCATGATCTTTGTTTTTTGAATGTTGAGTTTCAAGCCAGCTTTTTCACTCTGCCCTTTCACTCTCATCAAGAAGCCCTTTAGTTCCTCTTCACTTTCTGCCATTAGAGTGGCATGCATGTGCCATTTTCCAAATCCAGCTGTACGACTGAGGTCGGATGGGAGGCAGGGGAAACGGACTCTAGCCCTGCGGTGAAGGGAACTTCAGGGTCACATGGCAGAGGGCACCGATAAGAGCAGAGTAAAGAACTGAGGCCACAAGAGCAGAGTGACGACCGTAACAGAAGGACTAAGCATTTGTGGTGTGTAGGGCACTATTCAAGCACCTCACAGACTCTCTCTAGCAATTCTCAGGGTCAATCTATGAGGGAACAGCTTACTGCCCCCATTTTATAGATAAGGAAACTGAGGCTTAAAGAGGTGAATTATAAAGCAGTTAATGGCAGAGCCTAATTTAAACACTGGCATATAGGATTTCAATGCTTTTATTTTTCTCCAACTGGAATTTAGAGCAAATTATTTAAAAGAAAGTTCAGAGGCTGATTTAAAACAACATTTGAAACACAATGAAATTTACTATGAAGTCCAACAATAAGCTCTATATTTAGAAAAAGATAGTTTGCTATTCTTTAATAATATTTAATTTAATAATTTAATACTACTTGTTCAACAGACCAAACCATGGAGCATTACTGTTGGATGTAAATGCATCATCCTGTTTGCAAAACCTTTAATGAGAGTTCATGAAAACAATGGTAAGCTTAACAAAAATACCAATCCTTTTTTGCCTGGAGACTGGGGGACTATTTTGAGTTTTATAGTTTTAGCCAATGATTAAAAAGATCCCGAGGAAAGGTGCTGATAAGGTTTTGCACATACAAATTCAAGACGATATTACCATTTATCTTTATAAACGAGATTAGAGCTTCTCAAGGAGCCAGAGCACAGCCGCATTGAATTTAAAAAATCTTAAGTGGGACAGTCACGAACCATGCCACTTGCCAACACAGTCCATTACATTTTGTTCATTACCGCGGCACATTTATTACCAACAATAATAAATCACTGAGAAGTACAGGAAAAGCCAGCCTCTGCAACAGTCGCAGCAGCAAGATTCAGTGCAGGCTTTGATCGAGACAATCTCCTCACAGTAGAGAAACTGTAACTCACCTTAGACAACAGTATCCTTTGATTTCCTTTCCATCCCACTGTTCCTTACACCTCCTAACTGGGATTGTGTCACTTAGGTTTGTGTTACTTTTCTCCAGTCTACCTAACAACAGGCTAGGGGAGTTGGAAGAAGAAAACCGTAAGAGTCATGAATTATGAGGTCTTATAAGGAGTGCTACAGCCAGCAAGGAGCCAGAAGGACTTTCAAGAAAGATATTCTTGCCTTGGTTTCCCTGGTTGGACATGTGCTTACCCAACAGACTGGTTGATATACTCTGCATTTCAGATAAAGAGAAGTCTACTGCAGGCATTTCTTGGTGGCTCAGATGGTAAAGAATCTGCCTGGAAAGTTGGAGACTTGGATTTGATCCCTGGATCAGAAAGATCCCCTGGAGAAGGGAATGGCAACCCACTCCAGTGTTCTTGCTGGGAAATCCCATGGACAGAGGAGCCATGGACTACAGTCCATGGAGTTGCAAAGAGTAGGACACGACTGAGCGACTTTCACTGCAGGGCAGTCAGCATTCCCAAGGCTTAATGGGATAAAGAGGACAAGTGTCCCTTGGGCAATGCAGACCCCCTTGCAGAGGCTAAGAGGATGGAGCATTACTGTTGGATGTAAATGCATCATCCTGTTTGCAAAACCTTTAATGAGAGTTCATGAAAACAATGGTAAGCTTAACAAAAATACCAATCCTTTTTTGCCTGGAGACTGGGGGACTATTTTGAGTTTTATAGTTTTAGCCAATGATTAAAAAGATCCCGAGGAAAGGTGCTGATAAGGTTTTGCACATACAAATTCAAGACGATATTACCATTTATCTTTATAAACGAGATTAGAGCTTCTCAAGGAGCCAGAGCACAGCCGCATTGAATTTAAAAAATCTTAAGTGGGACAGTCACGAACCATGCCACTTGCCAACACAGTCCATTACATTTTGTTCATTACCGCGGCACATTTATTACCAACAATAATAAATCACTGAGAAGTACAGGAAAAGCCAGCCTCTGCAACAGTCGCAGCAGCAAGATTCAGTGCAGGCTTTGATCGAGACAATCTCCTCACAGTAGAGAAACTGTAACTCACCTTAGACAACAGTATCCTTTGATTTCCTTTCCATCCCACTGTTCCTTACACCTCCTAACTGGGATTGTGTCACTTAGGTTTGTGTTACTTTTCTCCAGTCTACCTAACAACAGGCTAGGGGAGTTGGAAGAAGAAAACCGTAAGAGTCATGAATTATGAGGTCTTATAAGGAGTGCTACAGCCAGCAAGGAGCCAGAAGGACTTTCAAGAAAGATATTCTTGCCTTGGTTTCCCTGGTTGGACATGTGCTTACCCAACAGACTGGTTGATATACTCTGCATTTCAGATAAAGAGAAGTCTACTGCAGGCATTTCTTGGTGGCTCAGATGGTAAAGAATCTGCCTGGAAAGTTGGAGACTTGGATTTGATCCCTGGATCAGAAAGATCCCCTGGAGAAGGGAATGGCAACCCACTCCAGTGTTCTTGCTGGGAAATCCCATGGACAGAGGAGCCATGGACTACAGTCCATGGAGTTGCAAAGAGTAGGACACGACTGAGCGACTTTCACTGCAGGGCAGTCAGCATTCCCAAGGCTTAATGGGATAAAGAGGACAAGTGTCCCTTGGGCAATGCAGACTCCTCAGAGGCTAATTGGCATGAGCAGTCTTGTCATACTCCACCCAAGAGGGCTGGCATCAGCAAAGAGATTGCATCCAAAAAGTCTGTAGAAGACAGAAAATGGCCTTGTGGTTGCCATGTGGGGGAGCGATAGTTAGAAACTGTGGGAGGGTCATGTACACACAGCTATGTTTAAAATGGATAGCCAACAAGGACCTACTGCATAGCACAGGGAACTCTGCTCAATGTTATGTGCCAGCCTGGATGGGAGGGGAGGGCGGGGAAGAGTGGATTACATGTATATGTACGGTCAAGTTCCTTCACTGTTCATCAGAAACTGTCCCAACAGTGTTAATCAGCTATTCTCCCAATACAAAACAGAAAGTTTAAAGTTTCAAAAAAAAATGCCTGTAGAGTATCTGTAGAGTAGACACCATCCTTGGGAGCTGGATATGCTGATCATGCATATATAGCAAAAGATAGATCTCATAAGATCACCCTAAATTCCCCCAAAGAACTCTCACTTTTGTCCCCAGGGAGTCAGCACTTGGACATCTGCCACAGAGAGCGCATCACAAACCCACACCCAACACAGGACAACCCCCTAACCAGTTAAGTTTAAAAAAAAAAAAAAAAGTGCTACTCCCTCTAGCCACAAGGAGCTGGAGCCACAGTGGAGGGAGGAGGAAGGAAGCTTGTAAGAGTCAACTGTGCCCAATCTCCCCTTTTCAAGTCCTTCAAAACCACGCCCAGTCCACGCAGTGAGGAAGAGGGAAAGACAGCCAGTTAACCTGTACTAAGATTGTTCTAAATTATCCTAGACTGAACTGGAGTTATTAATAACTGAATGTGACTGAACACTATGGTAAATTTATGATGTCATAGAGGGATGGAAAAGGAAGATTCTGCGTTGAGATCTTGGATTTGATCCCTGGATCAGAAAGATCCCCTGGAGAAGGGAATGGCAACCCACTCCAGTGTTCTTGCTGGGAAATCCCATGGACAGAGGAGCCATGGACTACAGTCCATGGAGTTGCAAAGAGTAGGACACGACTGAGCGACTTTCACTGCAGGGCAGTCAGCATTCCCAAGGCTTAATGGGATAAAGAGGACAAGTGTCCCTTGGGCAATGCAGACTCCTCAGAGGCTAATTGGCATGAGCAGTCTTGTCATACTCCACCCAAGAGGGCTGGCATCAGCAAAGAGATTGCATCCAAAAAGTCTGTAGAAGACAGAAAATGGCCTTGTGGTTGCCATGTGGGGGAGTGATAGTTAGAAACTGTGGGAGGGTCATGTACACACAGCTATGTTTAAAATGGATAGCCAACAAGGACCTACTGCATAGCACAGGGAACTCTGCTCAATGTTATGTGCCAGCCTGGATGGGAGGGGAGGGCGGGGAAGAGTGGATTACATGTATATGTACGGTCAAGTTCCTTCACTGTTCATCAGAAACTGTCCCAACAGTGTTAATCAGCTATTCTCCCAATACAAAACAGAAAGTTTAAAGTTTCAAAAAAAAATGCCTGTAGAGTATCTGTAGAGTAGACACCATCCTTGGGAGCTGGATATGCTGATCATGCATATATAGCAAAAGATAGATCTCATAAGATCACCCTAAATTCCCCCAAAGAACTCTCACTTTTGTCCCCAGGGAGTCAGCACTTGGACATCTGCCACAGAGAGCGCATCACAAACCCACACCCAACACAGGACAACCCCCTAACCAGTTAAGTTTAAAAAAAAAAAAAAAAGTGCTACTCCCTCTAGCCACAAGGAGCTGGAGCCACAGTGGAGGGAGGAGGAAGGAAGCTTGTAAGAGTCAACTGTGCCCAATCTCCCCTTTTCAAGTCCTTCAAAACCACGCCCAGTCCACGCAGTGAGGAAGAGGGAAAGACAGCCAGTTAACCTGTACTAAGATTGTTCTAAATTATCCTAGACTGAACTGGAGTTATTAATAACTGAATGTGACTGAACACTATGGTAAATTTATGATGTCATAGAGGGATGGAAAAGGAAGATTCTGCTGAACCTGGCTGGAAGCCAGAAAAATAAAACAATTTTATCTCTGTTCCCTTCCTAAATCAGACTTTTCAATTAACTAGTTACTCTTATTTAGGTCTCACTGGTCTCCTCTAAGAACTAGAAATTTCCAGCTCTAACATCCTCTAAGAGCCAAGCTCTGCATGACCAGATTTTTCACGTGACAGTGGGGGAGTCTAATATCATAAGACAAGGTATGGAGTAGCCACATTTCATCTTCCACTTCCAGTTCTGCTGTAGCAAACAAAAGCACCAAAATTCATATCCGAAACCATCAGAAATGAGTAATGAGCATTCACTAGTGTGCCCATCAGCATCAGGGACCCCCCTCTCTTGCAGGGTGAAGCATTAGTCCAGGAGTCAAAATGTGAGTAACTTTGGTCCTGCTTCAGAATAAAATTAGGTTTCTTTGTTTTTCTCTCTTCAATCCAATACATGCAGTTGGGCTTCTTAAGTAGCTAATAATGTTTTCTGCATTGAGTTTTCCTTTTGAGGGGGTTTTCAGGTTTCATGTGATTCCATAATGGGCCACTGGTCTCCTACTAATTATTAACAAGTTACCTATGATTTTGTTTACGACTATTTCTTTTTGTTAAACAGCAACAGCAGAAACTTTGTTCTAATGGGGCCCTTAAACCAGTGAGAATATATAGCTATTTTGTAACAGCCTAGCGACTTTAACAATGAATCAAGTTTATGTCCATTGTTATGATTAAAAGGAAATTCCAAATGAGAATATAAAGGAAACTATCCCTAGTTTATTCTCTTTTCTATAAATCCTACTTTCCATGCATTGAAAGTGTGCTTAGTCGCTTAGTCACATCTGACTTCTTGTGACTCCAAAGGACTGTGGCCCTCCAGGCTCCTCTGTCCATGGGATTTTCCAGACAAGAATATTGGAGTGGGTTGCCATTTCCTGCTCCAGGGGATCGTCCCAACTCAGGGATGGAACCCACATCTCTTTCAGCTCCTGCATTAATAGGTGAATTCTTTACCATTGAGCCACCTGGGAATCTCTCCCATTCATTAGGCAGCCAAAAAGTGAGGTCTAGCTTATTTTAAATATTTTGCTACCAGTTGAACTAAGAAATATCAATTTCTTAACTTCAGAGGTCCCATGGAAGCAGGGGTCCGCTCGGGCTCTGAGGCGGATAAAACAGAGCCCACTGGGAAAATAAGCCTGAGTTGTTTCTCTAACATCCTCTAAGAGCCAAGCTCTGCATGACCAGATTTTTCACGTGACAGTGGGGGAGTCTAATATCATAAGACAAGGTATGGAGTAGCCACATTTCATCTTCCACTTCCAGTTCTGCTGTAGCAAACAAAAGCACCAAAATTCATATCCGAAACCATCAGAAATGAGTAATGAGCATTCACTAGTGTGCCCATCAGCATCAGGGACCCCCCTCTCTTGCAGGGTGAAGCATTAGTCCAGGAGTCAAAATGTGAGTAACTTTGGTCCTGCTTCAGAATAAAATTAGGTTTCTTTGTTTTTCTCTCTTCAATCCAATACATGCAGTTGGGCTTCTTAAGTAGCTAATAATGTTTTCTGCATTGAGTTTTCCTTTTGAGGGGGTTTTCAGGTTTCATGTGATTCCATAATGGGCCACTGGTCTCCTACTAATTATTAACAAGTTACCTATGATTTTGTTTACGACTATTTCTTTTTGTTAAACAGCAACAGCAGAAACTTTGTTCTAATGGGGCCCTTAAACCAGTGAGAATATATAGCTATTTTGTAACAGCCTAGCGACTTTAACAATGAATCAAGTTTATGTCCATTGTTATGATTAAAAGGAAATTCCAAATGAGAATATAAAGGAAACTATCCCTAGTTTATTCTCTTTTCTATAAATCCTACTTTCCATGCATTGAAAGTGTGCTTAGTCGCTTAGTCACATCTGACTTCTTGTGACTCCAAAGGACTGTGGCCCTCCAGGCTCCTCTGTCCATGGGATTTTCCAGACAAGAATATTGGAGTGGGTTGCCATTTCCTGCTCCAGGGGATCGTCCCAACTCAGGGATGGAACCCACATCTCTTTCAGCTCCTGCATTAATAGGTGAATTCTTTACCATTGAGCCACCTGGGAATCTCTCCCATTCATTAGGCAGCCAAAAAGTGAGGTCTAGCTTATTTTAAATATTTTGCTACCAGTTGAACTAAGAAATATCAATTTCTTAACTTCAGAGGTCCCATGGAAGCAGGGGTCCGCTCGGGCTCTGAGGCGGATAAAACAGAGCCCACTGGGAAAATAAGCCTGAGTTGTTTCTGCTTTCCCACACTTTAAAAACCCAAGAGCTGACAAGGAGTTCACGGTTGGGTGGAAGACAGATCTTTGTAGCAGGCCAACTTCTAAACCTAAAAGAATTGAAGGGCTTAATGAGACTAATGGGACCTTAATGAGATAGGAGTAATTAACAGACCAGCCTCACATGCACAAAGGCATCAGGGCATCGTAGGGGCAGTGTCATGGCAGAACCCATAGAGCCTTGGGATGGATGGACCATTGTTTTTACCCAGGTATCAAAGGCTATATACTGTGTAGTGTGAAACAACCCAGTTTGTAAAGGAATCTAAATTTTTTTCTTTAAATTCCAGTCTAAACTATACTTGTTATATAAGTAGACTTTGGTTTACTTCCTACCATTTAGTACAGATTTACTGAATGAACAGCTCACCCATCCCTTGATTCTGAGACCTCAAAATTTCACAAGAGTAGCCTGGGGGTGGGGTGGGGGGCGGGGAGATCTGTGTTCTACCTACTGGAGCTGTTGAGAACTGGATTCACATGTGCCAACCCCAGCAAAGCCAACTCAGTCAAGAAATCCATATCTCTTAGGAAATGTCAAACATTTTCCAAACATAGAGCAATGGCAAAAAAAAGCAAAAAATTTAAAAATCACTTTAGTATGGTACTATGTCTATTACTGAAGACTCCCCTGGTAGATGAGTGGTGAGGAGTTTACCTGACAATGTAGGAGATGCTGGTTCAATCCCTAATCCGAGAAGATCCCACATGCTGTGCAGCAACTAAGCCCATGAACCACAACTATGGAACCTGGGCTCTAGAGCCTCGGAGCCGCAACTATGGAACCCATGTGCCGCAACTACTGAAGCCTGTGTGCCCTAGAGCCCGAGTTCCACAACAAAAGAAGTCATCGCAACAAGAAGTCTGCTCACCTCGACGAGAGAGAAGCCCCCACTCCCTGCAACTAGAGAAGAGCCTGTGGCAGCAGTGAAAACCCAGAATAGCCAAAAATAAATAAAGTAATTAATTAATTTTAAAAACAAACAAACAAACATGACTTTAGTATGGTACTATGTCTATTACTGAAAACTTCAGGTGTAGTAGAGGATTAAGAAAGTACTCAAGACTACAGGGACTTCCCAGGTAGCTCAGCGGTAAAACAAACAAACAAAAACTGCCAATGCAGGGGACTCGGGTTCAACCCCTGGATCGGGAAGATCCCCTAGAGAAGGAAATGTCAAACCACTCCAGTATTCTTGCACTAAAAAGTCCATGGACAGAGGAGCCTGGTGGGGCTAGTGTCCATGGGGCCACAAAAGAGTAAGATATGACCTAGTGACTAAACAATAATAGCAATCAACAATAGCAAGCTTACTACTATAAACTCAAGGGCTATCTCTCTTTTTTTAATTTTATTTATTTATTTTGCAGGTGGGGGGCAGGTTGGGGAGGGAGGGGGGTGGGCGGGCCACTTCTATTGATCTTTCATTTATCTATTTTCATCCATCTTTGTTCTTTGGCCCGTGTGGGCCTCCCATCGCAGTGGCCTCTGTTGTCGCAGAGCACCGACTCTGGGCACATACACTCCAGAGCTCCGGCTCGGTAATTGGACACATTGGTCCAGCCGCTCCGCGGCACGTGGGATCTTCCCAGGCCAGGGATCGAACAGGCGCCCCTTGCACTGCAAGGCGGTGTCCTTACCCACTGGACCACCAGGGAAGCCCTCAAGGGCTATCTTTGCATTCAAGGAGACCAGATGATGTCAGCTCAAAGTTGTCCTCTGACTCATTTTGAGTCTCCATGGGTCACTCTCAGTAGACACAGGGGAAGTATTTGCACGTGATTTAGACCATGGGCATGTGCGGGCATGTGTACTCAGTCACATCCGACTCTTTGTGACCCCATGGACCATAGCCCTCCAGGCTCCTCTGTCTGTGGAATTCTCCAGGCAAGGATACTGGAGTGGGTTGCCATTTCCTACTCCAGGGTTAGACCATGTATTCAGGTGTGACTTTTCAATCATAGGTAAGGCTGAGCAGATTGGAATCAGTTAGTCGGAGACCAGGAAAAAAAGTATACTGTGAACACAGAAGCAAGAAGATACTGTCCCCTTAAAAGTAAAATTTAAATGAGCACAGCAACATCAGAGATCCTAAAAATCAACCCAGTTACTGAATGTTCAATAATATGAGATGTTTCCCAGGCTGTTCAGTGGTAAAAAATCTGCCTGTCAACACAGGAGACACAGGAGATGTGAGTTCTATCCCTTGGTCGGGAAGATCATATGGAAGAGAAAATGGTAACCCACTCCAGTATTCCTGCCTGGGAAATCCCGCGGAGAGAGGAACCTGGTGGGTTATAATCTACAGGGTTGCAGATAACCAAACAGGACTGAGCAACTAAGCCCTGCTTCCAGAACGGGGCTGCTCCACCAGCAGTCGCCGCTTGAGGGCACCCTTTTTCTTTGAAGCAGCAAAGTCCCGCCAAATGGCCTCGCACAGGGTTTAGGAATGTGTGATCCTTACCCAACTGCCCTGTCCCAAAAATCACGGACCGGTAAGCCTCATGGCCTCTCTCACTTCCCAGTCTAG
Organism: Tragulus kanchil; assembly: GCA_022376925.1. Classification (NCBI taxonomy): domain Eukaryota; kingdom Metazoa; phylum Chordata; class Mammalia; order Artiodactyla; family Tragulidae; genus Tragulus; species Tragulus kanchil. The sequence continues at coordinate 146,843,597 of JAIOJX010000003.1, forward strand.
AGTGCTTCCATGCCATGGCCACCCACCTCTACTAAAACATGTCCTCTCTGAGTGCTATTTAAAACTAATTTTTCAAAGCTTTTCATTGATTTCTCAAGGTGAACCACAAAGAATAAGCAGTAAACCCATCATTCATCACTGGTGAAGCATATAGGGGAATGTCATATCTAATTTGGATGAAAGCCACAGGTTAGTGCTGTCTGGTTGAGTGCCAATAAATGGAAGTGAGTTGGAGAGCTGAAAGGGCCACCCTCATTTTATGGGTGAGAACCCATGCTCTCCATGGGGTAACGAGGCTCAGCCAATGAATGCGTCAAAGACACAGAACTGGAGCTCTGCTGTGTCACCATCCACTCCTCCATCCCTGCCTACCTTTCAGGCTGGCTCCACCTGTTTTCAGGAAGGGCTAACACATCTTAGCTGAGAGGCTGCTCCGCTTTTACACAAGTTCACCTGGCCCTCCAGAATATGCTGGAAGGCGCATTGTACAGTTATCCTCTCCCTCTCTGGTCCATGATCCAATCATGTTTCCTTCAGTCTGCAGATCAGTCAGGTAAGAGACGAAGGGTCATCCTTGATCTCAGCATTCACACCTCACCTGGCCTCACCAGTGTTTACACAAACCAATGGGACTTAGCAACACCTTCACTTATTCTTCCATTAGACCTGGTTTGACTCTTTGATTCATTCAGTGAATACACTTTTCCTAAGTAGGTTCTGATTCCACATGACAGTGTGTTTCCAAGGGCTGCCTCGTATTCACACACACCCCAGGCTGAGTGTGTCTGGAGCACATTGACCTGACCTTCCTGGCATGGCAGTTTTTACTTGGCACCCTACCCACATCATCTGTGCCAGCTGATAGACCCAGCTATTGGTTCACAGTTGCCCCCATCTCTGGACTATTGCTGTTCACTCGCTCAGTTGTGTCTGACTCTTTGTGACCCCATGGACGGCAGGGCACGCCAGGCCTCCGTGTCCTTCACTATTTCCCCGAGTTTGCTCAAACTCATGTTCACTGAGTTGGTGATACCATTTAACCACCGCACCCGCTGCTGCCCCCTTCTCTTGCTGCCCTCAATCTTTCCCCGAGAGCCCCACACCCAAGAGGTGAAGAAGGGAGGTGGAGGGTGGAGCCAAAGGCAGAGACGGACTGATAGGAACTCACCCATGGACCAGCCCATTTACCTCAGGGAGGGACAACGGCGATGCTTAACTCAATATTTTTTTCTCGACTCTGCACCGTGGACCATGGCAACACTAGACTTCCCCTGAGACCACCTTCCCACTGGGCGCCTTTCTTCTTCCTGTCTCCTTTCTCCCTCTCTTATGCGTTCTTTCCTAAAGGGTGCTCTCTCATTCAGTCCCTCATATCCCCGTCTCCACCTTGAACTCTGCATCTTAGGAACTCAGCCTAAGACACCGGCCTTGCTGCTGGCAGGGTCTACACCCCATGCGGAGAACCTTGGAGCGAGTCAGAGTCCAAATCCATTCTTGGATTTCCTAGCTATTAATACCTTAAATCAGCCAATGTTTCTAACTTTTAAGTTCCAGTGCCCTTATCCCTCTAAAAGTGGACAGCAGCAAAGAACTGTTACAAGAATTAAAAGTCATAATGTTGCTAAAAGTCACTACCTGAAGCGTTCCTAGCCTAGTTATGAACATAGCTCCTCTGATATGTTAACCTTAGTATGCAGAATACCTGCCTGGGGGCTCTGAAACCCCATGGACTGAAGCCTACTAGGCTCCTCTGCCCATGGGATTTTCCTGACAGGAACGCTGGAGTGGGTGGCCATTTCCTCCTCCAAAGGATCTTCCCAGTCCAGGCATGGAATCTGAATCTCCTGCATTCTCAGGTGGCTTCTTGACTACTGAGTCACCTGGGGAACCCAGTATTAAGAGTAGCTAGTATTTATGGGGCATTTACTCTGTTTCAAATTCTGTAGTAAGTATATGACATTCATTAGTTTATTTACTCCTCACATAACCCTCTGGGATAGCTGGGGTATTACCCCCACTTTACAGATTGGAGATATTGCTATCCCTACCCCGCCCAGCCCACTTGACAGATGGAAACACTGACCAGATCAATGTCTCACACTTTGTAAGTGACAGAGCTCAGATGTGAACCCAAGTATCCTGGCTCCAAAAGACGGGCTGCACCTTGCAGTCAGCAGCATTCGTCTGCTTCCTTACAGCCGCTTCTTCCCTTTTGCTTCCATTCTAAACCCTTCAATTCCTACCTCCATTAGGGAGCACCCCTCATCGATAACGTTTCACAATTAAACGCCTGCATTCACTCGCTCTCCATTCCCCAGCAAAACTTAACATTCCTGGGTCGTGTTCTGCATTAGCTGATTCTGATGGTCCCAGGCTCACCCACTTACTGTATCAGTGAAGACAATGGTTTTATGCATAACGAGCTCAGCTAACCTTTGTGCTTTAAACTTGCCCTTCAGGGACTTAGGCCTGAGAAGTACATCATGTCATAATTGAAGGCATCTTGGTGGGTCGGTGAGAAAAAATATTTGTGGGCAGGAAGCTTATTCCCAGTACCTCATAAATCCTCCCACATGGGGGGATTGCCACTGTCTCTTTGTAAAACGTTCAGAGCCAAGCTCCCGTCTCAGAGGGACCACGTACCTGATCACTAGGGGATCAATTTTCCATTATCCCAGCAACACAGCTCCTATTCAGTCATCTCTACGATCACAAACATTATGCATTCTTACTATTTTTTTTTTTTTTGGCAGAAAACATGTTTCTATTTCTGAAAGCACCAGGGTCAGCGGGGGAACAGAGAGAGAGAAAGATGGAACATAAAGATTAGATAAGCTTCTCTCTTTTCTAATGTGTCTCTTTCTATTTTAGTGCACTTGCACAATTATCTAAATTATGCTTAAATAGCAAAGCTTCCTTCTTTTGGATTTTCCTTGCAGATTTTTGCAGTAGGTTGAGGAAAGTAAGGTTCAAAGAAAAGTTCCTCTGAACAAATGAGCTTTTAGATGAAACTTTTCTCAAGGCACATAGCTCCCTAAATCTAATCAGAATGATTCCAATGAAAAGTCACATTTGACCTCAGCTTCCTCCACTGGGGTAGACAATGGAAACTCAGTCTGGCCCTCAATTTCAGAGTGGCAGTTAGGGCCGAAATGTCCAGGAGACATGCGTACATGGATTATATACAATGAAATGGGGCCTTTAAATTTGTTTTTTGTTTCTTTTTTATCCCCATAGGGAAAGCAGAAACTTTCCTTAATAATCAGAAAATCTGCTTAGCAATTCAAAAGAGCATTATAGGATCACATTTCAGATATAATGGTTTAAACTACGGTAAATAAGCCAGAAAACAAGGGCCGCAAAGTGAAACAAGAGAAATCAGATAATAAAAGTTAATCTCCTTAGATCATTAACTGAAAAATAAAATAAAAGAGATAAACAAAAAGGCAGGCTTACACAAGAGCATATAGAATCATCTCATTTGGGTTAAAAAACTGCATATGTGTATATATGGATTTCTTAAGCTGTGGGATGTAGGTGATATGTATATATGTGTGTGTGCGTATATATCAATATATATGGGACTCAGGTGACTCTAGTGGTAAAGAGCCTGCCTGTCAGTGCAGGAGACACTGCAGACGTGAGTTCGATCTCCGGATCAGGAAAATGCCTTAGAGAAAGGCATCACAGGGGATCCTCTTTGTAAAACGTTCAGAGCCAAGCTCCGTCTCAGAGGGACCACGTGCCTGATCACTAGGGATCAATTTTCCATTATCCCAGCAACACAGCTCCTATTCAGTCATCTCTACGATCACAAACATTATGCATTCTTACTATTTTTTTTTTTGGCAGAAAACATGTTTCTATTTCTGAAAGCACCAGGGTCAGCGGGGGAACAGAGAGAGAGAAAGATGGAACATAAAGATTAGATAAGCTTCTCTCTTTTCTAATGTGTCTCTTTCTATTTTAGTGCACTTGCACAATTATCTAAATTATGCTTAAATAGCAAAGCTTCCTTCTTTTGGATTTTCCTTGCAGATTTTTGCAGTAGGTTGAGGAAAGTAAGGTTCAAAGAAAAGTTCCTCTGAACAAATGAGCTTTTAGATGAAACTTTTCTCAAGGCACATAGCTCCCTAAATCTAATCAGAATGATTCCAATGAAAAGTCACATTTGACCTCAGCTTCCTCCACTGGGGTAGACAATGGAAACTCAGTCTGGCCCTCAATTTCAGAGTGGCAGTTAGGGCCGAAATGTCCAGGAGACATGCGTACATGGATTATATACAATGAAATGGGGCCTTTAAATTTGTTTTTTGTTTCTTTTTTATCCCCATAGGGAAAGCAGAAACTTTCCTTAATAATCAGAAAATCTGCTTAGCAATTCAAAAGAGCATTATAGGATCACATTTCAGATATAATGGTTTAAACTACGGTAAATAAGCCAGAAAACAAGGGCCGCAAAGTGAAACAAGAGAAATCAGATAATAAAAGTTAATCTCCTTAGATCATTAACTGAAAAATAAAATAAAAGAGATAAACAAAAAGGCAGGCTTACACAAGAGCATATAGAATCATCTCATTTGGGTTAAAAAACTGCATATGTGTATATATGGATTTCTTAAGCTGTGGGGATGTATGTGATATATATATATGTGTGTGTGCGTATATATCAATATATATGGGACTCAGGTGACTCTAGTGGTAAAGAGCCTGCCTGTCAGTGCAGGAGACACTGCAGACGTGAGTTCGATCTCCGGATCAGGAAAATGCCTTAGAGAAAGGCATGGCAACTGACTCCATTATGCTTGCCTGAAGAATCCCATGGACAAGGGAGCCTGGAAGGCTATAGTCCACAGAGTTGTATGCAGTTGGACACAACTGAAGCAACTTAGCATGCATGCATAAATATCGATATGCATTTTTAATATATGGGAAAATGTATGCTACATTATCACCAGTGGTTAGCTCTGGGGAGTAGAAATACAATTGTTACAGGTTGAATCATTGTGTCCCCTGCAAAAATGTTGAAATTCTAACCCCCAAGGCCTCAGAATGTACCCTTATCTAGAAATAGAGTCTCTCCACGTGTAGTTAGGTAAGAAGTGAAGAAGCCACTGCCACTGTAAGGAGGTATGGTTCAATCTCTGGTTGACAACTTTGGACAAGGCCATGGAGCATACTGAATGAAAGAATTATAAAAATCATGCCTGGTCAAAGGAACACTGAGATACCAGCAACACAGCTCACAGAACTTGTCTCTACCTCCCTTGGTCACATTGTTGACTGGTTCGTCACTATGTCTTGCCCTCTGTTAAATCCCCCAACTACTGCCAATGTGCCTGTCGATCTGCTCATTCTCTTCCATCGGGCAAGCCCTATCCATCCTCAGTCCCACAGCCCCAGGGCCCTGCCCTCCATAGGACATCCTTTTATTTATTCATTCATTCATCACTGACTGACCACTATTGTGGTCCGGGCAATGGGCTGGAAATGTAAAACTAAGACCCATCCTTGCCTACACAGATTTCGAGGTCTAGTGGAGAAGAAAGATAAGAAATGGAAAATTCTTTAGCATGTGGGCAGTGCTTAATGTGGAGAGTCTTGTGTGGCTTGGGGAGAGCAGGTAGTCAGGTCCAGACTTGGAAGGAACTGGGGAGCTAGGGAAGAAGGCAAACTTTGAAGCACATGAAAGAACCAGTTCAACAAAATGAGGAAGTAAGACTGCTGATCCACAAACGCAAGAGCTTAATAGTGTTAGTCACTCAGTTGTGTGTTGACTCAGTTGTGTGTTGACTCTGTGACCCCATGGACTGCAGCCCACCAGGTTCCTCTGTCCATGGGATTCTCCTGGCAAGAATACTGTTGGAAAAACCTTGGGATGCACATGGGAAGCAACGATGCTGGGGTGGGAATCGGGGGACCCATTGTGCATGAAGAGTCAGAGGTCAAAGATGAGAGCTCTAAGCCCGACTGTTCAGGCTTGAGGAAAATACTGCAGAAGGTCAGCACGGTTGGGTTATATGATCAGAATCCTCGTGTGTAAAGGGGACCCTAGGAATGGTATTGGGAATTATGTGGAAAAAGCAAGAATGCAGACAGATGGGATCATTAAGAGGTCAGAGTGAGGACCCTGTATAAGAACATCAGGGAGGTGGGGAGAGGATGGATGGGAAAGGGTAGAGGCAGCAGAGTGGATGAGGACGGTCCGTTCTAGAGCCCATCCCAGGTGTGAATCCTAGTGCTGCGATTTTTGTGATGATTCGGGTTGACAAAGCTATTTAACCTGTTTTATGTGCCTGAGTTTCCTCACCTATAAACAACAGTTAGGGGACTTCCCTCATGGCTCAGCAGTAGAGAATCCACCTGCCAATGCAGGAGACACAGGTTCAATCCCTGGGTCAGGAAGAGCCTATGTGCCCACAAGTCAATAAGCTCATGTACCACAACTATTGAGTCTGTGCTCCAGATCCCAGGAGCTGCAACTACTGAGCCCACAAGTCGTAACTACTGAAGTCTGTGCCCCAGAGCCTGTGCTCTGCAACAAGAGACGCCAAGGCAACTAGAAAGCAGTGCCCACTCACTGCAACTAGAGAAAAAAGCTTCCACAGCCAAAAATAAATACAAATAAAATTATTTACAAAGGTTTCTCCTCTTTAAAAAAAAATGAAAACAGTTATAAGTTTTACCTTGGTAGGCTGTGAATATTACATATGTCAAATGCTAAGAAATTGTATGGCATGTATTGTTGTTGCTGTTTAGTCGCTAAGTCATGTCTGACTCTTTCAGGACCCCATGGGCTGTAGCCCGCCAGGTTCCTCTGTCCATGGGATTTCCCAGGCAAGATGGAATAGGTTGTCTTCACCACTGAGCCACCTGGGAAGCCCGTGGCATGTATTACGCATTCATAAATGTTAGTGTTCCTACACATACACACACACAATCACACCATGCATATATGAGTCAATAGGCTTTGTATTCCCTTGTGAATACACATGGGAAATGAGAGATAAGGAATGACACTAATGCCATTCTGGGCTCACCTGGGTACTAGTGCTGACTTGTCCTACCGCACTGTGCCAAGCTGACTTCATTCAGGTCTTTTCTTAAACATGGCTCCCTCAGGAAGTCCTCCAGACTGCTCACATCTGGATTAATTCATCTTCTGGCCATGGCACTGACCTGTCCAAATGCTCCACTGGACTAAAAGTTTCAAGAGAACAGGGAGCAAGTCCATGGAGCACCTTACTGTATTCCTAGCTCTTCACATAGCACTACTACTGAATATATTTATAATGAGTATGAGTGAGAGGTTGGTTAGTCCAGAAGCAGGGGAGATGATGAGATTGGGTTTGAACGTGTCCAGCTTGAGGTGTCTGTAGGACATTCAACTAAAGTTACCTCATAGACAGCTGGTTACGGCTGGATGAAGCTCAAGGGCGTGTGTCTAGACTGCAAATAGGCAGTCTGTGCAAGGTAACAGACTAGTGAAAGGGCACAGGAAGAAGGAGTAGACATGTCAGAAGAGACTTAGCTGCAATGGGTTGGTCTGACATCTTTGCCCTCTGAGGTATTGCCCTAACATCTGAGAAAACAGACAGGAAATCTCTTAGAAATGATGAGGGTTGTCCCAAATTCTTTTTGTAGGTGAAACTCTCTTGGGTCCCCTCAAAAAATACCATGTGGGCAGCCATATATCCACATATACATCCGCCTATCTCTAATACTGACTGAGTGCTTACTATGCACCGGGGACTATTCCAAACCATGTATTGTCTCACGGAATCCTCACAACAATAATGGGAGGCAGGCCTAATCATCAGTCCCATTTCACAAATGTGGAAACTGAGGTACAGAGCTCCAGTCTGTGTAGCTTCCTCTTAAATCATAATGGGAACTCTCTAGAGACATCAGAAAACCAGTCTAGTCACTGAAGCTAGCTGTCCAGTGCATGAAGAGCGTCTCCAAGTTGACGAAGCCCACCTGGTTTGTATAAAAGGTCTAGCAGGTTTTATCCTTCCAGAGCAAGCCCCTATTACCCCCCTTAAAAGAGATGCCGCTTCCTGACATTGTTCACTGCCAGGGCTTCTCTGGCACTCATTCCTGGCAGCTGATCGAACACATTAAATCAGCCCAGAGGAATAAGTCAAACTCTATTAGTCACTCTGTAAAAATGCTAAGTCTATTTATTTATTATGAGTTATGCATAAACATCAGGAACAGACTCTATAATTTAATACTACCTGCAATGATTCCTGAAAGTGACAGTATTTTACCACTATGATCTGATTAATTGACCTGTTCAAACAGAGCTCTGAACCAAACATAACTTCCCTTTGACAGAAGTGTATTCTTCATCTTCATCTAAAGGCAGACTTTTTGACTCAAAACAGTTCATCACAGGGACCCAATTAACAACATCTGAGATAATTCATATGTTCCACTAAAGAAATACTTATAAGCTCCTAATATTTCCTTAATGTATATACACACAACAAAGCACATACTTCATGATTTCAACTACGTAAAGTCTGAAAATACACAAATAGAACTACATGGGGTGAAAAGACAGGACAACGGTTTTTCTTGGTGGCAGAGGTGTGGAGACTCAAGACCTGAGCTGAAGCCAGAGCAGGCCGTTGAGGGACCGGGTGGCTTCCAGTACTGGCTTCATGACTGTGGTTACTTTCTGACAATGCTTCATAACAACATTGTATTTATATATGTGATACTTTACTAAAATGTTTGCCAAAAATTAAGAGGAAAACAAAAGAAATGTATACTTAAGTAGCAACGTCACCTATCTCTAATACTGACTGAGTGCTTACTATGCACCGGGGACTATTCCAAACCATGTATTGTCTCACGCAATCCTCACAACAATAATGGGAGGCAGGCCTAATCATCAGTCCCATTTCACAAATGTGGAAACTGAGGTACAGAGCTCCAGTCTGTGTAGCTTCCTCTTAAATCATAATGGGAACTCTCTAGAGACATCAGAAAACCAGTCTAGTCACTGAAGCTAGCTGTCCAGTGCATGAAGAGCGTCTCCAAGTTGACGAAGCCCACCTGGTTTGTATAAAAGGTCTAGCAGGTTTTATCCTTCCAGAGCAAGCCCCTATTACCCCCCTTAAAAGAGATGCCGCTTCCTGACATTGTTCACTGCCAGGGCTTCTCTGGCACTCATTCCTGGCAGCTGATCGAACACATTAAATCAGCCCAGAGGAATAAGTCAAACTCTATTAGTCACTCTGTAAAAATGCTAAGTCTATTTATTTATTATGAGTTATGCATAAACATCAGGAACAGACTCTATAATTTAATACTACCTGCAATGATTCCTGAAAGTGACAGTATTTTACCACTATGATCTGATTAATTGACCTGTTCAAACAGAGCTCTGAACCAAACATAACTTCCCTTTGACAGAAGTGTATTCTTCATCTTCATCTAAAGGCAGACTTTTTGACTCAAAACAGTTCATCACAGGGACCCAATTAACAACATCTGAGATAATTCATATGTTCCACTAAAGAAATACTTATAAGCTCCTAATATTTCCTTAATGTATATACACACAACAAAGCACATACTTCATGATTTCAACTACGTAAAGTCTGAAAATACACAAATAGAACTACATGGGGTGAAAAGACAGGACAACGGTTTTTCTTGGTGGCAGAGGTGTGGAGACTCAAGACCTGAGCTGAAGCCAGAGCAGGCCGTTGAGGGACCGGGTGGCTTCCAGTACTGGCTTCATGACTGTGGTTACTTTCTGACAATGCTTCATAACAACATTGTATTTATATATGTGATACTTTACTAAAATGTTTGCCAAAAATTAAGAGGAAAACAAAAGAAATGTATACTTAAGTAGCAACGTCACCCAGGCATTTAACTACAAATGATGCTATCCCAACTCTTCCACATTCAAGATACATTTAGATGGGCAAGTCACATTAAACGAGCCTTGGCGTGAACAAGCTAGAACTGGAAAAGGACATCTGGCAGTTCAGAGATTAAAGGGATATTTAATTCATAAAACAAAAAGAGGATTCCATTAAACAATAGCATATCAGAGAACATGAAAAAACATTCAGTAAAACACTGATGTGACTGTCAAAAAACAGAGTGCATATATGTGTATCCATAGTTGAATCACTTTGCTACACGCCTGAAACTAATATAACATTATAAATCAACTAGACTGCAAAAACGTTTTTTTAAAAAGAGCCTTGATTTACTCACTTATAAAATAAGAATAACATGCACATGATAGATGGATTAAATATGAATAAATATATAATCAATATATATACATGTTTACATATAGAAACAATGTATACACAGAATCTGTCAACTTGTAACTTGCTATGCAAATTAAGCATTATTAATATTATTATTCATTGGAAGGACTGATGCTGAAGCTGAAGCTCCAATACTTTGGCCACCTGATATGAAGAGCTGACTCACTGGAAAAGACTCTGATGCTGTGAAAGACGGAGGGCAAAAGGAGTGACAGAGGATGAGATGGTCAGAAGGCATCACTGACATGAATTTGAGCCAAGTCCAGGAGATGGTGAAAGACAGAGCAGCCTGGTGTGCTGCCGTCCATGGGTCACAAAGAGTCAGATACAACTTAACAACTGAACAATGACAAACAAAAAAAAAAAAGATTATTATAATTATTGCACAATCCTTGCTTTTAACAATAAAACACGTCACTCTTTTTGACAGAATCTGGGCAGAGAAGTCAATATTTTGATTTTTTTTTAATTTTGTATCTAGTTCATCCACATAGTAGTAATAATAAGAGAGTAAAACTAATTACTTACCACAATTTTGTTGTTAGTCTATAAATCCTGAAAGCCCATTGCCCATGACGTTTCCAGGGAGGGCCAGCCTTTTTCCTGAATGACTTAGCAGCCTCTTACACAGAACTCTTCCAGACCTCTTCCTCAAGCCCTGAACTAGAATTCAAACAGGAGCCATTCCTTTGAGTGACAACAGAGAACAACACTACTTGCAAGGCTATTCTTTGGAAGAGAGAATTTAGTAGACCATTCTCAGTCACTAACACCTTTTCTTAAATGATTCAGTTTTCCAGTCTCTCACTGCAGAAGCGGCATCCCGGGGGAAATTAGACAGGAAAAGAGGGTTTAAAGTTCAGAAGGTCAGCTGCTCCCCCTTTGTCTACTGGGTGCTTAGGGACAGATATCTTGTTCTTAGGACCCCAGTGCCAACGGAGCCGTATACAGTTCTAAGGGTAAACACTGGCAACTCCTAGGATATTTTTTCCCAGCAGAAAAAATATATATACCACGATTTATGTGACTTAATTATTTTCCAAATTATCTCCAATAACTCCCAGGTGATGTCAATGCAAATGGTGCGGAAAGACCGGTTCACCTTAAAGGTATATAAATGTGTCCGGGATACATGATTCTGAGAGATCTCACAGTCAAATCATTTACATTCAGCACCATTAATGCCCGCAAACGCTTGAAAAGCATTATTAATATTATTATTCATTGAAGGACTGATGCTGAAGCTGAAGCTCCAATACTTTGGCCACCTGATATGAAGAGCTGACTCACTGGAAAAGACTCTGATGCTGTGAAAGACGGAGGGCAAAAGGAGTGACAGAGGATGAGATGGTCAGAAGGCATCACTGACATGAATTTGAGCCAAGTCCAGGAGATGGTGAAAGACAGAGCAGCCTGGTGTGCTGCCGTCCATGGGTCACAAAGAGTCAGATACAACTTAACAACTGAACAATGACAAACAAAAAAAAAAAGATTATTATAATTATTGCACAATCCTTGCTTTTAACAATAAAACACGTCACTCTTTTTGACAGAATCTGGGCAGAGAAGTCAATATTTTGATTTTTTTTTAATTTTGTATCTAGTTCATCCACATAGTAGTAATAATAAGAGAGTAAAACTAATTACTTACCACAATTTTGTTGTTAGTCTATAAATCCTGAAAGCCCATTGCCCATGACGTTTCCAGGGAGGGCCAGCCTTTTTCCTGAATGACTTAGCAGCCTCTTACACAGAACTCTTCCAGACCTCTTCCTCAAGCCCTGAACTAGAATTCAAACAGGAGCCATTCCTTTGAGTGACAACAGAGAACAACACTACTTGCAAGGCTATTCTTTGGAAGAGAGAATTTAGTAGACCATTCTCAGTCACTAACACCTTTTCTTAAATGATTCAGTTTTCCAGTCTCTCACTGCAGAAGCGGCATCCCGGGGGAAATTAGACAGGAAAAGAGGGTTTAAAGTTCAGAAGGTCAGCTGCTCCCCCTTTGTCTACTGGGTGCTTAGGGACAGATATCTTGTTCTTAGGACCCCAGTGCCAACGGAGCCGTATACAGTTCTAAGGGTAAACACTGGCAACTCCTAGGATATTTTTTCCCAGCAGAAAAAAAATATATACCACGATTTATGTGACTTAATTATTTTCCAAATTATCTCCAATAACTCCCAGGTGATGTCAATGCAAATGGTGCGGGAAAGACCGGTTCACCTTAAAGGTATATAAATGTGTCCGGGATACATGATTCTGAGAGATCTCACAGTCAAATCATTTACATTCAGCACCATTAATGCCCGCAAACGACTGTGAATATGTGTCAGGCACTGAGGGCAATGTTGAAGAAATTCAGTGAGCCCCTGCCCTCACTGGGCTTACAGTGTAGAGGAGACTGTAAAAGGGCTTCATGGTCAGTTAAGTGTGGTAAATGCTACATCCACGATGCCCTTATCGGAGACTGGCAGTGTTCATTAGGAGTAAACACACCTGTTCTCTTTCTCAATCTCGCCGGATGCCTTTAGCACGGCAAACACAGAACTTCTCTGGAACCCTGAGAAACAGCCATGTGGATTAAAACTGCTCCCAGAATTATCAGCCAGTAGGAAAGACGGTGGCAGAAAGGCTTACACAGAGAAAAAGGAGACATGCCTGAGTAACTTGGTGAATTTCGGTCTCTGTTCTACTAAATCCTCCCACATGAAAAAGTTGGAATTTAACTGGCTTCCCAAGGACAGGCTTGCCCCAAGTTCACCTACAGTACAGAGTGATTATGTCTCTCCCTTGGACCTGCTAGAATGAAGCAAGAATCTGGAGGAGGAGGCTTACAGAGGAAGAGAAAAGTCTCCAGACGAACGTGGCCCATTTCAGGATTTCACCTAAAACGGGTCTGGTGACCAGTGAGCAGCCACTAACCTCCAGGGTTCTAGGACCAATCGCCTCCCATCAAACAGACGGTGCAGAAATTTACGTTCTCATCTGCTAAAAGCTAGCTGATGACTTCAAATGTGCGGATAAGTCTTATAAAAGGAAAAGAGCTCGTCATTCACTAGGAAAGGAAGGGGTTTCAGAAGGTCAGCTGCTCCCCTTTGTCTACTGGGTGCTTAGGGACAGATATCTTGTTCTTAGGACCCCAGTGCCAACGGAGCCGTATACAGTTCTAAGGGTAAACACTGGCAACTCCTAGGATATTTTTTCCCAGCAGAAAAAATATATATACCACGATTTATGTGACTTAATTATTTTCCAAATTATCTCCAATAACTCCCAGGTGATGTCAATGCAAATGGTGCGGGAAAGACCGGTTCACCTTAAAGGTATATAAATGTGTCCGGGATACATGATTCTGAGAGATCTCACAGTCAAATCATTTACATTCAGCACCATTAATGCCCGCAAACGACTGTGAATATGTGTCAGGCACTGAGGGCAATGTTGAAGAAATTCAGTGAGCCCCTGCCCTCACTGGGCTTACAGTGTAGAGGAGACTGTAAAGGGCTTCATGGTCAGTTAAGTGTGGTAAATGCTACATCCACGATGCCCTTATCGGAGACTGGCAGTGTTCATTAGGAGTAAACACACCTGTTCTCTTTCTCAATCTCGCCGGATGCCTTTAGCACGGCAAACACAGAACTTCTCTGGAACCCTGAGAAACAGCCATGTGGATTAAAACTGCTCCCAGAATTATCAGCCAGTAGGAAAGACGGTGGCAGAAAGGCTTACACAGAGAAAAAGGAGACATGCCTGAGTAACTTGGTGAATTTCAGTCTCTGTTCTACTAAATCCTCCCACATGAAAAAGTTGGAATTTAACTGGCTTCCCAAGGACAGGCTTGCCCCAAGTTCACCTACAGTACAGAGTGATTATGTCTCTCCCTTGGACCTGCTAGAATGAAGCAAGAATCTGGAGGAGGAGGCTTACAGAGGAAGAGAAAAGTCTCCAGACGAACGTGGCCCATTTCAGGATTTCACCTAAAACGGGTCTGGTGACCAGTGAGCAGCCACTAACCTCCAGGGTTCTAGGACCTAATACGCCTCCCATCAAACAGACGGTGCAGAAATTTACGTTCTCATCTGCTAAAAGCTAGCTGATGACTTCAAATGTGCGGATAAGTCTTATAAAAGGAAAAGAGCTCGTCATTCACTAGGAAAGAGGTATTTTCTTACTTAAGAGCAATTCCATGATCCCTCATTGTTCTACCTGGGTGTTTTTTCTACCTAAAAAAAAGCCTCCGGGGCTTCCCTGGTGGTCCAGTGGGTAAGGACACCGCCTTGCAGTGCAAGGGGCGCCGGTTCAAGCCCTGGCCTGGGAAGATCCCACGTGCCGCGGAGCAGCTGGACCCATGTGTCCAATTACCGAGCAGGAGCTCTGGAGCGCATGCGCCCAGAGTCAGTGCTCTGCGACAACAGAGGCCACTGTGATGGGAGGCCCACACGGGCCAAAGAACAAAGATGGATGAAAAAGACAAATGAAAGACCAATAGAAGTGGCCCACCTGCTCCCCTCCCTCCGCACCCACCCCCACCAAAAAAAAAAAAAGCCTTAGTCACCATCTCTAGCCTAGTGCTGAGGAAACCTGATTGCATCCACCTATGTGTGAAATGAATTCAGTGAGTCTCGACCAGCATTTTGCTCTAAATGAGATAGATGGAATGAAAGGAATTAGAGGATATCAGACACAGCAAGAGTGATTACTTTTTCATAAACGTTTAACTTACATTCAGACATCTATTCTCATTTCGTAACATAGTGTGCATATACATTGTGTTATAACATAAAATATATTTCTTCAAGTTGTAACCAGAAACATTTAACCACCAGTGATGCAGCCAAATGCCCTCATTTTACGTATGAGTCCACTGAAGCCCAGAGAGGTTAAGTAATTTGCCCAAAGACACACAGCTAATAAGAGCTATACTTAAAAATCTAGCAACTCTGATGCCTTGGTCAATGTTTTTGGCATTCTGCCAGCTAACCCTGTTCAAAAACAAATTACACCTCATGTCTACTTTTTAAGATTTCTATCTATAAGGTTCGTTCAAAGATGTCTTTTCAATAATGCTCAGCTCATTGCCTTAAACAAAACTCTAAATAAAATAAAGTAATATTGACCTCTGCTGAGATCTATGCCAGACAGACATGAAGCCTCAGGCAAAACCTGAAAGTGTTTAATGCTTGGCTTGTAAACTTCCTGACTAAATATGACAGAAGAGAACATAGCCAGAAGTGCTGTAAAATTCCTATTAAACAAAGCTTCTCTCAAGTTGGTACTGCTTACAATGATCTAATTTTCTTGTCAGCAGAGATAAGATGATTTTTTTTTTCAAAGAAGAAGGAAAAGATTACTTCAGCAGCAACAGCAACCTTATCCCTCAACCAATGAGAGCTTCTTAGACATAATAACAGTGGGATCCTTAAGATTTCTAATAGCCTTTAAATTGTACAAAACTCTCTCAAGGGTAGCGCTCCCCAGGTAGTGCAGTGGTAAAGAATCTGCCTGCCAATGCAGGGGACTCGTAAGACTCAGGTTCGAGCCCTGGGTCAGGAAGAATCCCTGGAGAAGGAATTGGCAACCCACTCCAGTATTCTTGCCTGGGAAACTCCACGGACAAGAGGAGCCTGCAGGCTACAGTCCAGGGGGTCCCAAAGAGTGAAAAGCGACTGAGAACACACGCAGTACAGCTCTAGAGGGCTTTGAGTCAGCAATAAAAACCTAAAAACAGTGTTTTCAGTGAAAAAGTGGGTAGAGAAGAGGAGAAAAGTGGATGCAGGGGGTTGCAGGTAAAGAAGCAACAGTTAGAAGTTCTGGAACAATGAACTGGCTTCAAATTGGGAAAGGCGTCCGTCAAGGCTGTATATTGTCGCCCTGCTTATTTAACTTCATGCAAGAGTACATCCTGTGAAATGCTGGGCTGGTTGAAGCACAAGCTGGAATCAAGACTGCCAGGAGAAAGATCAACAGCCTCAGAACATGCAGATGATACCACTCTAATGGTGAAAGGAAACTGAAGAGGAACTATAGAGCCTCTTGATGAGGCTGAAAATGGAGACCGAAAAAGCTGGCTTAAAACTAAACATTCAGCAGCGGGTGAGGCCGCCAGATGAGCCAGTTCCTCTGGGCCACCTCCCCGCGGGGCTCTCTCAGTGAGTGGTTCCCAGCTTCTGAGCCACGGCACAGTCCATCACTGCAGTGGTGAGATTCTGGAAATTGGAGTTTATAGACAGCAACCACAAGGGCTCTCACCTTGAATCAAAGACACCATTGAGGCAGTCAATGGTGACTGGCAGTCATTGGCAGTCAATGATTGAAGTCACCATTCAATCAGGTTTTGCTGTCTGCGGAAGGAAAACATTGCTCCTTTAACCTTGAATCAGAAGACTTAAACCCTTGGAGGCAGATTTTTTTCAAAGAAGAAGGAAAAGATTACTTCAGCAGCAACAGCAACCTTATCCCTCAACCAATGAGAGCTTCTTAGACATAATAACAGTGGGATCCTTAAGATTTCTAATAGCCTTTAAATTGTACAAAACTCTCTCAAGGGTAGCGCTCCCCAGGTAGTGCAGTGGTAAAGAATCTGCCTGCCAATGCAGGGGACTCGTAAGACTCAGGTTCGAGCCCTGGGTCAGGAAGAATCCCTGGAGAAGGAATTGGCAACCCACTCCAGTATTCTTGCCTGGGAAACTCCACGGACAAGAGGAGCCTGCAGGCTACAGTCCAGGGGGTCCCAAAGAGTGAAAAGCGACTGAGAACACACGCAGTACAGCTCTAGAGGGCTTTGAGTCAGCAATAAAAACCTAAAAACAGTGTTTTCAGTGAAAAAGTGGGTAGAGAAGAGGAGAAAAGTGGATGCAGGGGGTTGCAGGTAAAGAAGCAACAGTTAGAAGTTCTGGAACAATGAACTGGCTTCAAATTGGGAAAGGCGTCCGTCAAGGCTGTATATTGTCGCCCTGCTTATTTAACTTCATGCAAGAGTACATCCTGTGAAATGCTGGGCTGGTTGAAGCACAAGCTGGAATCAAGACTGCCAGGAGAAAGATCAACAGCCTCAGAACATGCAGATGATACCACTCTAATGGTGAAAGGAAACTGAAGAGGAACTATAGAGCCTCTTGATGAGGCTGAAAATGGAGACCGAAAAAGCTGGCTTAAAACTAAACATTCAGCAGCGGGTGAGGCCGCCAGATGAGCCAGTTCCTCTGGGCCACCTCCCCGCGGGGCTCTCTCAGTGAGTGGTTCCCAGCTTCTGAGCCACGGCACAGTCCATCACTGCAGTGGTGAGATTCTGGAAATTGGAGTTTATAGACAGCAACCACAAGGGCTCTCACCTTGAATCAAAGACACCATTGAGGCAGTCAATGGTGACTGGCAGTCATTGGCAGTCAATGATTGAAGTCACCATTCAATCAGGTTTTGCTGTCTGCGGAAGGAAAACATTCAGAAAAACTTCACCTGGAGAAGTGTGTCATGAATCTGGGCCAGATATGACTTCTCCTTGGGGATCACAGAATTGATCCATTTAAACTAGGCATTCAGGAGAAGATGCCATCTAGAGAATTCCTTCCTCTTGACCTCATGTTCTCCGCTCAGAAATACAGTCGAAGTGCTCCGTATCTGATTCCGCACCCACAGGCAGATTCAATCAACTGAGGACTAAAAATACACAGGAAAAAATTTTCAAAACCTGCAACAGTTTATATAGCATTTACTTTGTATTAGATCTCATAAGTAATTTAAAGATAGTTTAACATTGTGATGCTGGAAAAGACTTCAGAGTCCCTTGGACTGTAAGGAGATCAAACCAGTCAAACCTAAAGGAAATTGACCCTGAACACTCATTGGAAGGACTGATGCTGAAGCTGAAACTCCAATACTTGGGCCACTTGATGCGAAGAAAGAACTCACTGGAAAAGACCCTGATGCTGGGAAAGATTGAGGGTAGGAGGAGAAGAGGGCGACAGAGGATAAGATGGTTAAAAAGCATCACTGACTCAATGGACATGAATCTGAGCAAATTCTGGGAGACAGTGAAAGAAAGGGGAGCCTGGTGAGCTGCAGTCCATGGGGTCACAGAGTCTGACAAGAAACGTACTGACTGAACAACGAACAACAAGGACTGATTTCTATCCTACTTAACACACGCAATTTCCGAATTAGAGACTAAGTAACAACAACAAAGATGTCTTAAAGTACATGGGAGGATGTGCTATAGATTAGAGACAAACACGACCATTTCATATAAGGGACTTGAGCAGGGCCGAAAAAAAGCTGGCTTAAAACTAAATTCGGGCGGTGAGGCCGCCAGATGAGCCAGTTCCTCTGGGCCACCGGCTCTCTCAGTGAGTGGTTCCCAGCTTCTGAGCCACGGCACAGTCCATCACTGCAGTGGTGAGATTCTGGAAATTGGAGTTTATAGACAGCAACCACAAGGGCTCTCACCTTGAATCAAAGACACCATTGAGGCAGTCAATGGTGACTGGCAGTCATTGGCAGTCAATGATTGAAGTCACCATTCAATCAGGTTTTGCTGTCTGCGGAAGGAAAACATTCAGAAAAACTTCACCTGGAGAAGTGTGTCATGAATCTGGGCCAGATATGACTTCTCCTTGGGGATCACAGAATTGATCCATTTAAACTAGGCATTCAGGAGAAGATGCCATCTAGAGAATTCCTTCCTCTTGACCTCATGTTCTCCGCTCAGAAATACAGTCGAAGTGCTCCGTATCTGATTCCGCACCCACAGGCAGATTCAATCAACTGAGGACTAAAAATACACAGGAAAAAATTTTCAAAACCTGCAACAGTTTATATAGCATTTACTTTGTATTAGATCTCATAAGTAATTTAAAGATAGTTTAACATTGTGATGCTGGAAAAGACTTCAGAGTCCCTTGGACTGTAAGGAGATCAAACCAGTCAAACCTAAAGGAAATTGACCCTGAACACTCATTGGAAGGACTGATGCTGAAGCTGAAACTCCAATACTTGGGCCACTTGATGCGAAGAAAGAACTCACTGGAAAAGACCCTGATGCTGGGAAAGATTGAGGGTAGGAGGAGAAGAGGGCGACAGAGGATAAGATGGTTAAAAAGCATCACTGACTCAATGGACATGAATCTGAGCAAATTCTGGGAGACAGTGAAAGAAAGGGGAGCCTGGTGAGCTGCAGTCCATGGGGTCACAGAGTCTGACAAGAAACGTACTGACTGAACAACGAACAACAAGGACTGATTTCTATCCTACTTAACACACGCAATTTCCGAATTAGAGACTAAGTAACAACAACAAAGATGTCTTAAAGTACATGGGAGGATGTGCTATAGATTAGAGACAAACACGACCATTTCATATAAGGGACTTGAGCATCTTCAGATTTTAGTATGTGGAGGTCGGTGTGCCTGACTATACATCCCTGTCTCCCCGAATCCAGCCAGAGTGGAAAGAACAGCAGCAGACCTTATGGGTTGATGGGAGTGAGTGTTTAAAGATTTTCTAGGAAGGAAAAGTTTCTTACTTTCTAAGTTCCTCTGCTTTCTCTGTACTTTGCCTACTCATCTATATATTTGGTTGAAAAAAAGCCAGTTTTGTTACTCTGACAAAATGTAACCAAAAGACCATAAAATCATTGTTGCCCTGACCAAAAAAAAAAAAAACCTCAACATTCAAAAAACTAAGATCATGGCATCCAGTCCCATTACTTCATGGAAAATATATGGGGAAAAAAGTGGAAACAGTGACAGATTTTGTTTCCTTGGGCTCCAAAATTACTGAAGACAGTGACTGCCACGGTGATGAAATTAAAAAGACACTTGCTCCTTGGAAAGTTATAACAAACCTGGACAGCATATTAAAAAACAGAGACATCTCTTTGCCAAAAAAGGTTTGTAAAGTCGAAGCTATGGTTTTCCAGTAGTCATGTGTGGACCTGAGAGTTGGACCACAAAGAAGGCTGAGCCCCGAATAATTGATGCTTTCAAGTTGAGCTGCTGGGAGGAGACTCCTGAGAGTCCCCTGGACTACAAGGAGATAAAACCAGTCAATCCTACAGATTCACTGGAAGGACTGATACTGAAGCTGAAGCTCCAGGACTTTGGCCACCTGATGTGAAGAGTCGACTCACTGGAAAAGCCCCTGACGCTGGGAGAGATGGAGGGCAAAAAGAGAAGGGGGCAACGGAGGATGAGATGGCGGGATGGCATCACCGACTCAATGGACATGAGTTTGAGCAAACTCCAGGAGACAGTGAAGGACAGGGGAGCCTGGGGTGTTGCAGTCCATGAGGTTGCAAACAGTCGGACACGACTTAGCCACAGAACATTTTTATTTTATATTTTTGCTACTCAGCATGTGGGATCTTAGTTCCCCAACCAGGGATCGAACCCACATGCCTTGCAGTGGAAGGGCAGTCTTAACTACTGGACCTCTAGGGAAGTCCCTCTTCTTCTTTTTTAAATCTTTTACAAATAATTATGCAAGGAACTTCAAGCCACTTAAATTGATCTCTAAGCTGGCAAAAAAAAATTTACACTCATGGTTTTGAAAACAATTCTCTAAAACAATAATGGGCACATTGGGAAGTGCATGCTGACAGGTATTGCAAAGACAACTTTTATTTTTTGTTTTGTTTTTCCCCCAGGGCAATTTTGCCAGCCATCATTTTTCTTGAACGTTTTCTCTCCCCTGAGGTGCTCTACATATATGCTGTAGTCAGAAAACGAAACAGATGCAATTCAAAATATACGTAAGGCAGAATATGGACAGAATAGATTTTATAGTGTCCCATGGTACTAGCTTGAGTACTGGGAAAGTTTTTCACTGAAATACCTCAGTCCTCTGAGTGTATGTTATATTCAGATAAATAAAGAATTATCAGTATCCATTCTATACCTAGCTTGTGGGCCCACAGAGCAACTGGGTTAATTGGTATGGCAGAATGAACTCTAATGAATTATTCATTAGGCTCTGACACAGCACCCATGATGTCAGGTCCTGGCTTACCAACATTTTTCTTTCAACATTCATATTTCTTTTTCTGTTTGTTACTAAGCTCTCCTTTTTCCATTAAAAAATAGTACATGCTCATAATAACAATAATTGTGACTATACTATTTATTAAAGGCTTTCTTTGTGTCTGCCACTATCCTAATTGCTTTCCATATTCTAACTCAATGTTCACAAGTTGATAAAGTAGATGAGGGTAAGATCTAATCTAAGAAGGCAAAGATTTTTGTCTGTTTCCTTCACTGCTTTATCATTGTGGATAGTTTCTGGCTTACAGTAGATGTTCAGTAAATGTCCTCAGTATACAGTTGAGAAAAGTGAGGCATAGAGAAATCTCTTGTCTAAGGTCAAACAGGTAGGAAATAGCAAAGCCCAGATGTAAAACAAGTGTGGCTTGCAGTGTTATTCGTTTCTATGCAGTTATTCTTTGTGCAATGTTTTTCAAAGCATCCATTTTTAATCGGATTTTTCCAACTTAAAATTTATTTACATGGAAAAGTTTTAAAATTCTGAAAATACACAGTTAAAACAATAAATATCACAATATATAACTAATTGAATGATAACCACTGTTAATGTTTTGGAGCGTTTTACAATCTCTGATAAATCTCTATGAATCTAGTTACTAGATTAAAGGACATGGTCTCCAATGGAACTTCCCTGGTGGCTCAGTGGTTAAGAATCTGTCTTACAATGCAGAAGATGCAGGTTCCATCCCTGGTCAGGGAACTAAGATCCCACATGCCACAGAGCAACCAAAAGCGCCAGACAGCGAACATAAAGAAAGAGAAATAAACACCCAAAGAGACTACCCAAGCTACTAAACTTGATTTTTGTGTTCCTCTCTGCTTTTTCATGAAACAGACCTGGCTATATACACCTTCCAATATCTAAAGCTTGATTTTTCTCTTTTCAATATTTTCAGGAAGTACTTCATTTACTCCAAACAGCTTCATGGCTGAAAACAATTTGAACACTGGGACCAACAATTATAGGCAAATGTATTAATTCTAGATTGGCTGGCAGATCACGAAGAACCTGGATGCATGATTACACAGCTCTTCCAATTATTCTAGTCAGGGGCAAGATGTTCCAATGTTTGGATAATTGAGAGGAATGATTCCAAATTACTGGACAATCTCAAAGATTCTAAATCTGTTTTAGCAAAGGAAATAGTAACAGCCAACATTCTCAGCTGAGTGGTGGCAATCCTTTGTAGTAAAAAACAGAAGTCTGAGGAATATTTCCATGTTCGCTCTTAGCTAGCAACTCCTGGATAAAGGGCCTCTCTGACCCAGAGATGTATTTATTCCTCCCACCAAGTCCCCATGGGACAAATATCTGTCAATACAGCTCCAGCCTGACCTCCCCCAAGTGGAGCTTTAAAAATCAATAGCTCTGCTTCCTAGCTTCTTGAAGAGAGTGCTGAGAGTATTAAAACAGCCTATAAAAGATTAGAGATCAATTGTGTTATCACTTGTCAGCTGCCTGAGCTACATTTCACAACAATTTTGGTCATCCCTCCAACAGCCACTGAAAAAGTCCCCTGGATACACAAGCTTATGCTAACATCCATGGAATCAAGCAGCTTGAAAAGTCCTAGAATGAGAAGATAATGAGGACCCGCATCTCAAATGCTCCCCTACCTTCCCAGCTGTTAGCCTAGTGCACAGAGTCTCATCAATTACACACCAGGCATTGCCCAAGCAAAATGAAGACTGACATTCCAGGGAATCAATCAACTGTACATTTAATTTCACTTCTGAAATGCTCAGTTAAATGTGGCTGTACGTTCTTAAAGTCAAAAAAAAAAAAAAAGAGGGCTTCCCTGGTGGTCCAGTGGGTAAGGACACCGCCTTGCAGTGCAAGGGGCGCCAGTTCGATCCCTGGCCTGGGAAGATCCCACGTGCCGCAGAGCAGCTGGACCGATGTGTCCAATGACAGAGCTCTGGAGCGCATGTGTCCAGAGCTGGTGCTCTGTGATGACAGAGGCCACCGCGATGGGAGGCCCACACAGGCCAAAGAACAAAGATGGATGAAAATAGATAAATGAAAGACCAATAGAGGTGGCCCGCCCACCCACCTCCCTCCACCCCACTTCCCCAAAAAATTAATAAAATTTTAAAAAAAAGAAAAGAAAAGAAAATGAACCCAGACTTGACTAATGTTCCCAGCATGAGTCACATCTTCAAGCAGCAGATTTCCCAAGGGGGAGGAAGAGGACTGCATGTCACATAATTCCAAGAATTACTAATGAAAGTTTACCTTTCTTATTCTGTTAATTTATTTACTTCCATTATATTTTATCTTCTTCTGTATTTTGTCCTTCTGAATTCTTCTCACCACCAACTCTAATTTGAATCCCGATGGGATATTGGGTAAGGCATTCTTAAAGACAATCACCACTTAGCTGCCACTTTTGGGAGAAAGTGTTAGTCACTCAATCGTGTCTGACTCTTGGTGACCTCCCCAAGTGGAGCTTTAAAAATCAATAGCTCTGCTTCCTAGCTTCTTGAAGAGAGTGCTGAGAGTATTAAAACAGCCTATAAAAGATTAGAGATCAATTGTGTTATCACTTGTCAGCTGCCTGAGCTACATTTCACAACAATTTTGGTCATCCCTCCAACAGCCACTGAAAAAGTCCCCTGGATACACAAGCTTATGCTAACATCCATGGAATCAAGCAGCTTGAAAAGTCCTAGAATGAGAAGATAATGAGGACCCGCATCTCAAATGCTCCCCTACCTTCCCAGCTGTTAGCCTAGTGCACAGAGTCTCATCAATTACACACCAGGCATTGCCCAAGCAAAATGAAGACTGACATTCCAGGGAATCAATCAACTGTACATTTAATTTCACTTCTGAAATGCTCAGTTAAATGTGGCTGTACGTTCTTAAAGTCAAAAAAAAAAAAAAAGAGGGCTTCCCTGGTGGTCCAGTGGGTAAGGACACCGCCTTGCAGTGCAAGGGGCGCCAGTTCGATCCCTGGCCTGGGAAGATCCCACGTGCCGCAGAGCAGCTGGACCGATGTGTCCAATGACAGAGCTCTGGAGCGCATGTGTCCAGAGCTGGTGCTCTGTGATGACAGAGGCCACCGCGATGGGAGGCCCACACAGGCCAAAGAACAAAGATGGATGAAAATAGATAAATGAAAGACCAATAGAGGTGGCCCGCCCACCCACCTCCCTCCCCACCCCACTTCCCCAAAAAATTAATAAAATTTTAAAAAAAAGAAAAGAAAAGAAAATGAACCCAGACTTGACTAATGTTCCCAGCATGAGTCACATCTTCAAGCAGCAGATTTCCCAAGGGGGAGGAAGAGGACTGCATGTCACATAATTCCAAGAATTACTAATGAAAGTTTACCTTTCTTATTCTGTTAATTTATTTACTTCCATTATATTTTATCTTCTTCTGTATTTTGTCCTTCTGAATTCTTCTCACCACCAACTCTAATTTGAATCCCGATGGGATATTGGGTAAGGCATTCTTAAAGACAATCACCACTTAGCTGCCACTTTTGGGAGAAAGTGTTAGTCACTCAATCGTGTCTGACTCTTTGTGATCTCATGGACAATAGCCTGCCAGGCTACTGTCTGTGGAATTCTCCGGGCAAGATATTGGAGCAGGTAGCCATTTCCTTCTCTGGGGCATCTTCCCAACCCAGGGATTGAGAACCCAGGGCTCCTGCATTGCAGATTCTTTACCACCTGCGCCACCAGGAAAGCCTTCGGGGAGAGGGAGTTATTTAATGCTGCATAGGAAGCACCTGGGGGCCCATATTTCTATCCAACAGGAGATCCATTTTCAGCTCTACTTCTGATCAGAAAGCTATTTTTTCTGTCAACAATAATGAAATTCTCTTCTTCCAAGCACTAAAGTGCAAATGATAAAAAATACAACAGCAAACGGCCTTGAGAACAGTTGGAGTAGAGGATGAGAAAATTGTAGGAACAAACAGCTATTATTCCATTTAGGGGATAACAATAATCAATAGCCAACAGTTTTGCTGAAAGTAGCATTCACTAAGAATAAAGTAAATAAATACTGTAAGTAAAATACTTGGGACCTCTTCTTAAAAACAAAAACTTAGTATTTTCAACAGCTAGGGCCATGATAAAAGCAAGCGAAAACTCTGAATATACCAAAATGGAAGAAGTAGAGTATAAAAGATACATTAGAGGATGGGCTTCCTGGTAGCTCAGTGGTGAAGAGTTCACCTGCCAGTGCAGGAGACACAGGTTCAATCCCTGATCCGGGAAGATCCCACATGCTGTGGAGCAACTAAGCCCGTGAGCCACAACTATGGAGCCTGTGCTCTAGAGCCTCAGAGCCGCAACGATGGAGCCCATGCACCACAACTATTGAAGACTGTGTGCCCTAGAGCCCAAGTTCCACAGTAAGAGAAGTTACCACAACAAGAAGCCTGCTCACCTCAACTAGAGAGTAGCCCCCACTCCCTGCAACTATAGAATAGCCTGCAGCAACAGTGAAAACCCAGAATAGCCATAAATAAATAACAATTAAAAAAAAGAAAAGAAAAATATTAGAGTATAACCACAGCTTATGTAAAGGTTGGAGAGATGTCCAGATTAGATAAGAACAGGGCCACTTCTCTTCACATTCACTCATGGTTTCCTTTAGAGGAAGAATTAGACCAAAACCCTACTATATAAATATATATATATATATATAGGCTTACATATATGTGTGTGTGTATATATGTGTGTGTATATACATAGATGTGTGTGTGTGTGTGTGTGTGTGTGTGTATACATATATATATGGGTTTCCCAGGTGTGTGTATATATGTGTGTGTATATACATAGATGTGTGTGTGTGTGTGTGTGTATATATACATATATATATGGGTTTCCCAGGTGGTGCTAGTGGTAAAGAATCCACCTACCAATACAGGAGACGTAAGAGATGTGGGTTCAATGCTTGGGTCAGGAAGATCCCCTGGAGGAGGGTATGACAACCCACTCCAGTATTCTTGCCTGGAGAATCCATGGACAGAGGAGCCTGGCGGGCTACAGTTCTTTGGGTGCACAGAGTTGGACTCGACGGAGTGACTAACACCATAAATAGAAATCTGAACCTAACCCTGCATGAGAGCACTGAGAAGGCCATGTGATTTTCCACTTATAGGTAACAGTCTGGGGTTCAGTAAACAGTTCTGTGCTGTTGCTCACTGTTCTACAGGAACGTAACCACCCTCCTTGTGCAAGGTTTTACTACCAGAGAGGATTACCAGCTCAGACCAAGCACAATACCACTATTACTATTCATTAAGCTAAAGGGTCATTTTTCTTGGATTCATCTTCGAGGTGTCTTCTCTGCTAATTCAATCTCAATGATGTCTTTGACTTCATAGGAATGTGAAGTGATAGATTTTTATGTGTTGGGAGATGAATAAAAAAAAAGTCATACCATATTGTAGACTTACAGAAATTAGAACAAAATGGCAAAAAGTAATGAGAAGGGTAGTCAAGAGCTCTTTCAGAAATGTAATTAATACGATACCCCCAAACTACTATCTGCACCATCATGCCTCATTGTATGTACTACATGCCATCTCAGAAACTGGACTGTGAATCCATGTTTGAGTCAAATTCTATTTCAAATGTACCCCAGGGCAGTTTGAAGAAATAATTTGGTAAATTTCCTTATAAAGCAGAGACTCTTACAATGTGAATAATCACTTTCTCCTTTTATATCTTGTAAGTTGGAGTTTCGTCAAATCTACTTAATGCAAGGCCATCTGCACCTTTTAGAGTATGTTTTAAAAAATAATTACTATGAAGAAAATGGTAGCACACTGGCTGACTTTATCTCCGTATGCATTCTAGTCATTAAGTTTATGAGATCAGTTCTAATTGTAAATAACATGCGCCAGGTAGACCAGCAGCCCAGGACAGAGGCAGATGAGGAAAGGGAAAACTGGAGTGGGGTAACCCTGGGAAAAAAAAAGAAAGAGAGGGGCACAGAGAATGATAAGGAGACAGGGAGAGAAAGATAAAGGGAAGGAAGGAGAAAAGAAGAAAGGAGGAAGGGGGAAGAAAGAAAGAAAGAAAGGGAGGGAAAAAAGGAGAGAGGAAGGAAAAGGGATTATCTAGCCATCATTTCTTAAATTGTAATGCACAGGGCTTCCCTGGTGGTCCAGTGGGTAAAGACACTGCCTTGCAGTGCAAGGGGCACCAGTTTGATCCCTGGCCCCGGAAGATCCCGTGTGCCGTGGAGAGGCTGGACTGGTGTGTTTGATTATGAGCCAGCACTCTGGAACACATGTGCCCAGAGCAGGTGCTCTGCAAGGAGAGAGGCCACTGTGATGGGAGGCTCACACAGGCCAAAAATTTAAGATGGATGAAAATAATAAATAACTAAGAAAAAGCTCGTGGCATGAAGTTAAAAATATATATGTTTTTAAAAATATAATGCACATAGGAATCACCTGGATTTTGTTAAAAGGCAGATTCTGATTCAGGGGCCTGGCGTGAGACCCAGAGGTTCTGCTTTCTAACAAGCTGCTGGGTGACACCAATGCTGCTGGTCCATGAACCACACTTAAGCAGCAAGGATGTAAGCTCAGTCTCTAACATAGTCGATTAAAAGCATGCTTGTGCTATGCAGTTTTTCTTTAATTAATTTACTCCTTTAATTGAAGGATAATTGCTTTAGAGAATTTTGTCATTTTCTGCCAAACATCAACATGCATCAGCCATAGGTATACATCGCCCTCCTTCTTGAACTTCCCACCCATCTCCCTCCCCACAAGACTCTTAACTGGACTGTGAATCCATGTTTGAGTCAAATTCTATTTCAAATGTACCCCAGGGCAGTTTGAAGAAATAATTTGTAAATTTCCTTATAAAGCAGAGACTCTTACAATGTGAATAATCACTTTCTCCTTTTATATCTTGTAAGTTGGAGTTTCAAATCTACTTAATGCAAGGCCATCTGCACCTTTTAGAGTATGTTTTAAAAAATAATTACTATGAAGAAAATGGTAGCACACTGGCTGACTTTATCTCCGTATGCATTCTAGTCATTAAGTTTATGAGATCAGTTCTAATTGTAAATAACATGCGCCAGGTAGACCAGCAGCCCAGGACAGAGGCAGATGAGGAAAGGGAAAACTGGAGTGGGGTAACCCTGGGAAAAAAAAAGAAAGAGAGGGGCACAGAGAATGATAAGGAGACAGGGAGAGAAAGATAAAGGGAAGGAAGGAGAAAAGAAGAAAGGAGGAAGGGGGAAGAAAGAAAGAAAGAAAGGGAGGGAAAAAAGGAGAGAGGAAGGAAAAGGGATTATCTAGCCATCATTTCTTAAATTGTAATGCACAGGGCTTCCCTGGTGGTCCAGTGGGTAAAGACACTGCCTTGCAGTGCAAGGGGCACCAGTTTGATCCCTGGCCCCGGAAGATCCCGTGTGCCGTGGAGAGGCTGGACTGGTGTGTTTGATTATGAGCCAGCACTCTGGAACACATGTGCCCAGAGCAGGTGCTCTGCAAGGAGAGAGGCCACTGTGATGGGAGGCTCACACAGGCCAAAAATTTAAGATGGATGAAAATAATAAATAACTAAGAAAAAGCTCGTGGCATGAAGTTAAAAATATATATGTTTTTAAAAATATAATGCACATAGGAATCACCTGGATTTTGTTAAAAGGCAGATTCTGATTCAGGGGCCTGGCGTGAGACCCAGAGGTTCTGCTTTCTAACAAGCTGCTGGGTGACACCAATGCTGCTGGTCCATGAACCACACTTAAGCAGCAAGGATGTAAGCTCAGTCTCTAACATAGTCGATTAAAAGCATGCTTGTGCTATGCAGTTTTTTTTCTTTAATTAATTTACTCCTTTAATTGAAGGATAATTGCTTTAGAGAATTTTGTCATTTTCTGCCAAACATCAACATGCATCAGCCATAGGTATACATACGTCCCCTCCTTCTTGAACTTCCCACCCATCTCCCTCCCCATCCCACCCCTCCAGGTTGTTACAGAGCCCCTGAGTTTGCTGTATGGCTCAGGGAACTCAAACAGGGGCTCTGTGCTATGCAATTCATCAGCAACTTGAATATTCAGGCAAAATGACTTTGAGGTCTTCAAACTATTATCAGTGAGGGGAAAAGATCAAGAGAAAAACGGAACCCACTGAGACAAACAGTTCCTGTTCCTCATGGGTTGTTTTTCTTTTTTCCTATTTCACTCCCATCCCCACCCTCACTTTCGCTGGGGAGGGCTTTATTTGGAGCAGGCAATCTGCTACCAGCACATTTTTCAGCCACAACTTCTTAGTATTTCATAGTAGCCGTGAAAAGGCAGGGTTTACTGGAGCTGGTCAAAGGTTTTAGCTTTGATCTTGTGCAATCTCTGAGCCACCTAAGCTCATTCTTTGAGCAAAATTAATTCAGTGTCTTTTACTCTGGCTCTCTCCCTCTCCTGAGGTGTCTCTGGAACAATAGTGCTATAAAACGTAGTTTTTCCTTTGAACT
This sequence comes from Tragulus kanchil, assembly GCA_022376925.1. NCBI lineage: Eukaryota > Metazoa > Chordata > Mammalia > Artiodactyla > Tragulidae > Tragulus > Tragulus kanchil. The sequence goes on from JAIOJX010000003.1 coordinate 146,873,400, forward strand.
AAAGCAAAGGAAGGATGTAAGCCCCAGAACATGTTTGGGCTCTAAGCACGGCATCAACTTCCAAAGTAACTATGAGACTAGAACTCTATATTTTTAGAAACACATAGGTCTGTGTTTATTGAAAAACCATAGGTGTGCTATAGCACCTGTTTTTTTAAAAGCCCCAGCCCAGGACTTCCCTAGTGGCACAGTGGATAAGAATCCACCTGCCAGGGCAAGGGACATGGGCTCAACCCCTGGGCAGGGAAGATTCCCACATGCCATTGGACAACTAATGATCACATAGATCACCTGATTTTAAAAGCATGCTTGCCTTTGCTAACAAGCTGCTGTGACACCAATGCTGCTGGTCCATGAACCACACTTAAGCAGCAAGGATGTAAGCTCAGTCTCTAACATAGTCGATTAAAAGCATGCTTGTGCTATGCAGTTTTTCTTTAATTAATTTACTCCTTTAATTAAAAGATAATTGCTTTACAGAATTGTCTTGCTTTCTGCCAAATATCAACATGCATCAGCCATAGGTATACATACGTTCCCTCCCTCTTGAACCTCCCTTGTCTCCATCCCATCCCACCCCTCCAGGTTGTTACAGAGCCCCTGAGTTTGCTGTATGGCTCAGGGAACTCAAACAGGGGCTCTGTGCTATGCAATTCATCAGCAACTTGAATATTCAGGCAAAATGACTTTGAGGTCTTCAAACTATTATCAGTGAGGGGAAAAGATCAAGAGAAAAACGGAACCCACTGAGACAAACAGTTCCTGTTCCTCATGGGTTGTTTTTCTTTTCCTATTTCACTCCCATCCCCACCCTCACTTTCGCTGGGGAGGGCTTTATTTGGAGCAGGCAATCTGCTACCAGCACATTTTTCAGCCACAACTTCTTAGTATTTCATAGTAGCCGTGAAAAGGCAGGGTTTACTGGAGCTGGTCAAAGGTTTTAGCTTTGATCTTGTGCAATCTCTGAGCCACCTAAGCTCATTCTTTGAGCAAAATTAATTCAGTGTCTTTTACTCTGGCTCTCTCCCTCTCCTGAGGTGTCTCTGGAACAATAGTGCTATAAAACGTAGTTTTTCCTTTGAACTAAAGCAAAGGAAGGATGTAAGCCCCAGAACATGTTTGGGCTCTAAGCACGGCATCAACTTCCAAAGTAACTATGAGACTAGAACTCTATATTTTTAGAAACACATAGGTCTGTGTTTATTGAAAAACCATAGGTGTGCTATAGCACCTGTTTTTTTAAAAGCCCCAGCCCAGGACTTCCCTAGTGGCACAGTGGATAAGAATCCACCTGCCAGGGCAAGGGACATGGGCTCAACCCCTGGTCAGGGAAGATTCCCACATGCCATGGGACAACTAAGCCCATGCTCTAGAGCCCAGTAGCTGCAACTACTGAGCTCACATGCTGCAACTACCCAAGCCCTTGCACCCTAGAGCCTGTGCTCAGCAGCCAGAGAAGCCACCACAATGAGACCCCCACACATTGCCACATAGCATTCCCCCTGCTCACCACAGCTAGAGAAAAGCCCTCACAGAACAACAAAGCCAAGTACAGCCAGCAAATACATAAATAAATGAAGCCCTGGCCCGAATAAAGGCTTCTAAAGAACTTCTCTTTATCTAGTTCTGAGGCTAATTTCTACACCTTGGTTTTCTCAATAGCCAAAGAGAAATACACAATTAGATGGGCTTCACGTTGCCAATAGAAATGTCCCCACAGTTTAGAGAATTCGCTAAAGCCACAAATCACCTATAACATTCTCCAGGATTTAACTTCCTAGAGAGTAGAAATAAATTGGCAAAAAGGGTACTCAGAATCAAAATAACCCCACGTAGACAGTGCACACGGCTTTTCTCAAAGCTGATGAAAAAAATAAAAACTTTGAAGCAGAAATAAAACAGTGTATCAGACCTGTTGCTTCAAATATATATAAGGCAAAAGTACGGATATGACAGCAAATATTCTTGCAAAACGGCATGGCATGCCAATTAGTTCTACATTCAGGTCCTCTTAAAATCTCATGTGGGATGTATGTTCTGTGCTTCAAATGAAATCTGGGTAACACAAAACAATTTCTGTTCGTAAATACCCTTTCCAGATCCATAAATCCACTATAGGTGAAAGGACAAGTAAAATCATTGTAAGACCACACATCTCAGGATAGACAGCAATGTTATATGTATTAATATACCCTGTAGATGCTTGTAAATATTAAAGATATACAGAGAAAGATTTATTGTGGCTTAATCACTAAGTCACGTCTGACTCTCTTGCGACCCCTTGGACTGTAGCCCACCAGGCTCCTCGGTCTATGAGATCTCCCAGGCAAGACGACTGGAGCAGGTTGCCATTCCCTTCTCCAGAGAATCTTCTCAACTGAAGGATTGAACCCAAGTCTCCTGCATTGCAGGAGGATTCTTTACTGCTGTGCCTCTGGGAAAGCCTGAGAAAGATATAGGAACATAATTTTTATGTTCCATTTTGTATTTACCTGGTCTTATTGAAAAACAGAACCTGAGAGTTTCGACAGCTATGACGTATCTGCCCTCTGGTGGAAAGATGGGTTCAGCATGTCAGCCACCATGGATCCTGCAACAGAAATGTGTCTGCAGCAAGCAGGATATCTTTATGGAGCCAGCAGAAGAGGGTTATTCCATTCTGACTTGATGTTAAATACACAGCTGGGGATTATTCTTTCAGAATCATCAAGTCAGCATTGCGGAGATTTAGTTACATGAAAAAATGGAGAAATCCTGGGTAAGAAACAGAGAATGGGATGGGAAGCCATAATAACATTGTATATGGGAAGTGTATGGGAAGCCCTACACTTGGCCATGTGAGGGTGGCCTAGAATCCCAGAGAAGGAAGAATTTTGAGCACAGGAGGTATTCTTCTCTTCACTCCTATGGTCCTGTGGCCCTGGGAGCTCCGGGCTTATGCTAGGATCTTTTTTTTTTTTTTTTTTAACTTTTACAGAGTTTTGTTGTTTACAGATATGTATGCTCCCAGATTAGTCATATGTAATTCCCCCCCCATCCCACCCCTCCAGACCATCACACAGCACCCCTGCAGGATCCCCTTTTCTCCCAGCGCAATGCCTATAGCTATTTTCTTCACATATGAGTACAGGTTTTCATGCTACTTTTTTAACCTCCCTGTCTAGTCCTTCTTAGAATCTCATGTGGGATGCTTCAAATGAAATCTGGGTAACACAAAACAATTTCTGTTCGTAAATACCCTTTCCAGATCCATAAATCCACTATAGGTGAAAGGACAAGTAAAATCATTGTAAGACCACACATCTCAGGATAGACAGCAATGTTATATGTATTAATATACCCTGTAGATGCTTGTAAATATTAAAGATATACAGAGAAAGATTTATTGTGGCTTAATCACTAAGTCACGTCTGACTCTCTTGCGACCCCTTGGACTGTAGCCCACCAGGCTCCTCGGTCTATGAGATCTCCCAGGCAAGACGACTGGAGCAGGTTGCCATTCCCTTCTCCAGAGAATCTTCTCAACTGAAGGATTGAACCCAAGTCTCCTGCATTGCAGGAGGATTCTTTACTGCTGAGCCTCTGGGAAAGCCTGAGAAAGATATAGGAACATAATTTTTATGTTCCATTTTGTATTTACCTGGTCTTATTGAAAAACAGAACCTGAGAGTTTCGACAGCTATGACGTATCTGCCCTCTGGTGGAAAGATGGGTTCAGCATGTCAGCCACCATGGATCCTGCAACAGAAATGTGTCTGCAGCAAGCAGGATATCTTTATGGAGCCAGCAGAAGAGGGTTATTCCATTCTGACTTGATGTTAAATACACAGCTGGGGATTATTCTTTCAGAATCATCAAGTCAGCATTGGAGATTTAGTTACATGAAAAAATGGAGAAATCCTGGGTAAGAAATAGAGAATGGGATGGGAAGCCATAATAACATTGTATATGGGAAGTGTATGGGAAGCCCTACACTTGGCCATGTGAGGGTGGCCTAGAATCCCAGAGAAGGAAGAATTTTGAGCACAGGAGGTATTCTTCTCTTCACTCCTATGGTCCTGTGGCCCTGGGAGCTCCGGGCTTATGCTAGGATCTTTTTTTTTTTTTTTTTTAACTTTTACAGAGTTTTGTTGTTTACAGATATGTATGCTCCCAGATTAGTCATATGTAATTCCCCCCCCATCCCACCCCTCCAGACCATCACACAGCATCCCTGCAGGATCCCCTTTTCTCACGGTGCAATGACTATAGCTATTTTCTTCACATATGATAGTACAGGTTTTCATGCTACTTCCTTTACACCTCCCATCCACTGTTCATTCCCCACAATGTCCATATGTCTACTGTCCATGTCTGTTTTTCCATCGCTTCACTTATGCTAGGGTCTTTGAAAGCTAAAGTTTGCTTACAAAAATGGAAAGATCTATTTTAAGTGTTATTTGGGGAGCAGAAGGTAGCACTGCCTTGGAACCAAGAGAATGTGGCAGAACGCTGGGGAGGGGGCATCCCCTCACTTCATCTATCCACACAGCATGGCGCCCTCCCATCGAGCGGAGCAAGCATCCTGTGGCTGCAGTCACAACAGTGGGTTCGCACAAGGCCGTGCTGCAGGGCTCTTTGAGGCTGTCAGAGCACAGCTTCAGGGGTCTCAGCAGCTGCTGGTACCCAGAGCAGCTCTGCCAGCCGCAGCTCTGGCATCTAGAGCATCATGTGAAGCCTTGGTGGAAATTGTCAGGATGTGTCTTCAGAGAAAAGAGACATGAGCATGTCTTGCAGGGTCTGAACGGATTCTACTCCTGAGGAACTTAAAGACCCCTCAGGGGGCTTACTCTGGTGGTCCAGTGGGTAAGGACACCAGTTCGATCCCTGGCCTGGAAAGATCCCACGTGCCACGGAGCGGCTGGACCCATGTGTCCAATTACCGAGCCGGAGCTCTGGAGCGCATGCGCCCACAGCCAGCGCTCTGCGATAACAGAGGCCACCGCGATGGGAGGCCCACAGGAGCCAAAGAACAAAGACAGATGAAAATTGAGAAGTGAAAGACCAATAGAAGTGGCCCACCCGCTCCCCTCCCTTCCCAACCCGACCCCTGCCCAAAATAAATAAATAAATAAATAAATCTTTAAAAAAAAAAAAAAACCCTTGGAACAACTGCTGTAGGGGATTTTGAAACTGGAGGGTGAAAAAGAGTCAGAAGTGGAGTATTTACTATGATTATCAGCATTATTTTAAGCTCAAACTCAAGCGATCTGATAAAGTATCGTCTTAGGCACAATTGAGACCCTTTAGATGAGGTCATGGAATTCCGCCTTGTTCCAGCTCCTTGGTAGTCCACATAAATATTGTTGCCAATAAAAAATCAACAGTTTGGACAGACGAACCTAGCTCAAGAATGAAGGAGGCAGGCACTTCCCTGGTGGTCTAGTGGTTAAGAGTCAGCCTGCCAGTGCGAAGGACATGGGTTCGATCCCTGGTTTGGGAACCAAGATCCCACAGGCCTCAGGGCAACACAGCCCAGTGCACCACAACCACTGAAGCCCACACAGCCTAGAGCCCAGGCTCCTCAACAAGAAAAGTCACCACAACTAGAGACAGCCTGCAAGCAGCAACAGAAAGCTCGTGCACCACAAGGATGACCCAGCACAGCCAAAAATAAATAAGATAAATAAACTTCTAAAAAAAAATGTAGGAAACAGAAGACTGGAAGAAACTATTTGGTGAAGGATGGAACAGCCCAGGCTTCACAGAGAATAAACCCCAGAGAATCTCCAGTTGTCTAAACCTCAAATATACAAGCAACCTGTCAGCGACTTCATTGTATTTCATTGTTCCCACCACTGGAACTCATGTTCAGTGAGCATATTTCAATGGGGCTTTTCCTTCGGGTATCTGATTGCTCCATTCTGTAAACCTGATCACCATTCCTCTGACACTGGCCCCATAAGTTTCCACGTGTAAATCTTCCCATGCTACTTTTAAATGCCGTTTTCTCCACAGCCCCTGGCACAGAGTAAGGGACCAATAAGTTTTAAACAAGCCTATTTTTATGAGTGAAATATTTCCTAAGGCACAGAAGGCAAACCATTTGAAACACTCCCCATAGAAATAGGCTTCTCCTTCACCCCTCTTGCTGTTCCATCAGTTTCTTTAGAATTCATAGGCCACCAGGAACATTCCAGGGCTCAGAAGCAACAAGATGCCGACATTCTCTTCCATAACTCCTGCACTGGCCAGTTTTCTAAAGTAAGCATGTGGCTACTAGTAACATCAAAAGCAAAAGATTTCAAATTTTCCCAACTTACTTACTTTTCCCCTAAACCATGTCTATCTACTCTTTAAAGCCTCCCTGTTAACTTGGGGCCACCACCCTCCCAGTCACCTACGGTGCCTTTGGGGCGTCCCTGATGATCCAGTGGCTGAGACCATGCTTCCAGTGCAGGAGGCCCAGCTTCGATCCATGGTTGGGGAAACCAGGTCTCACATGTGGCAACTAAAGACCCCTCGTGCCCTAAGGAAGATCAAAAGATCCTGCATGCCACAACTAAGACCCAGAGCAGTCTAAAAAAAAGAAGAAGAAGAAAAAGAAAACACCGCCACCACTAAAAACACTCCCCCCTCAAACCTTGACTCTTCCTGGATTCTCCCTCTTCCCATCGCCTGCCTCCCCTATGCAAACAACCTTCAGATTTCATTTCCTCTCACAAAGTCTCTTGCAAACATCTTTCTTTCCATCCCCTGCCACGTACCACCCTTATGACCTTAGTCAGGACAGTTGCAACCTTCGGTTTCACTTCTAGCTTCTCCCTGCTACGTCCTGGAAAAAACCCCACAAAGTTAACGGTGATTTATATATAAGAGAGAGAGTCAGAGGATGGGATGGCTGGACGGTATCACCGATGCAATGGACATGAACTTAGGCAAAATTCAGGCGATGAAGGGGTACAGGGAGGCCCAGCACACTGCAGTTCATGACGTCACAGACTCAGATATGACTCGGCGAAGGTCCAAACATGACGGGTGAAAAGCGACGGCAGATTTGAAAACAGCACAAAGAGTCCTGACTTTCAAATCCAGGCATTAAGTTTTAAACAAGCCTATTTTTATGAGTGAAATATTTCCTAAGGCACAGAAGGCAAACCATTTGAAACACTCCCCATAGAAATAGGCTTCTCCTTCACCCCTCTTGCTGTTCCATCAGTTTCTTTAGAATTCATAGGCCACCAGGAACATTCCAGGGCTCAGAAGCAACAAGATGCCGACATTCTCTTCCATAACTCCTGCACTGGCCAGTTTTCTAAAGTAAGCATGTGGCTACTAGTAACATCAAAAGCAAAAGATTTCAAATTTTCCCAACTTACTTACTTTTCCCCTAAACCATGTCTATCTACTCTTTAAAGCCTCCCTGTTAACTTGGGGCCACCACCCTCCCAGTCACCTACGGTGCCTTTGGGGCGTCCCTGATGATCCAGTGGCTGAGACCATGCTTCCAGTGCAGGAGGCCCAGCTTCGATCCATGGTTGGGGAAACCAGGTCTCACATGTGGCAACTAAAGACCCCTCGTGCCCTAAGGAAGATCAAAAGATCCTGCATGCCACAACTAAGACCCAGAGCAGTCTAAAAAAAAGAAGAAGAAGAAAAAGAAAACACCGCCACCACTAAAAACACTCCCCCCTCAAACCTTGACTCTTCCTGGATTCTCCCTCTTCCCATCGCCTGCCTCCCCTATGCAAACAACCTTCAGATTTCATTTCCTCTCACAAAGTCTCTTGCAAACATCTTTCTTTCCATCCCCTGCCACGTACCACCCTTATGACCTTAGTCAGGACAGTTGCAACCTTCGGTTTCACTTCTAGCTTCTCCCTGCTACGTCCTGGAAAAAACCCCACAAAGTTAACGGTGATTTATATATAAGAGAGAGAGTCAGAGGATGGGATGGCTGGACGGTATCACCGATGCAATGGACATGAACTTAGGCAAAATTCAGGCGATGAAGGGGTACAGGGAGGCCCAGCACACTGCAGTTCATGAGGTCACAGACTCAGATATGACTCGGCGAAGGTCCAAACATGACGGGTGAAAAGCGACGGCAGATTTGAAAACAGCACAAAGAGTCCTGACTTTCAAATCAGAGCTGCCTTTGATTGCAAATGTTTAAAGTTACATTAAAGGAAAATGGTCATCCAGGGGACTGTTTCGGAGCCAGGTTCAGCAGGAAGTAATGGGACTGATTCTTCATTAGGACGAAACCTCCAGATTCAGTTCAGCTGGGAGGCTTGGCCACTTTTTACCCTGCACTGACCCCTAGAGGATCTTCACTTGCTTCACAACGCGCTGGGCGTTTGGCCCAAGGGAAAAGAAAGAAATAAAATAAGGGAAAAGGTTGCTTTATTTTCTTTAAATCAAAACAGGTGCCAAAAAAAAAAAGGTGCAGAGAGAAGTGATAAAGAAGACAGCGGGGTCACTACAAGAGCTATCCATTCCGACGGCCTTAATCGGAGCAAACTTTGTCAGCGTTATTCCTCTTCTCCGAGCAGTTGAGCTTGCTGCTCTATGCATCAGAGAGATTGGAAACCGGTGCTTGCATTTCAAACGTGCATCTTGGATTTCCTGCCCTGTGTGGCAGCTGAGATCCTAGGCCAGGGAGCTGGAGGGGAGCTGTGAACCTGGGTACTGGCCCTGGACTGCCTGGGCGGCAGCATCACCCCCATTAGCCCCCGCCTTGCTCCATTTCTCATCCAGGAGAGAAAGCTGAGTCTCACTGGGTTGAAATAGGAGCGTTGTTGCCGCCGGGGGAGTGACACAAGCTGCAGCCTGACCCCCAGGTGGAGGGAAATCAGGAGCGTGTCAGCTTCTCCCAAGAATCTTACTGAAACACACTCGCAGCTGAAATCTTGATTTTTGTAGCACACAAATTGGCTTCCCTGGTGGCTCCGCAGAAAAGAATCTGCCTGCCAGAGCAGGAGTCAGGGGTTCCATCCCTGGTCCAGGAAGCTCCCCTGGAGAAGGAAATGGCAACCCACTCCAGTATTCGTACCTGGGAAAATCCAGGGACAGAGGAGCCTGACGGGCTACAGACCACGGGGTCACGAAAGTAGAACACAACTTAGCGACTAATAATACATAGATCACGCAGGGATCTGTCCCCATATATAGGGAGAAGGAAGGGAAGTAAGCAGGTGAAATACCGAGGGAGCTGAGATTCCTAGTCTGCATTCTGTATCCGAGGAACAGGCAATTTGGGGTGCATTGGAGGATTGCAGTAAGGAATGAACCCCTCTGTGGGCAGACAGCCATGCCCATCCTTCCAGAAGGGGAACGGGACTGCATTTTAATATTCAAACAATCTGCCCTCATGGTCAAGGAAACTACAGTGTCGCCAACAGGAATAAAGGAAACATAGAAGAAAATTTGGAAATCAACAGTTCTAAAACAATAGTTGAAGCACTCGCTGAAGGTCCTGTAAAGCCTCTTCATCCTCGAAGTAGCCCAGACCCACCTAAAGGGCCGTTCCCTTCCCAGGATGTCCCGGGTGTTTGAGTGGCTTTGTTTGCACCTGCGCATACGTGGGGGCCCAGCGTCCCCTGATGGGAACTGGAGGATGCTCCCTCCCCAAAGAACTTGGCGACTAACCTGGACAGGTCATGGCGGTCAACGGGAGACGCAGTTTAGTGTCCACTCTTCGGTCGTCGATTGTCTTGGTCTGAGCAGGCAAGAGGTGGGATGAGGCTTCCAATCGATTTTCTCCTGGGCAGTAATCATCTCATCTACAAGCTCGCAACCCTGACGCTCCTTTCTCAGTGATGGTCATGTTAGCATCTCGAGCAAAGCCGGCCTCTCCAGAGCATACGCCTGGGAAGATGCTGCATTTATGGAATAACGGTGAGCCTGAAACCTACACTCTCAGATAAATCTCTTTTTCCCTGTGAATTGTGGAAGAAGGCATTTTAAGCCGGCATGTACCTGGCTGACTTCTCTTTTTAAAAGTGAACACCTGTGTAGTATAGCTGATTCACTTTGCTGTATGGTAGAAGCGAACACAACATTCTAAAGCAAATAGACTCCAATAGAAAACAATTTTAATGAGTATCTATTGGCAGGGGAGGGATGACTTCTCATCCAGACACTTGATTTAACACCAAAAATAGAAACACAGAATGTAACTTAACAATGCACGTCTGCGGCTAAACCAGTTGCCCGTTTCCTGAAAATAACAACCCTTAGTATCACTGTCCTTGACATTAACCATTTGGAATTTCAGGCTGTCTATACTACCAATAGTCTAGTAATTGATCAGGCAGTGATCGGATCTGACGGGTGACTGGCTGAAATAATTGGACTGACAGTTCCCACCAACGACACACCATCTGCTGCCCCTTAGGATCCTGTGCATTTCCTTCAGTAAATACACAGAGCAGCAAAATTATTCACAAAAGTTTCCAGTGCCCCACTGCAGTTGTCCCTCAGAAACTATATCAAGAAGCCAAGCAGAAGAAATACATAAGTACACGAGCATTTATCAAACATACCCGCCTTCCTGCCAGTCCCACTTTTGTTTACAAGGAAACCTGACACAGTCAGTCCTAAGGTTTATAGAACTAACTGTGCTTTCAAATACGTCCCTTTTCCCCAAGCACCTGCTTACCCCAAATTACAAGAAGAGGTGATGTATACTTACTTTCCTTTTCAGTTTTGTTTTGTTAGTTAAGCACCTTTGGTCATGGCGGTCAACGGGAGACGCAGTTTAGTGTCCACTCTTCGGTCGTCGATTGTCTTGGTCTGAGCAGGCAAGAGGTGGGATGAGGCTTCCAATCGATTTTCTCCTGGGCAGTAATCATCTCATCTACAAGCTCGCAACCCTGACGCTCCTTTCTCAGTGATGGTCATGTTAGCATCTCGAGCAAAGCCGGCCTCTCCAGAGCATACGCCTGGGAAGATGCTGCATTTATGGAATAACGGTGAGCCTGAAACCTACACTCTCAGATAAATCTCTTTTTCCCTGTGAATTGTGGAAGAAGGCATTTTAAGCCGGCATGTACCTGGCTGACTTCTCTTTTTAAAAGTGAACACCTGTGTAGTATAGCTGATTCACTTTGCTGTATGGTAGAAGCGAACACAACATTCTAAAGCAAATAGACTCCAATAGAAAACAATTTTAATGAGTATCTATTGGCAGGGGAGGGATGACTTCTCATCCAGACACTTGATTTAACACCAAAAATAGAAACACAGAATGTAACTTAACAATGCACGTCTGCGGCTAAACCAGTTGCCCGTTTCCTGAAAATAACAACCCTTAGTATCACTGTCCTTGACATTAACCATTTGGAATTTCAGGCTGTCTATACTACCAATAGTCTAGTAATTGATCAGGCAGTGATCGGATCTGACGGGTGACTGGCTGAAATAATTGGACTGACAGTTCCCACCAACGACACACCATCTGCTGCCCCTTAGGATCCTGTGCATTTCCTTCAGTAAATACACAGAGCAGCAAAATTATTCACAAAAGTTTCCAGTGCCCCACTGCAGTTGTCCCTCAGAAACTATATCAAGAAGCCAAGCAGAAGAAATACATAAGTACACGAGCATTTATCAAACATACCCGCCTTCCTGCCAGTCCCACTTTTGTTTACAAGGAAACCTGACACAGTCAGTCCTAAGGTTTATAGAACTAACTGTGCTTTCAAATACGTCCCTTTTCCCCAAGCACCTGCTACCAGCTTGTAAGGCTTCATAGTTACATCTATAATTTCTAAGAAACTGGGAGATATCAATCTCCCAAGTTACAAGAAGAGGTGATGCATACTTACTTTCCTTTTCAGTTTTGTTTTGTTAGTTAAGCACCTTTGGTCCAATGGAATAGAGCATTTCTAGTTGTTCCCTGGGCTTGGAAGATTAAAGAAAGTAGAAAATAAAAGAGCCCAGTAGTGAGGACGAGGCAAGGGCTAACTGACTAACTCCTATTTCCACCCCGGCCCAAAGATCTAATTGCTCCTTTCATTTCATCTCTCGCCTAGAAATCATAGAATGTTGTTGGTCTGCATCCTCTGGATTCCACTGGTGAAAGTTCACACTAGGGGCTTCCCCTGGTGGTCCAGTGGGTAAGGACACCGCCTTGCAGTGCAAGGGGCGCCGGTTCAAGCCCTGGCCTGGGAAGATCCCACGTGCTGCGAAGCGGCTGGACTGATGTGTCCAATTACCGAGCCGGAGCTCTGGAGCGCATGCGCCCAGAGCCGGTGCTCTGCGACGACAGACGCCACCGCGATGGGAGGCCCACAGGAGCCAAAGAACAAAGACGGATGAAAATAGAGAAATTAAAGACCAATAGAAGTGGCCCGCCTGCTCCCCTCCCTCCCCAACCCCCGCCCAAAATAAATAAATAAATAAATCTTTAAAAAAAAAAAAAAAGAAAGTCCACACTAGTCCCTGTATACAGAGGACAAGGAGAGGCCACAGCCAAGTCATTCCAGATTGGAAGGTGGCAGATAGAATAAGTGAGGAAACCTACCTACGAGGCTTGTCTGTGCACCTGCCCACCAGAATCTTAAAGGTTTATACAGAGTCCTTAATCGAGCTCAGTGGCATACAAAGTTCAGGTGGTCTCAACCAGGCATCACTCTCTCAAGACTTGTTCCTTGCAACTGCACCAGTTTAAAAGCCAAGCAGAAGATATACATAAGTACACGAGCATTTATCAAACATACCCGCCTTCCTGCCAGTCCCACTTTTGTTTACAAGGAAACCTGACACAGTCAGTCCTAAGGTTTATAGAACTAACTGTGCTTTCAAATACGTCCCTTTTCCCCAAGCACCTGCTACCAGCTTGTAAGGCTTCATAGTTACATCTATAATTTCTAAGAAACTGGGAGATATCAATCTCCCAAGTTACAAGAAGAGGTGATGTATACTTACTTTCCTTTTCAGTTTTGTTTTGTTAGTTAAGCACCTTTGGTCCAATGGAATAGAGCATTTCTAGTTGTTCCCTGGGCTTGGAAGATTAAAGAAAGTAGAAAATAAAAGAGCCCAGTAGTGAGGACGAGGCAAGGGCTAACTGACTAACTCCTATTTCCACCCCGGCCCAAAGATCTAATTGCTCCTTTCATTTCATCTCTCGCCTAGAAATCATAGAATGTTGTTGGTCTGCATCCTCTGGATTCCACTGGTGAAAGTTCACACTAGGGGCTTCCCCTGGTGGTCCAGTGGGTAAGGACACCGCCTTGCAGTGCAAGGGGCGCCGGTTCAAGCCCTGGCCTGGGAAGATCCCACGTGCTGCTGAGCGGCTGGACTGATGTGTCCAATTACCGAGCCGGACTCTGGCGCGCATGCGCCCAGAGCCAGCGCTCTTGGACGACAGAGGCCACCGCGATGGGAGGCCCACAGGAGCCAAAGAACAAAGACGGATGAAAATAGAGAAATTAAAGACCAATAGAAGTGGCCCGCCTGCTCCCCTCCCTCCCCAACCCCCGCCCAAAATAAATAAATAAATAAATCTTTAAAAAAAAAAAAAAAGAAAGTCCACACTAGTCCCTGTATACAGAGGACAAGGAGAGGCCACAGCCAAGTCATTCCAGATTGGAAGGTGGCAGATAGAATAAGTGAGGAAACCTACCTACGAGGCTTGTCTGTGCACCTGCCCACCAGAATCTTAAAGGTTTATACAGAGTCCTTAATCGAGCTCAGTGGCATACAAAGTTCAGGTGGTCTCAACCAGGCATCACTCTCTCAAGACTTGTTCCTTGCAATGGCTATTCATAGCGAAACAGTGCACAGAGCACACAGCCCAAGGACTGGGGATGGGTGAGGAGCCTCTGATGGTTGTGGTCAACTCGGTCACACCCTCTCTCTGACCTCCTCCAATTGTATTTTTAAAAGCCTAATGGCAATACTATTGTTCCTACAAAGCCTACAGGAAAGTAAGACTTCTATTGCAAATGTCTCTTTTCCCTCACAATGTTGGGTCAATACCAATTAGAGCATGATAGAAAGGCTGGTAGAGTTTTCAAAAAACGTTACTATTTTTATTAATGTGATCACTGACTGTTAGTCAATTTAGAAGCAGGTATCACTGTCCATACATCCTAGCCCAACAAAAGACTTTAAAAGATACGAGAATTGCTTGATTGTATAACTATAGAAACACACACAGAACTGTTGACCAAGTGATATTACTATGAAAGGTTGCCCAGAGCAGGATGCATATACCGCAAAGCCTTTTATATCACGTTCAATTTCCTTCCCAATGTAAGTTCTGGGTAAAAATATGTTACCCAGAGGATTGCAAAGATCTTTGGGTTTATGGGTGCAAATAATAGTGGCTTGGAGCTCTCGTGAACAAGTTGAGACAGGAGGCTCAGTAGTTAGCACTCTTAAACCAAATTACCTGGGTTTAAATCCTGCCTTTACCATTTGCTAAACATATGACCTACATTACTTAACCTCTGTGTGCCTCGGTTTCTTCCTCTATAAATATCACCTTTCTCATAGAGTCTCTGTGAAGATGAACTGAGCTCGTACTGTGGAGCTCAGTGTTGGGTACATGACCACGGCTGCACAAGGTTGCATATGTGTGCACTCCATGTGGAGACAGAATTCAGCGAGCTTATTACTTACAGGAAAGCTTTCTAATGGAAGCACTATAGCAGAAAAACAGTCTTTGGCACATACCAGCCAAACAGGCTTGCAAGGGTTAAGCCATCTTGGATATTCTTTAGCGGTCACTACTAACAAACACTTGTAGCTGGACATGTCCTTCACAGAAGCTACTTATTGTCTGGCTCCCTGTGGATTATACTCTGCACCTAGCATCCTCCCCTATGCTCCCTGGTAGGATTCTGCTTCTCAAAAAAAAGAAGTTCATGGCTGATAACTTCAGGGATACAGGGTTGCTGATCTACCTGACACCGGGTTTTGGCTATAAACTTGCAGGAAAAAAAAAACAAAAAACAGACAAGACCTTCATGAGGATATATTAATAAACCTCTCCCTAATCCCAATGGGAGTGAGACACAGTTCTAGCCTGCTGCACACTCCCCTTTGCCAGACAAAGATAAAGCCATTTTTCTCTTTCCTGCAGGTTCTGTCTCCATATTTTTTTCATTCGGCATTAGAGGATGGGGGTCAATACTTTGGCAACAACATTCATGTGTCAGCCATTAGATCCTAACATTTGTTGCACTACAAATGCATTAAGAATCTGATGGAGGGGCTTCCCCTGGTGGTCCAGCGGGTAAGGACACCGCCTTGCAGTGCAAGGCGCGGTTTGATCCCTGGCCTGGGAAGATCCCACGTGCTTGTTTAACAGCCCTGTTTGATATCAACCGCATATACAAGCCTTTTATATCACGTTCAATTTCCTTCCCAATGTAAGTTCTGGGTAAAAATATGTTACCCAGAGGATTGCAAAGATCTTTGGGTTTATGGGTGCAAATAATAGTGGCTTGGAGCTCTCGTGAACAAGTTGAGACAGGAGGCTCAGTAGTTAGCACTCTTAAACCAAATTACCTGGGTTTAAATCCTGCCTTTACCATTTGCTAAACATATGACCTACATTACTTAACCTCTGTGTGCCTCGGTTTCTTCCTCTATAAATATCACCTTTCTCATAGAGTCTCTGTGAAGATGAACTGAGCTCGTACTGTGGAGCTCAGTGTTGGGTACATGACCACGGCTGCACAAGGTTGCATATGTGTGCACTCCATGTGGAGACAGAATTCAGCGAGCTTATTACTTACAGGAAAGCTTTCTAATGGAAGCACTATAGCAGAAAAACAGTCTTTGGCACATACCAGCCAAACAGGCTTGCAAGGGTTAAGCCATCTTGGATATTCTTTAGCGGTCACTACTAACAAACACTTGTAGCTGGACATGTCCTTCACAGAAGCTACTTATTGTCTGGCTCCCTGTGGATTATACTCTGCACCTAGCATCCTCCCCTATGCTCCCTGGTAGGATTCTGCTTCTCAAAAAAAAGAAGTTCATGGCTGATAACTTCAGGGATACAGGGTTGCTGATCTACCTGACACCGGGTTTTGGCTATAAACTTGCAGGAAAAAAAAAACAAAAAACAGACAAGACCTTCATGAGGATATATTAATAAACCTCTCCCTAATCCCAATGGGAGTGAGACACAGTTCTAGCCTGCTGCACACTCCCCTTTGCCAGACAAAGATAAAGCCATTTTTCTCTTTCCTGCAGGTTCTGTCTCCATATTTTTTTCATTCGGCATTAGAGGATGGGGGTCAATACTTTGGCAACAACATTCATGTGTCAGCCATTAGATCCTAACATTTGTTGCACTACAAATGCATTAAGAATCTGATGGAGGGGCTTCCCCTGGTGGTCCAGCGGGTAAGGACACCGCCTTGCAGTGCAAGGGGCGCCGGTTTGATCCCTGGCCTGGGAAGATCCCACGTGCCGCGGAGCGGCTGGACTGATGAGTCCAATTACCAAGCCAGAGCTCTGGCGCGCATGCGCCCAGAGCCGGCGCTCTGCGATGACAGAGGTCACTGCGATGGGAGGCCCACAGGAGCCGAAGAACAAAGACAGATGAAAACAGAGAAATGAAAGACCAATGGAAGTGGCCCGCCCATCCCCCTCCCTCACCACCCCTCCAAAAAAGATAAACAAATAAAATAAATGTTTAAAAAAAAAAAAAAAGAATCTGATGGAAGTGTGCTCATAATGCAAAACACAAGTTCTGGCATACAATGGCGGTGTGTTTATGAACCCCATGTAGTTCATGGGCTCTAGATAAGAAGCGCTGCCTTAAAGTGAAATCAGGTTCACAGTGAAAGTATACTGGTGAACATTTTAAATTTCAAAATCTAAGATATGTTATCCAGGGTTTAGGGAGTTATGGATTTGTCAGCTACAAACTGGCACTTAACCAATTCCATTGCCAGTGACTGAATAACAAGGGCATTTGCCATCTGCCCCTGCGGAGACTGACCCCTCTGCCGTGACAGCTGCTGGCGCTCAACACCCCCTGCGGGAGCTCAGGGTGGAGGGAGGCTCTCTGGAGCACACAGGTGGGACAGGTCCTTAGACAGGTGAATGTTTCTAAGAACAGGTTTTCTGATCTCAATCCTTGCATCTCCTCATACTTAGAAAAGCACTAACTCCCTTCATGGTAGCATCAGATCCTCTGGACTAACTGCGACCCCCTTAGTAAAATGAGTGTTTAGTGGTCTTTAAACTCCCCCTTCATCAGAGCCTTATGCATTATTTTTCTTCCAGCTGCCTCTTTGGAGCAGTCTCTCAGAGCTATCTGAGAGTTTCTTCCTCCCGGGGTGCAGTCCTAATTGTGCCCCCAATAAAACTTAATTCACAACTCTCAAGTCATTCACCTTTTTTAATTAACAGACTGCAGTCCATTCTTCTCAAATTCACACGTCTGTATGTCTAGAAGTAACCATCCCCCTCCCAGGACCTTAGCATGCAGCTGATTTAGAGATACAGCCTTTCAAGAGGTGAATTACTTAGAATGAGGTCGTGTGAGTGGACCCTAATCCAGTGCGAGTAGTGTCATTATTAGAAGAAATTGGAACTCAGCCGCGTAAAGAAGGGAGATGAGGGGAAGATGCAAGGAGACCGTGACCGTGGGCAAGCCACGGAGATGGTTCTCAGGAGAGATTCAGCCTGCTGACAGCTTCGTCTTGGATATCTCACCTCCAGGCTGCGGGAAACTCACATTCTGTTACCACCACCCGCTCCTGGAGTCTGGGATGGAGCCCCAGCAAGCTGACACACAGGGTCACAGAAACACTGACAGTACTGGCGTGTACTGAACCAAAGAGCTGAAAGGGCTGCAAAAAAGAGGAAAAACAGTTATTCTTCTACATTTTTTTTTAAGATTTTGCTCTGATGTGGACCATGTTTTAACGTCTTTACTGAATATCTTACAATATGGCTTCTGTTTTATGTTATTTGGCCCCAAGGCATGTGGGCTCTTAGTTCTCTGATCAGGGATCAAACCGACACTGTCTACATTGGAAGTCAAAGTCCTAACCACTGGGTCACCAGGGAAGTCCCTCTTTACCTTATGATGTGCAGATATTGCAAAAAAAAAAAAGTGAAGAAAAATAATTGCTAGTATGTATTCTGCTGAGATCTTGTTTTGAAAGACATGTACCATGTGAGACTCTCTGAGGCTGTCCAAATGAACCAGCAGTAAATTCAGAGCCTCCATATTCAGATGAATTTAATTCTGTAGCAAGAGGAAAAGATTCCATAGGTAAGTGCATACACACATGAATGCTGTAGATACAGACCTTCCCGGTGGGGAAACCTGTATCTGTCCTTTGTCAAAACACTCGTCATGTTTGACCAGAGAGCAGGCATTGAATCTCCCTGTGCAATACTTGAGCTCTGGCCATACATAATTGAGGGTCATAAGCGGGCTGCTCCTGCGGGCAACGACATGGTGCAGTCCTAATTGTGCCCCAAAACTTAATTCACAACTCTCAAGAAAAGCTGCAACCAATCCCGTCTGTATGTCTAGAAGTAACCATCCTCCCAGGACCTTAGCATGCAGCTGATTTAGAGATACAGCCTTTCAAGAGGTGAATTACTTAGAATGAGGTCGTGTGAGTGGACCCTAATCCAGTGCGAGTAGTGTCATTATTAGAAGAAATTGGAACTCAGCCGCGTAAAGAAGGGAGATGAGGGGAAGATGCAAGGAGACCGTGACCGTGGGCAAGCCACGGAGATGGTTCTCAGGAGAGATTCAGCCTGCTGACAGCTTCGTCTTGGATATCTCACCTCCAGGCTGCGGGAAACTCACATTCTGTTACCACCACCCGCTCCTGGAGTCTGGGATGGAGCCCCAGCAAGCTGACACACAGGGTCACAGAAACACTGACAGTACTGGCGTGTACTGAACCAAAGAGCTGAAAGGGCTGCAAAAAAGAGGAAAAACAGTTATTCTTCTACATTTTTTTTTAAGATTTTGCTCTGATGTGGACCATGTTTTAACGTCTTTACTGAATATCTTACAATATGGCTTCTGTTTTATGTTATTTGGCCCCAAGGCATGTGGGCTCTTAGTTCTCTGATCAGGGATCAAACCGACACTGTCTACATTGGAAGTCAAAGTCCTAACCACTGGGTCACCAGGGAAGTCCCTCTTTACCTTATGATGTGCAGATATTGCAAAAAAAAAAAAGTGAAGAAAAATAATTGCTAGTATGTATTCTGCTGAGATCTTGTTTTGAAAGACATGTACCATGTGAGACTCTCTGAGGCTGTCCAAATGAACCAGCAGTAAATTCAGAGCCTCCATATTCAGATGAATTTAATTCTGTAGCAAGAGGAAAAGATTCCATAGGTAAGTGCATACACACATGAATGCTGTAGATACAGACCTTCCCGGTGGGGAAACCTGTATCTGTCCTTTGTCAAAACACTCGTCATGTTTGACCAGAGAGCAGGCATTGAATCTCCCTGTGCAATACTTGAGCTCTGGCCATACATAATTGAGGGTCATAAGCGGGCTGCTCCTGCGGGCAAACGACATGAAATTACCTTAAATGCTGCCTCTAGGAAAAGACTAGACCAAGTCTGTGAGCCAGTGCTGGCTGTTTTTTCCTCTGTTAGCACATGTCCTGAAATGAAGCTCTGTGTGTTGTGGTGATGGCTGATGAGAAGGGAAAGGAAGAGACTGAAAAGGAGAGAAAAAGCAAAGACATGAGAGCAACCCCGTCATGGCAACAGGCTGCTTCAGTCCAGCCTGGGCAAGAAGCCCCCACCAGTTCTGGAGACGACCCGGGACACAATCCAGAAAGAGTCTAGTGCCCAGAACCTCAGAAGAGTTCTCATGGAAACTCCACACCGATGTGTCAACGCCAGCCTCCTGGAGCACATTTGATGATAAGTATTTCTTAGACGTGGATACATGAGCCGGCAATGCTCCTCTTCAGTTTTCCTGAATAAAAACAGTTCAGGAACTAGCTTGCATCGATTTTTTATATTATGTTAAGGAAGAATGTAGGGTTGAGGAAACATTTTGAATGGATGACTTAGTCCTGAGAGTACAGCAAGGTTCCTGTTTTCCCTGCCTGGGTCATTACCTTGGCTTGGCCCATTGGAACCTGCGCGATCTCGACAGCCAGTAAAAAATGAAGGTAATGACTCTGCCCCTCCAACCAAAGGCTAGGAAAAGTGAAGCATTAAAGAGATAAAGCATGCCTTTTGAGCGAAGATGAAAAATGCTGAAAAAGCAACATTTTCTAAAGTAACTAAATATGGCTTCTGTCAACATGGGATTTTGCTCCTATTTTGTTCAGATTTTGACACGGGCTTTTTCTTTACAATGTTCTTTATCATTCCATGTTTTAAAAAAATACATAAAGTCAGACAGAGGAGGAGAAATATATGACATGCCTTATATGCAGAATCTAAAAAGAAACAATCCAAATGGACTTATTTTTAAAACAGAAAAAGAGTGAGAGTGAACTTACACTTGCCAGGAGAGAAGAATGGGAGGAAGAGATAGTTAGGGAATTTGGGATGAACATGACTACACTGCTTACATTTAAAATGGAGAACCAGGCTTCCCTGGTAGCTCAGTGGTGAAGAATTCGCCTGCCAATGCTGGAGACACAGGTTCGAGCCCTGATCCAGGAAGATCCCACATGCTGCAGAGCTGCTAAGCCCGTGAGCCACAACTACTGAGCCTGTGCTCTAGAGCCTCAGAGCCGTAACTATGGAGCCCATGTGCCTTAGAGCCCGAGTTCCATAACAAGAGAAGTCACCGCAACAAGAAGCCTACTCACCTCAACTAGAGAGTAGCCCCCACTCTCTGCAACTAGAGAAGAGCCGGTGGCAGCAGTGAAAACCCAGCATAGCCAAAAAAAGAGAAAGTTCTAGTGCGATATAGATAAAAGTATATCTTTTGGAAAAAGTCTAAAAACACTGAGTTAGAGGTAGGAAAGACCAATGACTTGGTAATTGCTGCAATCGTTAAGCACTGTTGTTAAAGTTTAATGGAGAGCATTGCTTTTTCTTTCCAGGAGGTAAAGTGTTTGCACGATTACTCAGTCTGCGGCCTTGTTGTTTATTCTTATGCTCCAGATTAAGAAAAAAGAAAGCAATTATGTCTTAATTATCTTATAACTTGTAAAGACAAAGCAACAGAGAGATACTCCTGCTTATTTGGCATTTGGAGGGCAAGCAAGTATTCCTGTCTATAAAAGTAGGTGGTTCAGTGGTAGAGAGTCCACCTGCCAATGTAGGAGATGCAGGGTCAATCTCTGGGTCAGGAAGATCCCCTGGAGGAGGAAATGGCAATCCACTCCAGTATTCTTGCCTGGGAAATCCCATGAACAGAGGAGCCTGGTGGGCTACAGTCTATGGCGTTGCAAAGAGTCAGATACAACTGAGCGATTGAGCACACACATGCAAACACACACACAGAATGGCACAAAATGCTGATTGCTCTTTAAGTATGATCATTCTAGAATATCTAAACATTGATTTGATTATCACAGAAATTTGCTGAAAGCCTGGTTATACAGGTTAGGGTATGTGTAAGTTACTCAGTTTCATCCGACTCTTTGTGATCCTATGGACTGCAGCACCCCACCCCACACCTGCAGGGCTCCTCTGTCAGTGGAATTTTCCAGGCAAGAATACTGGAGTGGGTTTCTATTCCCTTCTGCAGCAGATCTTCCTGACCTAGGGGTCAAACCCAGGTCTCCTGCCTTGCAGGCAGATTCTTTACACGCCTTTCCATGAAGTGTGTAGTAAAAAATTTGGCCTTGGGACTTCCCTGATGGATAAGACTCTGGGTTCGCAGTGCAAGGTGCTCAGTTTGATCCTTCATGGGAAACTAGATCCTACGTGCTGCAGCTAAAGCTCCTGCATGCCACAACGCAGATCAAAATCCCCCGTGCTGCAACTAAGACCTGGAGTAGCCAATAATTAACTAAGAAGAAGAATTTGGCCTTGCCTAGAGAGAAAAGTGGCCATTGCCATTGGCTTCTGGGAGGTAATCTATGTCATACCTGAAGGGAACCTCTCTCTTTTTTTATTGGACACGATCTATTTTAGGATGGGGCTGAGGCTGCCCCACAGCCTTGTGGGGAGAGAGGCTAACCATGCCAGAAAGACCAACCACATGACCTGGGGTGGGGGCTCTGGGTCCTGCGGTATCGGCCATCGTGGAGACTCTGCTTGACTGTGTGGGCAATCTGATCAATCATGTCTAGATACTAAAGCCCCAGTGAAATCTCTTATCTCCAAAGCTCAAGGGAGCTCTATGAGTTGGCAATACCCAGTGCATGTTATCACGTTGATACTGCGAAGGTGGCGTGTCCCAGCAGGGCGAAGACAATGGAGATTCTGGAATCTGCCCAGACGCTACTCTATAGGTCTCTTCCTTTGGCTGATGCTAATCTGTATCCTTTCTCCAAAATAAATCATAACCATAAAACACAGTAGCCTTTAGATGATGCTAGGAGTAAAGAACCTGCCTGCCAATGCAGGAGACTTAAGAGATGCAGGTTTGATCTCTGGGTTGGGAAGATTCCCTGAGGAGGGCATGACAACCGACTCCAGGATTCTTGCCTGGGAAATCCCATGGATAGAGGAGCCTGGTGGACTACAGTCCATAGTATTGCAAAGAGTCAGACACAACTGAAGCGACTTAGCACATGAATCTTTATATCAAATTATCAAAGCTGAGTGTGGTTTCAGGAGCTTCTAAACTTGCCGTTGGTGTCAGAAGTGAGGGTGAACTATGTGGACTGTACCCTCAAACTCTGCAATTAATACCAGGTACAAAATTGACGAACGAGCACCCCCAAATCCATTGTCTGTAAAGTCGCTGCTCACGTCCTAGAGTCACTTAGCACTTAGTTCAGATGAGAACCACTGGAGGAACAACCCCTATGGCGTCACATAAAATTAAAAAATCACACTACCCAGAAGGGATAGACTCAGGAAGATCCTACGTGCTGCAGCTAAAGCTCCTGCATGCCACAACGCAGATCAAAATCCCCGTGCTGCAACTAAGACCTGGAGTAGCCAATAATTAACTAAGAAGAAGAATTTGGCCTTGCCTAGAGAGAAAAGTGGCCATTGCCATTGGCTTCTGGGAGGTAATCTATGTCATACCTGAAGGGAACCTCTCTCTTTTTTTATTGGACACGATCTATTTTAGGATGGGGCTGAGGCTGCCCCACAGCCTTGTGGGAGAGAGGCTAACCATGCCAGAAAGACCAACCACATGACCTGGGGTGGGGGCTCTGGGTCCTGCGGTATCGGCCATCGTGGAGACTCTGCTTGACTGTGTGGGCAATCTGATCAATCATGTCTAGATACTAAAGCCCCAGTGAAATCTCTTATCTCCAAAGCTCAAGGGAGCTCTATGAGTTGGCAATACCCAGTGCATGTTATCACGTTGATACTGCGAAGGTGGCGTGTCCCAGCAGGGCGAAGACAATGGAGATTCTGGAATCTGCCCAGACGCTACTCTATAGGTCTCTTCCTTTGGCTGATGCTAATCTGTATCCTTTCTCCAAAATAAATCATAACCATAAAACACAGTAGCCTTTAGATGATGCTAGGAGTAAAGAACCTGCCTGCCAATGCAGGAGACTTAAGAGATGCAGGTTTGATCTCTGGGTTGGGAAGATTCCCTGAGGAGGGCATGACAACCGACTCCAGGATTCTTGCCTGGGAAATCCCATGGATAGAGGAGCCTGGTGGACTACAGTCCATAGTATTGCAAAGAGTCAGACACAACTGAAGCGACTTAGCACATGAATCTTTATATCAAATTATCAAAGCTGAGTGTGGTTTCAGGAGCTTCTAAACTTGCCGTTGGTGTCAGAAGTGAGGGTGAACTATGTGGACTGTACCCTCAAACTCTGCAATTAATACCAGGTACAAAATTGACGAACGAGCACCCCCAAATCCATTGTCTGTAAAAGTCGCTGCTCACGTCCTAGAGTCACTTAGCACTTAGTTCAGATGAGAAACACTGGAGGAACAACCCATATGGAGTCACATAAAATGTATCAGACAGAATCACACTACCCAGAAGGGATAGACTGGAGCAAGGGAAGCATTTGACCAACATTTTGAAGTGAGCTGTTCTTGGGCTAAAGGAAACCTAGGACTTGGACTGATTGTGAGAAAAACAAGCTTGTTTTTTTACAATTAAAAACACACACACACAAGTAAAACTGAAAGCATAAATGTGGGGAAAGCTTGACACAGGAGAATAGTGAGCCATTTGAAGCAGATCATGTAGTTGACTCGTAAGAGCCATATCACTCCCATATGATTAATCTAAGCTACTTGGGGTAATTCCAACCCCTTTTTCAGTGACTGCTTGAGGAATAGGCATGTACCCAAATCCAGCCAATAAGGTATGGAGGAAAGTGTTTGGGGGCTTTTAAAACGCAACTCAACCTACCTACCTAATATAATTTTTTTGTTAGAGACTAATTTTTTAAATTAGAGATGAATATTTTTATTTAAGACTAAGTTTTCTGTTACTTGTAGCTAACAGTGTGACACAGACAGAAGGACCCTTCCACATGGCTGTGCTCAAATTCTTAGCAGCATCGATAGAGGAGGTGAAGCAACTGAGGCACACACATGTGCATCCACGGGTAAGGCGCGCGTACCAAGGGCCACATCATCTGAGGAATTCAGACCTGGTCCAGAAAAAGCCCACAGTCAATGTGGCCGAGAGCATCAGCTCATCTAAGAGGCATATAAAATCTGGCAGCAATAGGCAAAATCGAATAGAACTGGAAAAACAAGAGTCACAGAGAGGAGGAAGTCACTGCAGGAATCCAGGCAGGGGGTAACCAAAGCCTTCATAGGATGGGCAGCATATGAAACTATGAGAATGAGAAAGAAAGCTGGGAAGGACTAAGTGAATACTAGTGCTCAAAGCCCAGTCTAAAGTGTGGGTGTGTGTACCAGTTAACAATGGCTGCTGGAGATCCAGGCATCAGATCTTAATTAGGAGCATAAAGGTAGCACCATTACATCCATGAACAGCTAGTGGGTTAGCCAGCTTTCCATGTCTGCCCCATATCACATGGTTAAATAACAGATTTCCTTTTTCGTTTCGGTGTATGAGTCAAGATTGCTATAGACATTTGAATTAATAAAGAAGTACGAAGTGGACATGTGTTTGAGAGTGTAAGTGTCTTCCTTGTCACATTTATTTCTTCCCCAAACATCCTCTGAGGTGTGTCTGTACTAGGTAGAAATCTTCTCAGGTGATTCCAGTTACTCACCATTCCTTGAGCATTTCCCCCACCGCCGCCCTCTCTTTTTCTTTTTGGTCACTAATATCGGTCTTTTATTTATCTATTTTCATCTATCTTTGTTCCTCGGCCTGTGTGGTTCTCCCATTGCACTGGTCTCTCTCGTTGCAGAGCACTGGCTCTGGGCGCATATGCTCCAGAGTGCTGGCTTTGTAGTTGGACACATTGGTCCAGCCGCTCCACGGCACGTGGGATCTTCCTAGGCTGGGTATTGAACCGGCGCCCCTTGCACTCCAAGGCAGTGTCTTTACCCACTGGACCACCAGGAAGCCCTACTCACCATTCTTTAACTGTCACTCATATTTCCTCTTGCCTCTCTACTGGTCTTTAAGGATATGGTAATAGAGCCTACTGGATTTTGTTGTTTAAATTCATTGTTATTGGATGATAGTTGCTTTACAATGTTGTGTTGGTTTCTACTGTACAGCAATGTGAAGCTATATGTATACATAGTTCCCTTCTTTTTTGTATTTCCTTTCCATTCAGGTCACCACAGAACATTGAGTGAAGTTCCTGTGCTACACAGCAGATTCTCATTGGTTTTAGTGACTAAGCTGTGGCCGATTCTTTGCGGCCCCATGGACTATAGCCTGCCGCTCTCCACTGTCCATGGAATTCTCTGGGCAATTTTACCGGAGTGGGTAGCCATTCCCTTCTCCAGGGGATTTTCCTGTGCCAGGGACTGAACCCTGGTCTCCTGCATTGCAGGTGGATTCTTTACTGTCCAAGCGACTAGGGAAGCCCTGATTCTCTTAGTTCTTCACTTTGTACATAGGATCAAAAGTGTATATATGCTAATTCCCATCTCCCAATTCAACCTGCCTCCCTCTTTCCCTCCCTTGGTGTCCATATGTTTGTTCTCTACATCTGTGGGATTTCATTAAAAAAAAAAAAAAAAAAAATTCCAAAGAACAAAGACAGTGACTATTCCCTGAATGAATTTAAAGTTTCAGGAAAGCTGAGTGTGTTTTTGACTCACTGAGTAATACTGCATTTCCCTGCACTGTGAAATGTTCTTAGGTGAGTAATCCATCCTCTTTCTCGTAGCAGCTTCAGATTAACTAAAAT
This sequence comes from Tragulus kanchil, assembly GCA_022376925.1. Taxonomy (NCBI): domain Eukaryota; kingdom Metazoa; phylum Chordata; class Mammalia; order Artiodactyla; family Tragulidae; genus Tragulus; species Tragulus kanchil. The sequence continues at coordinate 146,899,754 of JAIOJX010000003.1, forward strand.
CTGGCTTGCTTTAGAGAGTCACAATGTTATTTTTAAAAAATAACAGTCATAGCTGCAAGCTTGTGGTTTTCTCATTCACATTATATCAAGTGACTCTACATTTGGGGGGAGACAGACGAAAGAAAGGCTTTAAAATAAGACATTCATTCTTACCATAAATAGAACATGCTACCCTATTGCTAGTCATATCCTTCCCTTTAAGTTTCAAATGCTTCTTTTTTCACACAACTAGCTATTGTTGGGTCCAGGGCTCTTGAGTGTAAATCATGCTGTGATCAACAAGGCACTCGGACTCTCAGCCTCCCCACGGACACACGCAGTTCCTCACTTTGGTTCTCTTTCAGTTTGAGAGGTAACTGTCCAGTCGACAAAATTCAAGATAACTCCCCCCTAAGCAGATTTCAAGCTCAGAAAAATCACCAAGATATGTTTGTTACCCATTTATGAAATATGGGCCACATACTGGGCATGTGAAATTCCTGAGATTTTTTAAAAATTAATTAACTTATTTATTTGTTTATTTTTGGCTATTCTGGGTTTTCACTGCTGTTGCAGGCTCTTCTCCAGTTGCAGGGAGTGGGGGCTACTCTCTAATTGAGGTCAGCAGACTTCTTGTTGCAGTGACTTCTCTCATTGTGGAACTCAGGCTCTAGGGCACAGGTTCAATAGTTGTGCCTCATGGGCTTAGTTGCTCCACAACATGTGGGTGGGATCTTCCTGGATCAGGGATTGAAGCATGTCTCCTGCATTGGCAGACAAACTCTTCACCACTGAGCCACCAGGGAAGCCCTCTTTACTGAGAATTTTATGGAAGCTGTGGATACTAGCTCAGGAGAAGAGAACGTTGTCACAAAACACTGGATCTGATGACAAGAGATTGGCAGGCTCCTTGACTTCTGGGTATATAAACCCCAAAGGAGTCCTGCACTGGAGTACTGGCCTCAAAACTCTTTTAGTAAGAAGAATTAAATAATAAACTCTCTTAATAAGAATAAGCCTGAAACCATGCAACTCAGATTGGGGCTTGAACCCATGGGCCAGGGACTCGAACCCAGCTGAAACCCAGACACGGTCTTCGGATTGAGATCACCCACGTGGTCTCAGGACTTAAAGAAGCTCAGGTTCTTCAAGTTTCATAGCAGAAAGAATTCAGTGAGAGACAAAGTCATGGGTAAGAAGTGGAATTTTTAGAGAGAGACACAGTCCATAGAGACAACACAGTTTGTCTCAAAAGGTGAGAACAGCCTTGGGAGAAACACACTCCACAGACAAAGTGTGGGCCATCTCAGAAGGCAAGAGGCTCCAAAATATGGGACAGTTTGTTTTTCTGGGCTGGGTAGTTTCATAGGCGAATGAGTGGGAGGATTCTTCTATTTCAGGATAGGGGCAGGGACTTCCAGGAACTGGGCCACAGCCCACCTTTTGGCCTTTTCAGAACTGTCATGGGGCTGGTGTGTGTGGCATTTGGATGCTAGTGTTATTACAATGAGCATCTAATGAGGCGCAAGGTCCTCTGGAAGTTGAATCTTCTGCCGTCTTGGCCTTCATTGGTTCTCACCAGTTCATGTGGCATCCTCAAGGGCTCCGTCATTCTTTCAGAGGTTTTGCCCTGCCCACTTCCCTCCTATTTCAATGTAAAGATATTTACTTATAAATTATATACCTGTAATACTCTGTTCGTTGGAGAAGGAAATGGCAATCCACTCAAGTATTCTTGCCTGGAGAATGCCATGGATGGAGCAGCCTGGCGGACTATGGTCCATAGGATCACCAAGAGTCAGGCATGACTGACGTGACTTTACCGGCACTACTCTGCTAATAGATTCTGTCCTTCAGTAAATACTTAAAAATTAAAATCTCAAAAAGATGAGATGAAAACAAATATTACAAGGTTAAATTTTTTTTCTCCTAACTATGTAGAACCCTATGGGGCCTTCCTGGACAAGATCCCCTTCCTCCTGGTCTTCTGCTGTAGCTGCTCTCTGAAGTAGCTAGATAATAGTACATATTGCCTTAGTTTTTCAGAGGCTAAAACGGCCACCAAACGGAAGGAATTAACTGCTTATTGATCGTGAGCACATAGACCCCAGACTAGAGACTGGTAAGAGCACAGTTCTGTGGCCTCGCCATCAACCACTCAAGAGAAACTGTTCACGAGCTGATCATGCCTTCCGGGACACGGCCTTTGAAAATGCTTTGTGAAAACCAGTGAGTTTGGGGGTTTTGAGCACTAGCTGTCCTGGACTCCTTGCTCGACGCTTGCAATACATGCTGCACTGTACTTCGCCACAACCCAGTGTCGGGGGGCTGGCTTTCCTGCACGTGGGTGTAAAGTCTGGTTCAGTCACATTCGCACCTGCAGTGAGCGCTTACACGCAAGCCCTCGATGCAGACATCTCACTCTGCAGCCCCTCCCCGAGGCCCTGCGGTCCAGCAGCTTCTTGATGCCAGGCTTCTCGCAGCACCAAGCTCACGAAGCAAAAACTGGAAAGGACTCCCGCAGCAAGAATTCTAACCCCCTCAGATAAAAATAACTCCCAGCATCCCAAGACTGAGAAGCTGCACTCTTTCTGCCTCATATGAAAGGCAAATCATCCTTGCAAAAATGTCTCTGCAGAATTCAATAGAAAAAGATTTGACTCTTCAGACTGAAAAGAACAAGCTTCCCATAAAGAGCCACTCCGCCCCATATAAGCTCTCAGGCCACAGTCACGCTGTACTTGATAAACCAAACTGCTCTGTTCTTTGTCCCAGAGAGAAAGGCACCTTCAGATGTGAGTGGGAAGAGAGATGAAAGGTTGCATGGTGTTCTCGAAGCACAAGATCTCTGTCTTCAGACGCCCCCTCTCTGCACCTCAACGGCTTCGGTAAGTCATTAAACCTGTCTGCTTCTTAGAATCCTCGACTCCTTCGGGGAGCAGGCCGTTAAAAATTAAAATCTCTTCAGTAAATACTTAAAAATTAAAATCTCAAAAAGATGAGATGAAAACAAATATTACAAGGTTAAATTTTTTTTCTCCTAACTATGTAGAACCCTATGGGGCCTTCCTGGACAAGATCCCCTTCCTCCTGGTCTTCTGCTGTAGCTGCTCTCTGAAGTAGCTAGATAATAGTACATATTGCCTTAGTTTTTCAGAGGCTAAAACGGCCACCAAACGGAAGGAATTAACTGCTTATTGATCGTGAGCACATAGACCCCAGACTAGAGACTGGTAAGAGCACAGTTCTGTGGCCTCGCCATCAACCACTCAAGAGAAACTGTTCACGAGCTGATCATGCCTTCCGGGACACGGCCTTTGAAAATGCTTTGTGAAAACCAGTGAGTTTGGGGGTTTTGAGCACTAGCTGTCCTGGACTCCTTGCTCGACGCTTGCAATACATGCTGCACTGTACTTCGCCACAACCCAGTGTCGGGGGGCTGGCTTTCCTGCACGTGGGTGTAAAGTCTGGTTCAGTCACATTCGCACCTGCAGTGAGCGCTTACACGCAAGCCCTCGATGCAGACATCTCACTCTGCAGCCCCTCCCCGAGGCCCTGCGGTCCAGCAGCTTCTTGATGCCAGGCTTCTCGCAGCACCAAGCTCACGAAGCAAAAACTGGAAAGGACTCCCGCAGCAAGAATTCTAACCCCCTCAGATAAAAATAACTCCCAGCATCCCAAGACTGAGAAGCTGCACTCTTTCTGCCTCATATGAAAGGCAAATCATCCTTGCAAAAATGTCTCTGCAGAATTCAATAGAAAAAGATTTGACTCTTCAGACTGAAAAGAACAAGCTTCCCATAAAGAGCCACTCCGCCCCATATAAGCTCTCAGGCCACAGTCACGCTGTACTTGATAAACCAAACTGCTCTGTTCTTTGTCCCAGAGAGAAAGGCACCTTCAGATGTGAGTGGGGAAGAGAGATGAAAGGTTGCATGGTGTTCTCGAAGCACAAGATCTCTGTCTTCAGACGCCCCCTCTCTGCACCTCAACGGCTTCGGTAAGTCATTAAACCTGTCTGCTTCTTAGAATCCTCGACTCCTGAATGGTAACAGTAGTGTATGTGTAAGACATGGTTTACAGGCCGCTTAAAATTCAAATAGGAGACTGATGGAGGTAAATGTGTCCTATACATCATAAACTGCTACATAAGTGATAGCAAATAAAAACTTGAGTCCTTTTATCATTAAAAAAAAAAAAAAAACAAATAATAACTGACAAGAGTAACTCACATGAGCCCTTCTGGAAAAATCAGTATGCAACTTGAAATTTTAAAGTCCACCCCAGGGACTTCCCTCGTGGCCCAGCGGAGGAGTGTCTGCCTGCCAATGCAGGGGACATGGGTCTGACCACTGGTCCGAGAGGACTCCACAAGCCTCGGGGCAGCTGAGCCCGTGAACCACAGCTCCTGAAGCCCAGGCACTCCAAAGCCTGGACTCCGCCAGAAGAGAAGTCACTGCGGTGTGAAGCCCAAGCACCGTGACAAGCAGCAGCTCCGCTCACTTCAACTGGGAAAGCCCACGTGCAGCAGTGAAGACCCAGGGCAGCCAAAAAAACACATAAACAAAACAAAACAGAAAAAAAACCCATAAATTCCACCCCAGAATCTGAGACATGAAAGTTTGATAGGGCCCAGGGCTACCAAAAAAGGGAAAAAAAACCTCCTTAAAAATCATACACCCAATTTTTTTTTAATTTTGGCGTCTTTTATTGATTTTTTATGTACTTATTTTTCACACATCTTTATTCTTTGGCCTGTGTGGGCCTCCCTCATTGCAGAGCACCGGCTCTGGGCACATGTGCTCCAGAGTGCTGGCTTGCAGTTGGACACACCGGTCCAGCCGCTCTGCGGCATGTGGGATCTTCCCAGACCAAAGATCGAACTGGTTCCCCTTGCACTGCAAGGCAGACTCTTTACCCACTGGACCACCAGGGAAGCCCAACCCCAGGCTTGCTGAGACTAGCAGGTTTGATAAGCCACAGCTACAATTTGCAATCCCATAGCGAATTGTGTTTTGACAGAGGTAAAGACTCCAACTGCTGACGTGATAGCAGCACTGAAACAGACTGTGGACCGGGGTCATACATGCATCCCTGCCATGAAGGCGGGCAGGACAAGGGAGCTGTGACCCTCCTCATGGAGGACTGGAGGCTGTGGTCTCACGAGGTCCAGCCTGGCCACCACCTGATTCTGTGGAGAACACTTCCAGCTCTTTCTGTCCACTAGATATTCTGGCAGCATGACTGAGCAATTGTCTCCGTCACAAATGCAAGTAGCGTCGCTGGATAAGCTAGAAGGCTTTAGGGCCATAACCTGAGTCCGCAGCCCGTGTCTGGGAAAAAACAGGTCTGAGATGCCACTTCATAGATCCTATCATTGAAGATGACTTACACAGACACTTTTAAAGCTTCAAAATTTATTGCTGTACATTTTCGCATAGCACGTACTATGGAAATACTAATAGTGCAAATATTCATTTTGGACTTTGTAGCATTTGAGGGATCACAAAGCTTTTGGATATCTTTTGCAATCATGTACGAAGATCTATATTGTTCACCTTACTTTAGAAATTCAAACCAGTCATCTTACTATTCAAAGAGATTACATAATGCTCTCTACATCGCCTTTCTAGCACACACACACATACACAAAACTACCCTGGACGCTGAGGGGCATTCCTTCCATGATAACACATACATCTTGCAGAACGTTTCCAACTGCAAGGCTTTCTGTTCACAGCATCATTCAACAAGTATTTATTGACAAACTGTTCTGTTGCCAGGCACTGAACTAGGCCCTCTCTTTATTGATTTTTTATGTACTTATTTTTCACACATCTTTATTCTTTGGCCTGTGTGGGCCTCCCTCATTGCAGAGCACCGGCTCTGGGCACATGTGCTCCAGAGTGCTGGCTTGCAGTTGGACACACCGGTCCAGCCGCTCTGCGGCATGTGGGATCTTCCCAGACCAAAGATCGAACTGGTTCCCCTTGCACTGCAAGGCAGACTCTTTACCCACTGGACCACCAGGGAAGCCCAACCCCAGGCTTGCTGAGACTAGCAGGTTTGATAAGCCACAGCTACAATTTGCAATCCCATAGCGAATTGTGTTTTGACAGAGGTAAAGACTCCAACTGCTGACGTGATAGCAGCACTGAAACAGACTGTGGACCGGGGTCATACATGCATCCCTGCCATGAAGGCGGGCAGGACAAGGGAGCTGTGACCCTCCTCATGGAGGACTGGAGGCTGTGGTCTCACGAGGTCCAGCCTGGCCACCACCTGATTCTGTGGAGAACACTTCCAGCTCTTTCTGTCCACTAGATATTCTGGCAGCATGACTGAGCAATTGTCTCCGTCACAAATGCAAGTAGCGTCGCTGGATAAGCTAGAAGGCTTTAGGGCCATAACCTGAGTCCGCAGCCCGTGTCTGGAAAACACAGGTCTGAGATGCCACTTCATAGATCCTATCATTGAAGATGACTTACACAGACACTTTTAAAGCTTCAAAATTTATTGCTGTACATTTTCGCATAGCACGTACTATGGAAATACTAATAGTGCAAATATTCATTTTGGACTTTGTAGCATTTGAGGGATCACAAAGCTTTTGGATATCTTTTGCAATCATGTACGAAGATCTATATTGTTCACCTTACTTTAGAAATTCAAACCAGTCATCTTACTATTCAAAGAGATTACATAATGCTCTCTACATCGCCTTTCTAGCACACACACACACATACACAAAACTACCCTGGACGCCCGCAGGGGCATTCCTTCCCATGATAACACATACATCTTGCAGAACGTTTCCAACTGCAAGGCTTTCTGTTCACAGCATCATTCAACAAGTATTTATTGACAAACTGTTCTGTTGCCAGGCACTGAACTAGGCCCTGGGGACAGGAGAATGAAAAGACGCAATCTCTGCTCTCACAGTGGTGCTTACCATCTAAAAGTAGAAACAGACATGCAACCAAATTTACAGTACAATAAAGTGCTTCCGTGGAGGTATTTACAAAGTACAGTGGGAATTCAAAAGAGAGAAAAAGAACACCTGCCCGGAGGGGTCGAGGACAGCATCACAGAGGAGGTAGACATGGAGCTGCAATGTGACCAGTGCTCAGGAAGTGGCTGTGGAGACAGGAAGGCAAAGGGGCGACAGGTGCAAAGACACAGGCCCAAGCGGCACTCCGAAGGAGCTGGGTGAGGCGGTCTCCCTTGAGCCGAAGGTGCAGTGGGGAAAGGCGGGATGAGCTAGACAAATAGGCGGGTGTCAGATCGTGAAGAGACTGCCGACCATTCGTCCAGTTATTCAACGCACACGTACTGAGGGCTTCCTGTGTGCCCGGCACTAGGCTAAGCGTTGGGATTCCAATGGGGAACCAGACAGACACATCCTTGCTCTCACAGAGCTCACATTCTAGGAGACAGACGGACCAAAAAAGTCCACAAGTAAATAAAATACGGAGTTAGAAGATTTCTACAAAGGAAATAAACAGAGTGCCAAGGCAGAAAATAAAAGTCCTGGGGGCATTTATAAAGTGGAGGCTAATTAGGGTTATCAGCAAATGCCTCTTGGAAGTGACATAAAAAGACATCTGCAGAGATCATCAGCGTGTGCTCCAGCAAGAGCCCTCACTACACACCAGGTCCTGGGCTCACAGGGGACACACGGGCTCTCATTTCGTCCTCACAATGACTCTATGAGGTAGGTATCATTATTCCTATTTTGCGGAGGAGGAACAGGCTCAAAGACGTTAAGTAAACCTGACAAGTCACACAAATGGCAAAAGCAGGGTTCAAGCACGGGTTCTCTCTGTTTCAAAGGACTCATTCTCACTAAGCAGGATTCTGGATCACGTACACAGGGAAGTGAGGAATTTTGAGCAGGGAAACGGGAAGGTCACAGATGCTCCCAGGACCCTGATGATTCTGGGAGGAGTTCAACAAGTATTTATTGACAAACTGTTCTGTTGCCAGGCACGAAACAGGAGAATGAAAAGACGCAATCTCTGCTCTCACAGTGGTGCTTACCATCTAAAAGTAGAAACAGACATGCAACCAAATTTACAGTACAATAAAGTGCTTCCGTGGAGGTATTTACAAAGTACAGTGGGAATTCAAAAGAGAGAAAAAGAACACCTGCCCGGAGGGGTCGAGGACAGCATCACAGAGGAGGTAGACATGGAGCTGCAATGTGACCAGTGCTCAGGAAGTGGCTGTGGAGACAGGAAGGCAAAGGGGCGACAGGTGCAAAGACACAGGCCCAAGCGGCACTCCGAAGGAGCTGGGTGAGGCGGTCTCCCTTGAGCCGAAGGTGCAGTGGGGAAAGGCGGGATGAGCTAGACAAATAGGCGGGTGTCAGATCGTGAAGAGACTGCCGACCATTCGTCCAGTTATTCAACGCACAAGTACTGAGGGCTTCCTGTGTGCCCGGCACTAGGCTAAGCGTTGGGATTCCAATGGGGAACCAGACAGACACATCCTTGCTCTCACAGAGCTCACATTCTAGGAGACAGACGGACCAAAAAAGTCCACAAGTAAATAAAATACGGAGTTAGAAGATTTCTACAAAGGAAATAAACAGAGTGCCAAGGCAGAAAATAAAAGTCCTGGGGGCATTTATAAAGTGGAGGCTAATTAGGGTTATCAGCAAATGCCTCTTGGAAGTGACATAAAAAGACATCTGCAGAGATCATCAGCGTGTGCTCCAGCAAGAGCCCTCACTACACACCAGGTCCTGGGCTCACAGGGGACACACGGGCTCTCATTTCGTCCTCACAATGACTCTATGAGGTAGGTATCATTATTCCTATTTTGCGGAGGAGGAACAGGCTCAAAGACGTTAAGTAAACCTGACAAGTCACACAAATGGCAAAAGCAGGGTTCAAGCACGGGTTCTCTCTGTTTCAAAGGACTCATTCTCACTAAGCAGGATTCTGGATCACGTACACAGGGAAGTGAGGAATTTTGAGCAGGGAAACGGGAAGGTCACAGATGCTCCCAGGACCCTGCGGATGATTCTGTGGAGGAGGAAAAGGAGGGGTGAAGAAGGAAGGCGAAGGGAAAGGGGGCAGGTGAAAAACAGGAGGTGCTGCGCGCGGAGGAAAGGAGGTTGCATGAAGGTAGTGGTTGAGGGAACGGAGAAGAGGTGCGGCTGTGTCAACAGACGAGAGAAATGCGGTTATAGTTCTAACAGGATTGATGGGCTGTTAGAATGACGGCAAGGCAATCACAAGAGTGGCCTCCGGGGTCACTCTTGGGCTTTTGCCTTGGGCAGCTGGGTCAGATGATCTGCTTTTACCAGAGTCAGGGAACGCACGGTGCTGGAAGTTTGTGGGGAGAAGAGGATGAATGTTTTTGGACAGGTCCTGTGGGTGTACTGGGAAAAACCTGGGCTTATGCGATGGTTCTCAGCTGGCCACCACGTAATGGCTTTCAAACCTTATTCTCTACCTGAGCAATGTTTGTAAGAAAAAAAAAAAACATCAAAATTTGGTCTGTGGGTACACTGTGTGTCTCCTTAAAAAAAACACAAAAGTTGTTTATAAAACCATGTCTGTCTTGGTTGGGTGGCTTTGTGAAAAGAAAAGTGATCGCCAAGGTGAGGTTATCCCAAATCTGATGACAAACGAAGACTCCTGGACTTGGAGGAGTCTAAGGAAAGCCTTCGGACAGTCATTCTAACTAGTCATAATCGCTTTAAAGAAAACCAATACTAACTTTCCACAGTCATCCTAGTTGGGATAGTCAGAAGGGCCCCGAGCAGGCAGCCTCTGCCACCCGTCTTCCGAGTCTGCAAGGATCTTTGCTTACTGGCCAGCAGAATTACTCTGAGGCAACTGGTGGCCTCAGGCCCGAGATCAGAGCTGAATGTGAATCCAAGAAGGTGTCCTCTATGCAGTTTGGGCTAAGGTCCAGAGAAAGAGCAGGTCAAACCTAGCCAGTCACATTGCTTTCATTATTTTCTTTTCTTTCCCTTCTTCAGAAACCGGAAGGACACTAGAGGTAGTCATTTTTAAAAAAAACACGTACAGGTGACATTTGTAAGGAATTAGTCACATCCTTGATCGCATCATTTTGCATCTAGTTTTAAAAGAACTCAGAGTTAAGAAGTGCACGAACCCTTCCTGTGGAAAGATACTATTTTTGCTCTTTTTCTCAAAGTATACTTAAATCTGCTTTTAACCACTCCCTCCTTTCCTGGCCATCAGATGACCTTAAGTATGTTTTGATGTTTAAAACTCATTTCTTTATGCTATTCCAGTTTGAGTCATTAGATATCAAGGAATTCAACTGATAATGAAGTTAATACTTGTGAGTTTCAACAACAACGAAAAAAAAAAAGTTAAGGCTTTGGAGGCCGGGTAGTAATTAGCAAAAGAATTACAATCTGGTTCATTAAGCAGCTCTGCTGAGAGTTGCTTCGCTCTGTGGCAAAGGGTCTCACCTGCACCTGTTAACTCTGTAAGTCAGTAAACACTGGAAAACATAATGTTCTAAGGAAAACAGACACAGACTGCCAGGAACATCTGCAGGACACCTGTGGACGTAACTCGTGCCCAAGGGAAGAAAATGCCTTATTTTTTATAGAAGGAACAAAAAGGATCCATTACAGGCAAGGGGGGTGGGAATTACCCATGCCACATGACAACCTAGAGTTCTGAGCACAATTCTCATGACATCCAGAGGCATATTGCAAATGTACCACCTTCCTTTCCAACCTAAGGCCCAGGGGATCACAGTTCGACTGCGAATCGGAAATCCTTAAGGAGGGGCTCAGCATAGCGTATGCCCCTTAACAGAAAGAATTCCAATCCGTCTGTGAATATAATCATTTATTTGTCTTTACAGTGATGATGGAAGAATGTACACGTGTCCTCTTTCAATAAAGTATAAAAATCTGTTTATATACAGCGAAGTCACAATGAACTTTCATTGGGGAATTTATTTGGTATTCCTGATCCGTTCATATTCAAATTGCGGGGGGACAAATATTTCATGGAAGTGCTACATTTCCAGTAGATTGCACCTGGCATCCAAAGCTCAGCTTCATCTTAAGGGTCCTGCTTGATATTACAAAAGACTAATTTTAAGTCCTGGGACTCAAAATAAACATCATTTTTGAATAATAGATATATACATCAAAAATACATCTAAAAAGGCATTGGTTAGTGCTATGAAAAAGCTCTATGTGCTCAGGTACATTTTTTTTTTCCTTACAGGCAAAACCCAGTGGAAACGTTTTTTGCTCAATTCTAGGAATTTGCTCTTGGGGAAGGTCGGTCGAAAGTTACCTGTAAGAAAACAAACAAACAAACAAACTTAATTCAATGATTCCTCAGGTAAGGAAAGTTTCTCAAGTATCTCAGCAAAAGGTGGAAAAGCATTTAGATGAGAAATTTCATAGAGTAAGATTTTTAAAGCCTTTGATAGCATTTAGTTACAGCACTCTCTAACCAAAAGGGCTCAACATTTCCCCTTATTATTGCAAATATCTTATTTCCAAAAGAATCTTCATTTTCAAAGAAATCATATGCACCCCTTTGCTTGCTTATGAAAATATTTTCTATCATTAATTAAATCAGCATAAAATGGGAAATCACAGAGCATACAAATGAAAAAACAAATAGATACAGCCAAATCCAAACATACTGAGAAAATTCAGGAACATCTCTAACAACGATTTATTTTATTTCACAATAATTTATTTTACTTCAGAGAATTTATAGATGATAGAAAGGCAGTCAAATCTTATTACTGCTTAATCTGGGCAAACTGGTATTGTGCAATTGCCAATTCAGCTATTTATGTATTTGATATGCTATCTCATTTGTAGCTAAGTATCTTAATACTTCTGTTCCTATAGTTACTTTCTTCTTGCCATCACTCCTGAGATGTTTAATGGCCTGAACACTCCTCGTGAGTATAAACTCTTCAGCAACACAGCAAACATCAGCCTTGAGGAGGGGTGACTGTGCGTGCGGTGGTGCTGTAGTCGCCAAGTCATGTCTAACTCTTGCGACCCATAGACTTTGTGTGTGTGTATAAAACCCACAAAGGTCCATCTTGCTAATAAGGACCATCAGAACGAGCAGCCACAGCACAAGCCAGTGAGTCACCTGAACAGAACTACACGCTACAGAGTCCCTTTCTTAGCAGGCATGGGAACTTGGCCTTGCCCCGCCTTCAGTCAAGCCAAATCCTATTCCACAGTTTATTAGGAATGAAGTCATGTGGCAGTGCTATGGTTTATTAAATCAGTGATTTAGGTAAATTTAGTTTTGACAATTAAGAAGTACTTCTAAATCTTCCATAACCCACAAGTCTAATAGCCTAGGTCTAATCACACCATTCTCAAGTTTAGAACACGACACATACAATACGACCCTCTCCCTACCCAACATGCCAGAGTGATGGCTACTTGTTAAGTGTATATTTATAACACTTTAATCACTCAACGTTGATCAGTTTGTTTCCTCGTTAATCACCCTTGTGTCAGGCAATGAGCAATGCTGGCTTTTACGTGAGCCGAGTCCCTAAAACAAACGCTCCCTTCATGAATGAGGGTGCTGTTCTGACGTTAATCTGCAACAGAAGCAAGGGGCTGGTAAAACCTCAACTACGTGGTCCTGGATTATTCTACATTGTTTTCAGGGAAAAAGTCTGAAAAACAACCAAAAGGTCTGAAGAAGAGAGCTTTTGTAGAGTCAGTGCTGATGCAGTAGAGGGGTGGTGGTCCAGATTTTCACAGGGCACCGAAGCCTTTGGACAAAAGAAACACACTCCAGGCTTCCCTCTGAGAGACTCTATATGTATGAAGTACGCTCATCACAGTTCAAAAAACATAGCCTGGTAAGTGGAAAACAAGAGTCAGCATCAACACGGCATGTTCCTGTCCTCCATATGGCAAACAAAATGAAACTACTTATAATAGCACAAAACTGGATTTAAATGGTTCTGCGTGGTCAGGAAACTGTGACCAAAGGCCGCTGTTGCCACTGACTATGTAAGTATAAGACGCTGTAATTATTGCTTGATTGCTGTGTCACCGTGGCATAAGCCACTCCGAGTTAAAGACAGAAAAGCGCCGACGGGAAGGAAAGATGAGAACAGCGAGCCATCTCCCCTGCATGTGCTCGCCGCCGTCTGTTCCTCCACCGAGCAGCAGCCCTCCGACCCGCGGCGGCTCCAGTAAAAGCCCTGGAGTCATTCACCCCGCTCGCTCAGCCTCACTGTCAGCGGGTCACCCCGGGAAGTCGATTCTACCTCCAAATACATCTCCACGTGGCTTTCGTCCTTTCTCTCCACGCTCACTGCCAAGACCCTCCTGAAGCCACCGTCACCTCTTGCGAGCCTGCAGCCGCCTCCTAAGTGGGCTCCCTGCGTCCCAGGTTTCCCCCTCCAAGCCCGGTTCACGCAGCTGCCACAGGGATCTCATACGCAAGTGCACCGAATCGAGTTATGCAGCCTTCAGCGGAGTCCCAGGGCTTTCGATGCTAAAGCTCAAAACCCTTCGCGGGAATCCACGAGGCGCAGCACTTCAGTTCATCTCCACACATTCTCACTCTCCCCAGACCTCTTTGGTCCTTGAGTTGTCCATTGTCCCTGCTGTTTCCTCCGATGAGAACATATCTCATCCCAACGTTTCCCGCTCACCCCCGCTCGTCTCTTCTGGAAATGCTACGTCCCTAGAGGCCTCATGGGGCTCACATCCCATTAGCTCCCCTGCCAACCGCTCTGTCAGCACCTTCAGTTTTCCTTTATCGCACTGGTCACAGCTGCTGATTACACAATTCTGTGAGCGTTTGTTTCATACAGCGCTATGGTGAGTTCTGTGAGCACAGGGACCGGGGGGTTGTGTCCAGCTCTTTGTCCCCAGGGTCCAGCACTGAGTGTAAGACTTCTCTCAGGATGACAGGTGAGGAGAGAAAAGATTCAGGGACCCCCTCGGGGTTCTAACTCTTACTTCCTCTGCTTACCCTCCCTCTCCATCCCTTTCCAGCCAGCACCACCATCCTCCCCTTCTGGCTTCAAAGGATGCAAACAAGTAATCAGCTTAGGGGACAGGGGAGGGCAAAAAGACACGCCCCCAAAACACAGCAGGATAGAGGTTGGGAGGTGAAATGTCACAGAAACCCTGGGAGACAGGCGTGTAATCATCTCCGGAGAATATGGTCCGTGTGGACACTGTGAAACTCAGAGTGAGTCCAGGACTAGAGAATTTGTATCCTGAAGATAAATTCTTTGTCATACTTTAAAATGTCCTCTTCCTTCACCCAGCGTCACGTCTGTGCTAGAGAGATCAGAAAAGGAGGGGAATGGGAGGGATTGGGTCTACCTCGTGACCATAATTTTACAGAGACAGCAGACGCCAGCAAGGGGCCGTGGGGGAGGCGCTGGCTGCCTCATCTCCCGCAGGGGCCTCTTCCTCCTCCTACCTTTCTCCACGGACACCCTGGACACCAGGTCCCTCGCCAGGGGCCGCACGGGTGTGAACAAGAGGATGAGAACAAAAGGATGCACACTCAAATGACCCTTAGACACAAAGGAAGCCAATCAACAGCGCATACGGAAGACACGCAGAGGAGAAAGCCAATGAGGGCGGCTGCAGGGGCAAAGCAAGGAACTGAAAGGCGTGAAGTTCCACGTGTCTCGGGCGTGGCTTTACCTCACGCGAATCTCAGGCTTCATCTCCACTGTCCATTTCAAGGTCCATCTCCTCCGTGTCGGCAGCTCGCGACAAGATGTCTGCCATCAGCGCCTCTTCCAATTTCTTACGCACTTGCTGTACTCGCTCTTCCTGTTTCCTTTGTGAAAAACAGTAAACAGACGCTGACAGTTTGGCAGGTGCTGGAACAACGAAGCTGCCGAGGCAGTTTGTCTTTACTTCAAAGTCATGGAAGTTCCTGAGAAACACACATTTCCTTCTCCTTAGACTTTGCCAAAGCTGCCTCTACCCTTCGCAAAACCAAGCCACGCGGAAGAGGAGCTTTGCCAAAAGAGAGGGGCATTCAGACAGGCAAGGAGAGTCCGCGTTTCATAGACAATTCTGGTAGGAGTAGGTTTATTTCAGGGACCTTTTCTTCAACTTCAAAAACTTCAAGTATGTGAAGGTTCTGCATTATTCCTATACAGAATAATTTGAAATAACTTAAAAGTAGGGAAGTAATATGGAAAATAAAGAAGGTAAAGAGATTTGCTTATTTAAGCTCTGAAAAGAACGGATAAAGTGGAGACATGATAGCATTCTCTGGCTGTGTCGCGGAAGGATAACCAGAGTTCTCTCCTGCGTTCCCCAGCCTGCTGTCATGAAGGAGCCACGACCACACGAGCCTGCGCACCAAGGACGGAGAAAGCAAAGGCTCTTGAGCTGGGGGGAGGCTTGACTAGAAAGCAGGACGCACCGCCTCCAGAGACCACAGGAAAGGCGGTGAGGATGGAAACAGAGCGGAGGGGGAGCAGTCAGCCCCAGGACTACTAAGAGATGCAGCAAGGAATCCTGAGGGTTCCGCTGAAAGAAAGTGATTTTTTTCCCAATGATAGTTGAGGGAGATAAATTGTACCACTGCCTCAAACCCCGGAAAGCAGAAGGGCAGAGGGGCAAAATCCTAAACCAACACCCCAAAGCGGCCCTGGGCATCCGCCCCTTGCGTGCTCGGCCGGCTGTGAGGTCCTGTTTACTCCTGTCTAAAGCCCCGAGGCCCAGGGCATACAAAGGAAGCCAATCGCCTCCATCAAGCCGTGCTCGGCGTGGCTTTACCTCACGCAATCTCAGGCTTCATCTCCACTGTCCATTTCAAGGTCCATCTCCTCCGTGTCGGCAGCTCGCGACAAGATGTCTGCCATCAGCGCCTCTTCCAATTTCTTACGCACTTGCTGTACTCGCTCTTCCTGTTTCCTTTGTGAAAAACAGTAAACAGACGCTGACAGTTTGGCAGGTGCTGGAACAACGAAGCTGCCGAGGCAGTTTGTCTTTACTTCAAAGTCATGGAAGTTCCTGAGAAACACACATTTCCTTCTCCTTAGACTTTGCCAAAGCTGCCTCTACCCTTCGCAAAACCAAGCCACGCGGAAGAGGAGCTTTGCCAAAAGAGAGGGGCATTCAGACAGGCAAGGAGAGTCCGCGTTTCATAGACAATTCTGGTAGGAGTAGGTTTATTTCAGGGACCTTTTCTTCAACTTAAAAAACTTCAAGTATGTGAAGGTTCTGCATTATTCCTATACAGAATAATTTGAAATAACTTAAAAGTAGGGAAGTAATATGGAAAATAAAGAAGGTAAAGAGATTTGCTTATTTAAGCTCTGAAAAGAACGGATAAAGTGGAGACATGATAGCATTCTCTGGCTGTGTCGCGGAAGGATAACCAGAGTTCTCTCCTGCGTTCCCCAGCCTGCTGTCATGAAGGAGCCACGACCACACGAGCCTGCGCACCAAGGACGGAGAAAGCAAAGGCTCTTGAGCTGGGGGGAGGCTTGACTAGAAAGCAGGACGCACCGCCTCCAGAGACCACAGGAAAGGCGGTGAGGATGGAAACAGAGCGGAGGGGGAGCAGTCAGCCCCAGGACTACTAAGAGATGCAGCAAGGAATCCTGAGGGTTCCGCTGAAAGAAAGTGATTTTTTTCCCAATGATAGTTGAGGGAGATAAATTGTACCACTGCCTCAAACCCCGGAAAGCAGAAGGGCAGAGGGGCAAAATCCTAAAACAACACCCCCAAGCGGCCCTGGGCATCCGCCCCTTGCGTGCTCGGCCGGCTGTGAGGTCCTGTTTACTCCTGTCTAATCCCCAGGTCTCTTATCTCATGAGTCTGCATCCAAGGGAGTGAAATTAACATATATTGTGTAACCACAAAAACTTTTAGATATCATCTTTACTAAACTCTAAAAACAGCACCAAGAGATAAAAAGCTTAAGACGTCCACCTTTTAAATGAATTTTTGAAGAGGAGATACTCCTGAGTCGAGCTCTGTTGCCATCATATTAACAGAAATTGGAGCTCAACAGGCATTTTCTTTTTTAGAGGTATTTTTGATCCCTGGTAGCTCTGATGGTAAAGAATCTGCCTGCAATGCAGGAGACTCAGGTTCAATCCCTGGGCTGGGCAGATGCCCTGGGGAAGGGAATGGCTAGTCACTCCAGTATTCTTGCCTGGAAAATTCTATGGACAGAGCAGCCTGACAGGCTACAGTCCATGGGGTCCCAGAGAGTCAGACACAATTGAGCATCTAACACTTTCATTTTTAAAGTCTTTGTTGACTGTGTGATACGACTTCTGTTTTATGTTTTGGATTTTTAGCCCTGGGGCACGTGGAATCTGAGCGCCTGAACTCGGGATTGGACACGCACTCCTCGCATCGCCAGGTGAAGTCTCAAGCATGGGACTGCCAAGGAAGTCGCTGGAGTTCAAGGGATTTTCATGCGGTGGAGCAGAGTCATGAAGGACACAATGTTTATTTCTCGTACAGTCAGTCTTGCCTCTGGCTCAGTGACTCTGTGTTCATGATAAACAGCCAATCACTCATGGGCCGTCTCTCACGCCTAATAACAGGGTGTGAGTGTCTGTACGGCTGCCCTAAAGTCACGCCATCAGGAAGACAATGAAAGTGGGAGGAATGGTGCGTCGGGCTAGGAACGTGTATCTTCTTATTTTTTTATTATTATTTTTTAACGTGTATCTTTAAATCAGCCACCGGCCACCACTTGTCTTTGGTCTTGAGCATGGCTTCCCAGATTTATGAAAATTGAAAGTGAAGCATCTGCCGGCCACAGGCCCCTGTTCACATTCCAAGTATAATTCTCTCCCTTTAATGGCAGGCAGGACTTAAGAATATGATGGGATATCCTTCTATGATTAGATTACTAATAACTGACCTTGAGTTAATCAACAGAGATTATCTAATAAGAAGAGGCCTTCAGAAGGAAGTGGGAGAAGGAATGTGAAGGGAGTCATGGGGCAAGGAGCTGCCAGCAGCTTCTAATTGCCTCTGAGAACAGCCCAACCCCACAGCCAATAAGAGAAGAGGGGCTTCAGTCCTCCAACTACAAAGAGACAAACTCGACAACAAACTTAGGAAGAGCCCAAGCCTCCAGAAGGCCATGCAGTTTCACTGACACTTAAATTTCAACTTTGTAAGACACCGAGCAGGGAATCTATTCATGCCCGGCCTGGACTTCTGACCTTTTGAGGTTTGTGAGAACTTGTCACTTAGTATTAGAAAATATATACACCATTGAATGAAAATAGTATCAAGACGGCTGAAAAACACATGTGCTCAATGTTGCGATCCTTAGTTGAAGGTTTAACACGAACAGACTATTGGAGACACAATTGGAGAAAGGATAATAATTCATTTGTGGTTGTTTATGTTGAATCTGTACTCATTGGAGAAGAAAGGTTGGCTTAATGATTTCTGTGATGCCGTGAAATCAAATGCACAATTTGTTAGACCAGTTTAGCCTAAGAGGAAAGCATCTAGATCTGGCTTTGAGATATACTTCCCTTCGCTCTTGAAAGATCTGGTGTTAAAGGCTCAGCGTTCCCGTAACAGTCAGAAGACCTCAGTCTACACCCATAGTGACCTAGCAGGAACCGGAATGATTCACTGAGTACTCATTCCAAGACAGACAGAAACTCAACTCCTGAGTAATTCCCTTCCTCAGGGGTAAGAACAGTCCAAAGGGCATGCTGATTCCTTTCCTTGATTTCATACTTTGTTTTTATTAGGAAAAAAAAAAAACAACACTGATCATAAATTCTACAATCATCTAGGCATTTGAATGCAACTTTGAACCATTCTATATCTTTGCAAAAGGAGCTACTTTAAAATCCAGGGAAGGGCTTCCTTGGTGGTCCAGTGGGTAGAGAGTCTGCTCTGCAGTGCAAGGGGCACCAGTTCAATCCCTGACCTGGGAAGATCCCACATGACATGGAGAGGCTGGACTGGTGTGTCCAGTTGAGAGCCAGAGCTCTGGAGAGCATGCGCCCAGAGCCAGTGCTCTACAACGAGACACCACTGCAATGGGAGGCCCACACAGACCAAAGAATAAAGATGGATGAAACTAAAAAAATAAAAGAGGCCAAAATTAAAAAAAAAATTCAGGGAAGGTTTTCCAATTATAAACCTGGCTATACAAGCATGCATTTAACAACAGTCTCATACCAACTTTCATGAAACTGGAGGGAAAAAAATATATATTTTATATATATATATATATATACATACACACACACACATATATAATACTTATTTTTAAATTCAAAAGTGCTATCTGCGGGCTTAGTCTAGGAATGATACTCCAGTAAAGTCCCCTAGTTTACATTCAGAGGATATAAATAATGAAGTATACATACACCCTGTCCTATTTTTAAAGAAAATACAGTATACTACACAGTCTCGGCTTCCCTGGTAGGGCTCAGTGATAAAGAATCTACTAGGAGGGCAGGAGACTGTCTGCAATGCAGGAGACATGGCGATTCCTGGGTTGGGAAGATCTCCTGGAGCAGGAAATGGTTACTCACCCCAGTGCTCTTGACTGGGAAATCCCCTGGACAGAGGAGCCCGGCCAGCCACAGTCAGCGGGGTCACAAGGGTCAGATAAGACCTGGGGACGGAACCACCACCACCACCATACAATCACTCTAAAGAGTAATACTAAAGCCCATAAACCCCATATAGGGATTTCTCTGTGGTCTTAGTGTCTGGAATAGTTTTGTTTCTCCTGAGCAGTGGTTTGCTTGTACTCCTTGGGCATAATCTATCTGAGCAATATACTTTCCTTTCATAATATGCTGCTAAAACAGTCTGTGGCCCAGTCTTAGGAAGAGTAAAAGACGCCAACGGATGCAGCTTGTGTCTGCTCCTCACTTTGGCTCCGTTCTACGTAACAGCTTTACAATCCTTGCTTTGTCTTTCTTCTCATTTGTTTCTCATCTGGCTTCACTCTATGCATGCATGTATGTGTCTGTGTGTGTCTTAGGAGCCAGCGGAAATCTTTACTCGAAACAAGGTGAAATAAAGATAAATAAATCTCTACATTGAGTTTAAGTGCCATGGATCAAATCAATATAAGTAAACTGAATTTTGAAAACACAAATGAACTTATAGTAGTACGGCAATGATCTGCTACTGCAGACGAACCAATACAGGGAGCAACCAAAACAGGTGTAACGGCATGGAGGGACTCCTCAGAGCAGAAAGGCAGACCTCAGGCTGCATCAGGAACCACAAGAATGATGTGGAGAGAGTCCAACGGCTCTGTCCCCTGCACGCAGTCATGATGATACACATTATACACAGCACGGCTACCTTTTTCAAGCATGCATGTGTTTTAAACATCCTATATCATTTGTTTCACAACAGCTTTGTAGGAAAAAAAGAAGTATAACTTTCTGATTGGTTCATCACTGACTAGATGTGTCATTGAACCTAACAGGCAATGTGAAACGTATCCTTTTGAAGCCATGTTCAGCTGCCTCACCTAATGTCTTCATCTGTGACAATGAAAGCCTTGCAGAGGGGCTGAGAGGTGTTAAGCCAGACGGCAGGGTTCTTTTCCACAGCAGCGGAGACTTGGCCTGTAATTGGTGCAGAGCTCGTGTGTAAAGCACTGGCGACAGCAGACAAAAGGGTCTCATCGTTACTACCTGGGCCGACTCCTGCAATTAGAAACACACATGAGCCATCAGAGGCACACGTTTGCAACCAGAGACACACGTCAGCCATGAGAAACACACGTGAGCCATTAGAGACACTCATGAGAAATCAGAGACACCGTGAGCCATTAGAAATACACATGAGCAATCAGAAGCACACATTAGCCCTTAAGAGACACACATGAGTTTCAGGACACTTCTAGCTGAGCAAAAATTATGGAGTCTAAAACAACTGATATCCTTACATTCATCTGAGATCAGCTATATAAAACTGACACAAGCCAAAGCAGCAAAAGATAACAGCACCTTTATTTAGTTACCATACAACAATGAAGTAACATTAAAGAAATAGTATTTGAGTAATATTTAACCTAATTTAAAATACATTTTCCAAGGTGTTAAACTTTTAAAAAAGTTGGCTCCATTTCCTCAAGCAAGGTTTTTAAATTTGAATTTTCCCTTAATGTGAACAAAAGGTGAAATAAAGATAAATAAATCTCTACATTGAGTTTAAGTGCCATGGATCAAATCAATATAAGTAAACTGAATTTTGAAAACACAAATGAACTTATAGTAGTACGGCAATGATCTGCTACTGCAGACGAACCAATACAGGGAGCAACCAAAACAGGTGTAACGGCATGGAGGGACTCCTCAGAGCAGAAAGGCAGACCTCAGGCTGCATCAGGAACCACAAGAATGATGTGGAGAGAGTCCAACGGCTCTGTCCCCTGCACGCAGTCATGATGATACACATTATACACAGCACGGCTACCTTTTTCAAGCATGCATGTGTTTTAAACATCCTATATCATTTGTTTCACAACAGCTTTGTAGGAAAAAAAGAAGTATAACTTTCTGATTGGTTCATCACTGACTAGATGTGTCATTGAACCTAACAGGCAATGTGAAACGTATCCTTTTGAAGCCATGTTCAGCTGCCTCACCTAATGTCTTCATCTGTGACAATGAAAGCCTTGCAGAGGGGCTGAGAGGTGTTAAGCCAGACGGCAGGGTTCTTTTCCACAGCAGCGGAGACTTGGCCTGTAATTGGTGCAGAGCTCGTGTGTAAAGCACTGGCGACAGCAGACAAAAGGGTCTCATCGTTACTACCTGGGCCGACTCCTGCAATTAGAAACACACATGAGCCATCAGAGGCACACGTTTGCAACCAGAGACACACGTCAGCCATGAGAAACACACGTGAGCCATTAGAGACACTCATGAGAAATCAGAGACACCGTGAGCCATTAGAAATACACATGAGCAATCAGAAGCACACATTAGCCCTTAAGAGACACACATGAGTTTCAGGACACTTCTAGCTGAGCAAAAATTATGGAGTCTAAAACAACTGATATCCTTACATTCATCTGAGATCAGCTATATAAAACTGACACAAGCCAAAGCAGCAAAAGATAACAGCACCTTTATTTAGTTACCATACAACAATGAAGTAACATTAAAGAAATAGTATTTGAGTAATATTTAACCTAATTTAAAATACATTTTCCAAGGTGTTAAACTTTTAAAAAAGTTGGCTCCATTTCCTCAAGCAAGGTCAATGATTTTCAGGGTATAAATTCCTCCTAAAGTCATATTACATTCAAATATTCCCATTAATGTGTCCCTGGGGTCCTGGAATAGTTTCCCGAGCTTTCAACATTAACTTCCAGCCATAGCTCAATACTTATTTTTTTGAGTGTAGGGATTTCAAAGGAAAAGCCAATGCAAGCATGCTGTACCTGCACCTTTAACAGCTTTTTCAACTATCTAACAAAATACCCGAATGAACAGAACTAACAATGGCACACACCTTGACTACATGTAGGAGACTGGAAACATGGCTATGTTTAACTGCACTGCTTGTCAAACCAGTTAAAGAAATCATTTCCAAGAGCACAGAGGGATGAAACGCTATTCTAACCATGAATCATGAGGATTTTTGAGCAACCTGCAATGTATCAAGGTTTAGAAGCCACAGTTCTAATACTGGAAAACAAGTGCTTCTCTAGAACCTAGAGTTAACACATGATACGCAAGCACATCGGCAGCTGAGTTCTCCGCCCCAGACCCCACTCGCTCCTGTTCCTGGGCCCGTGGGCATCTGAGGCTGGCAGCAGCAGTTAGGGACGGAGAGACAGGAGGGCTGTTGGCTGTTCCTTTGATCAGAGGAGGGAAAAAAGAGTAAGTGCTGGGGCCCAAGACTGCTTCAAGCAGGAAGCTGAGGATATCCCACCACTTAAGCTGCATTCGACTCTAAACACAGCACATGGGTTCATTTACATAATGAACCTAACCAACCTGAAGCCCAAAGGTACACGCAGGAAAAAAAAGATGATTAGGGAAGACACTGCCCTGAAGCATCCTGCAACCTACATTGCCTCTGGGTTTACTAAAACCCGAGGTGCCCAGCAAGGCACACGGTCCCCACAGCAAAGACCTGTCTCACTCATGTCTGACTCCACTGCCCCTAACACAGAGCCAGGGCCACAGCAGGTACTGCTCGACTGATCTTGGAGAATACCTTGAAGACCTTTAGGGAGTTCCATGGTTTTTATAATTTGTTCTGTTACATCGGATGCACTAAGTCCTTGTAGCCTCTTCTCCCAGAAAAGCTGTAAGGCAAAACATCACTGTTAATAGATACGTTCTCGCGACAAGAAAGTAGCGCATCGATGCTGTTGAATAAGGAAATTGAAATCATTTCAGTCGTTTCCTGATTTCCACATTGTCTTTCCTTACAGAAAGCTAAATGGTATTTCAAATACGACTTCACCGCATAATTCTTTCAAGCTATATTACTCAAAAACTCTTGTTTTGTTATTCTATTCAGCCTGTTCACCTGTTACATCTGATACATTATTATGTGCTAAGTACGAGAGATAGTCCTATATAAATACAGTCCTTTGGAAGATATAAGGTATCTTCCAAAGAGTATTACTTGAGGTCTTTAAAGTTTCATTTGGTATGAAAATTTGATGTTATAACTCATCAGGAAGAAGAAAAACAGTGTTATGTAATATCTCTTTATCCATAGTGTTAGGGAAAAGAATTTCTCCACCTATATGATTTTCCAAGGCACTGTAGTTTAGCCCTTTAGCCTACTTTAAGGGGAAAAAATGCCATATTTTTATGGAAACTTTCCTAAAATGCCTTGCATACTTCCTTGCTTTTTAAACAGGATGTCACATTCATGAGTGACTCTCTTCCTGTTCTGCAGAGCCTGCGTCACCTGAGTCACTAGGTGGCCCCATCATTCTGGCCTCAGTGAGCACACGGAAGGCTCTTCATACCGATGGAGCTAGTGAGATATGCAACTGTTCATACACTAAACAGTCCAGGATAGCTCTGCTGCTTGATTTCACATCCTTTCTACACTCAATTCTCTCTCCTAGTCAGAAACGTGTGCGTGCTAACTTGCTTCAGTAGTGTTCAACCCCTGTCAATGCTATGGACTGTAGGCCACCAGTCTCCTCTGTCTATGGGATTGATTCTCCTGGTACAAATACTGAAGCGGGTTGCCATGCCCTCCTCCAGGGGATCTTACTGACCCAGGGATCAAACTCATGTCTCATGTCTCCCGCATTGGCAGGCAGATTCTTAACTGCTGAGCCACCGGGGAGCCCAGGTCGGAATTACTTCTCACTGGTGTCATCCACCCATTTGAATGTACTTACTGAGCTCCTACTATGTGCTGTGCTTGGCCTGTAGACAAGACAGACAGCGTCTTTGTCCTCAAGCCTCGTCTTTTCTCTAGTCTGTTTCATATTTACTGCGGTGCCCCCCCTCCAACCCCCGCAAAGAAAAAAAAACAGACAAAGGAATTCCTCCGAATTTGATACATCTATTTTTAATTTCCCCGAATAGCAAATACTGAAAAATATTTGTGTGAGTGACTGATGTGGAATAAATGGGCTCAGAATCAGGATCCTGAGGGACACATGAACCCAAGTTGACATCTGATACATTATTATGTGCTAAGTACGAGAGATAGTCCTATATAAATACAGTCCTTTGGAAGATATAAGGTATCTTCCAAAGAGTATTACTTGAGGTCTTTAAAGTTTCATTTGGTATGAAAATTTGATGTTATAACTCATCAGGAAGAAGAAAAACAGTGTTATGTAATATCTCTTTATCCATAGTGTTAGGGAAAAGAATTTCTCCACCTATATGATTTTCCAAGGCACTGTAGTTTAGCCCTTTAGCCTACTTTAAGGGGAAAAAATGCCATATTTTTATGGAAACTTTCCTAAAATGCCTTGCATACTTCCTTGCTTTTTAAACAGGATGTCACATTCATGAGTGACTCTCTTCCTGTTCTGCAGAGCCTGCGTCACCTGAGTCACTAGGTGGCCCCATCATTCTGGCCTCAGTGAGCACACGGAAGGCTCTTCATACCGATGGAGCTAGTGAGATATGCAACTGTTCATACACTAAACAGTCCAGGATAGCTCTGCTGCTTGATTTCACATCCTTTCTACACTCAATTCTCTCTCCTAGTCAGAAACGTGTGCGTGCTAACTTGCTTCAGTAGTGTTCAACCCCTGTCAATGCTATGGACTGTAGGCCACCAGTCTCCTCTGTCTATGGGATTGATTCTCCTGGTACAAATACTGAAGCGGGTTGCCATGCCCTCCTCCAGGGGATCTTACTGACCCAGGGATCAAACTCATGTCTCATGTCTCCCGCATTGGCAGGCAGATTCTTAACTGCTGAGCCACCGGGGAGCCCAGGTCGGAATTACTTCTCACTGGTGTCATCCACCCATTTGAATGTACTTACTGAGCTCCTACTATGTGCTGTGCTTGGCCTGTAGACAAGACAGACAGCGTCTTTGTCCTCAAGCCTCGTCTTTTCTCTAGTCTGTTTCATATTTACTGCGGTGCCCCCCCTCCAACCCCCGCAAAGAAAAAAAAACAGACAAAGGAATTCCTCCGAATTTGATACATCTATTTTTAATTCTGAATACCCGGGGGCCTGTCACATAGCAAATACTGAAAAAATATTTGTGTGAGTGACTGATGTGGGAATAAATGGGCTCAGAATCAGGATCCTGAGGGACACATGAACCCAAGTTGACATATGACCCTGGGCAAGCTCTACAACCTCAGATGTTCCATGTCCTCCTCCGTGGATGTGGCAAAGACAACAATCACATGCAACGATTGTGGAGATTGAATAAAGCAATATATCACCTATCAGAGAGTAGGCATAAGGCTTATCAGGTTTACTTTTAACAGATTTTCGAGCACTCTGAGGGCTTTTTAGGCTGATATTCTAACTTCTGGATATATGAAAAGCATCTAATAACATCTTTCCAGACAAGACACAGTAAAATAATTCTACTTATGCTGAACAATAATAGCTTAGTTTATATAATAACCACAGGGATGGCACCAAGAGTAGCCTCTTCACTGTCCTTTGAAGACCTTTAGTCTATGCTAACATCTCCTTGTGACTCCATCCAAGTTACATCAGCGGCAGAATACATGGTCAACATATACGAGCACATGAATACATTAACCATCACGAGTGAAAAGTAGATAGGTGAGAGTAATAATTAATGAATGTGATAAATGTTCTAAGAAAGTTGGGTTGCTTTCCTGGGGAAATAACAATCATCTATGCTTTGAATACCACAACTATAGAAAAAAAAAAAAAACAAGAAAAATTAAAGTGCAGTTAATTCCTAACAACAAAGTATACAGAGGAGTCAGTGAATATGACATTAGTAAGCACCTTATACCATTTTATAATTATAGAAATTATACTTTTAAAATTATATATACAAAACTTAATTTGTAAAATAAATTACCACTACCAAAAACAGTATGAAAACTAGGTACAGAGATGATTACTGATAAATTACATCTAAAAACCCCAATTCTAGATAACAAAAGTTGAATTTTTAACCTTCTATAATGTTTAATGGTTCAATTTCTGTTGATTTGAAGGAAAAAAATATTCAGAAGGAAACATTTTGCAAACTACACCTTGGACCGAGAAACAGTTGTAGAGCTCTCGAGGACAAGTCCTGGTATGATCATCACATGTCATCTGAGAGCCCTCGGCTACCTCTGAAGTGGAGTGTGACAGGCTGATGACCGCTTTATAAGGGAAGTGCTTATGCCATGGAAACAGAGACAGATGTATTTACAAACTTGCACGTGTGTATGTGTGGGTGTGCATTTTGCCCCATACCTACTGCCTGGAAGTGGGAAAGGTCAGAGCAGGGAAAGAAGTTCGTTTGAGTAGAGACGACATTTACTGGTCGAGGTCCCCACTGCCCTCCTCTCTGTCCTGTACACCAGGCGTTCAAAGCTAAGGAGCTCACCCACGTGACCTAGATGTCTGTTTACAGTTCAGTATGTCCCTAACTCATCTTCTCTACACCCATTTGCTCAGGTTCCTACTTGCTTTGTTTTGGAGAGAGGGGATTCTTGGTACCTTAACATATATGTGTAAAATTTACATTGAGCAGGCATTATACTAAGTGAATGAATACTACATGAATCTACTGTATGAATGAATTTGTATGAAAATGAAAAATACCATAAGGATGGTTGTCAGGAACTAGGGGTGGAGGGAAGATCCCACTACAAGAGGTCAGCACAAGGGAATTCTTTGGGGTGCTGGAATTGTACTTTGTTGGTTTTTTTCTTTTTTTTCCAAAAGCACAAACTTTATCCAGCTGAAATAATTAACATTTTCTTTATTTTTTCCAAATGAACTGCTCAAAGAACAATCACTTTGCACTATCTCCATTCTCCCAAGCCCATTTCAACTTTATTATTCTACCCTCTATTCCATGAATTTCCATTACATTTACTCTAAAGGTTAGTCAGCTTTTCTCACCAAATGCAGTGACCTTTTCTCTTTGTCTTCAGTCACTTTATACCCCTGAATGTTTTGGAGGGGTTCAAGGAAAACAAGGGGTCTTCTTCTGCCTAAAACTGAGATGTCAGCTCTACTGGTTTATGTATACCATGGGATTACTGGGTGATTAACTATGATCATCTGGAGTTCTTCCTATTGTATTACCATCAGAAATTGAAAGGCAAAAATAAGGAGAAGACGAGTCTTTCTGTATTTGTAAGGAGTCTTCCTCCAGGATCATTGTCTACCATCCTTTCGTGAATGTTATTACTTTCATAAATCCTAACCTACCCAGTGAAAAATCTGACTTCACCTGCCAAATCCAGTGATTTTTCTCAGCTTAACCTTGCTGCCTGGTGTGAGGTCAAATAATCTAGGTAATTTAAGGATCAGTGATCTCCTGTGTGGAGAAACTCCTAAATGTGCTATCGCTCTTAGTTATCACATCCCTCTCTTATCCCCACTAATCAGACCCTCCTCTAACATCATCTTTCCTCTGTCACTCTCCAGTACTAAAGAGAACTCGATAGGGCCCATGGGTGCATCACTTCATACTGCCAATGACCTGGGCAATGACCAGATGACAGAGCAGCAGAGGATAGAATTAACAGTCATGCCAAACCATAGGCTTCCCTGGTGGTCCAATGGGTAGAGTCCGCCTTGCTATGCAAGGGGCACCGGTTCAATCCCTGGCCTGGGAAGATGTCATGGAGTGGCTGGATCGGTGTGTCCAACTATGAGCCAGCACTCTGGAGCGTATACGCTCAGAGCCGGTGCTCTGCCAAGAGAGAGCCTACTGCAATAGGAGGCCCACACAGGCCAAAGAAGGAAGATGGATGAAAATTTTAAAGAAAAGAAAAAGAGGCCAGAAATTTTTTAAAAAAGAAGAATTCTATAGAAGACAGAAAACTTCTCGAGGCCAAGGGAAACAGCTTAAGCAAAGGCAAGGAAGTGAAACAGAGTATGTGGGTCAGTACTTCTAGATGTTTTTTATACATAAGAATAACCAGAATGGCTTATGTTAGATGCATATTCTAAGACCTCAGCCCTGAAGATTCTGCTCAGTAGGTCTGGGGGTAGAGAGGTGGTTTTATTTTATTTTACAGATGTCTTTAGTGATTCAGATGCAAGCTGGGGATCTCAGTTTGAGAAATATTGGTCTGGTCTGTGCTGAGAGAACCACCACCGAGATCTCCAGGTATTCCTGATTCTACCAGAATATCACTCTACCCTCTTCTTGCAAAGAACTGGAGGAAGATACTCGCTTTTCCATTTTTCACTGCAGGAGGAAAAGTGTCAAAGTGTATTTAGGAGTAGACCAAACTGTGTAGGGGTAAACAGAAAAAGGGTTTGCCCAAAGACCTGGCTGTGTCCAGGCACATCCTCTTGATGGAACACGAGGTGGAGCAGAGGACAGCTACCGCTCACCCAGGGCACCTTTCCTCCAGCCTGGCATCATGCGTTATGCAGTCATCTGGTTAGTAAACACCCTTGGGATGAAGACATTATCAGCAACCCCTACAGTCACTCACTAGAGGTCCACAACCAGTCCACAGTGCAGCTGGAATTAAAACCCAGGTCAGTGACTAAATAGTCCTGATCTCAACAGCAAAAGCTTTGGAACAGCATTTACACCCATGGCTCTGTGTTTCACAGGACCAGGCCTGAGAGCCTTCTAGTCATGGAATCAAAGGCACGGGAAAGATCAGTAACTGCTAAAAGTATCATCAAGCTGCTTTTAATCCATTCACCGACTAAGTAATACCATGCAAATGTTGCATAGTAGGTGATCAGTGTTGTTGATGTCGCTGTCTTCCTCATACAACATTAAGAAGCCCATCTGTGTGATGTATCTCGGCTCTCACTGCCATAGCTTTAAGACAATACCTAAACAGAACTGGGAGTCGCACATGTGATCAAGACCGAAGAGAAGGTACAAAATACATTCTGTACCAATTAGCTTTCTCAGAATTAATTGCACATATTAACAATACTGAACACCATACTTTTTTATTTGGTGGACAGAAATTGAAGAGAGAGATCTCTACTCCAAGAAAGCACTTTCAGATAACTCACTCTAACAATGGAGGGTCAGCAGATGTTTCATGAAACAGGAGAGTGGGAGTGATTTACAAAGCACGTAGAGTAGAAGGCTTTTGAGTTTTTTCTTTAATACTCTTTTAGGTTACTTATGCTAATATCAATTTCTCAGGAAGCATCTAGATCAAATACATATCCATCACTAGATTTAAACTGGAAAAGCACTGTGTAGCATTTTTTTAAAAAAAAGCACCAATGTGGGCTTTCCTGGTGGTCCAGTTAGTAAAGAGTCTGCCTTGCACTACAAGAGGCACCAGTCTGATCCCTGGCCATGGAAGATCCCACGTGCCTCGGAGCAGCTAGACCGGTGTGTCCAATTACAAGTCAGCGCTCTGGGTACGTGCACTCCGGAGCTGTGCAACGAGAGAGGCCACTGTGATGGGAGGCTCACCACAGGCCAAAGAATAAAGATGGGTGAAAATAAATGGATAAAAATATCAATATAAAAGGCCAAAAAATTTTTTTAATTCACCAATGAAAAGAAATTGACTTGCTCTGTGTACTCATGAGCTCAACTTGAGAGTCAGCTCGAGGGTGAGAAGACAGAACTTCTGAGCAGCTGAGGGAACTGG
This sequence comes from Tragulus kanchil, assembly GCA_022376925.1. Lineage (NCBI taxonomy): Eukaryota > Metazoa > Chordata > Mammalia > Artiodactyla > Tragulidae > Tragulus > Tragulus kanchil. The sequence goes on from JAIOJX010000003.1 coordinate 146,929,948, forward strand.
GGTTGGCCTTCAGAGTCAGACTGATCCTGGTTCAAATCCATGCTACATCATTCACTAGCTTTATAAACTCAGACAACTAACACCACCTGTTCTGGCTCCCTGACCTAGGGAATGGAACAACAAAAACCCTCTCAAATGGTTATGGACACAACCTGAGGAGGTTTCTATCAACACTTGAAGACACTCAGTAGAGAGGAAACATCGGTTTACTAACTTAGTTTTGCCCACAGCATCTAGCACACTGCTGATCACACCGCAGTACCTGTTAATTGGTCATCTTATTAAAATTAATACATATAAACCGAGAAAAAAGAATCAGCTCTGAAAGGTGCCTGATTACAAATGAAGACTGAGACACATCTTCATTTGGAGCTGCCCATTCCACCCAGGTTGTCAGTGGGAGCTTTCTTGCTCTAAGCTTCTTAAAACTCTTCCCTTTCTTTTTCTCATGTAAGCCAGGCTCCCCATCATGGGCCCAAGGGGAGCCGGGAAAGCTCTGCTAAGTAAGAGCGGCTACACAGCTTCCTGGGCTCAGTACAAAATGGAACTGGGAGGGTCTTGTCCAGAAGACACGAAGATTATTTCACAGTAACAGCAGAGCACCCGATCAAGCATGGGGCCCTCGTAAGTGATGCCACCACGTTCACATGCCCACGAAGCCAGAAGGGGTGGAAAGTGCCAAGCAGGGTGGAAAGGAGGGGAAACCGCAGAAACTGGAGCCCCTCCGTGTTGTGTAGGGTACTTTAGGGAAAGACTAGGGTATAATCTCATTCTGTAAATTCCTTAAAAGAAGCAGGACAACAGAAAATCATTCTGGATAGATCAACGCAATAATATAGGAACCTTTATCTTCCTCCTCATCAAAGCAGCCCAAGGATGACTCCTTCCCACTGCTGTTCATTAGGAGGACCAGAGAGAGGACACCTGCCAAAGGCGCTGCAGTTAAGCTGTGAGGCAGGAAGAGGGGAAGCCGGGGGAAGGAGGAACCCATACTGGGGAAGGACGGAAGCTAATGGAGGATGGGAATTTTGTTCTATTTAAAGTCCAGTGGATAACATGGAAGCTTTTCACTAAGGTTTCCTGAAACTGCGATTTCCTTGTTACTTTTACCCCCTCTATTTCCATGTTGTAATGCTAGCAGAGACATAGAAAAACAGAAAAATTTCAAAAAGGCTCTGAGCTTGTTTCAAGAACAGAAGGTCAGAGAGAATCTGAAAACAAACTACATTTTTGTCCTGCAGTGAAGCAAGAAGGAGGAAAAAAAAAGAAACCTCAACCCAGCAGCAATGACCTCGAGTAGAATTTCTCAATCTTGGCATTGCTGACATTTGGGGTTGGATAATTCTGGATTCCCGATGTTTGCTGACATCCCTGGTCTACACCCACCAGACACCAGTAGCACCACCCCCGTTGTGACAAAGAAAAGTCTCTGGACACTGCCAAATTTCCCTGGGTGTTTATGGCTGGGACAGCATTAGATAAAATCAGGTCTGACTGAGAACAAGCGATCCAGAGACAGAGAAAAGGAACAGGACAGGAGGTCTGCAATGGCAGGGGCCCAGATCCTGCAGCTGAAACAGAAAGGAGACCCCGCCCTAGGCACACACATCATCACAGCCAGCTCCTGTCTCAACTTCCGGAGTCTCCATCCCAGCTCTTCATTCCCGGGCCTTATCACAACCACACCACGTGGCCTGGAGCTGGGAGCCCCCTTCTGTCACTGCCAGACAGCCGGGGGTGAGTAAGATAAAACAGAAGTGGGAGAAACACTTCTTACCGTCAGAGCTGAAAGTGAACACGCTTCCTGATAGAAACACGGTTATAAACAGTGGTCATTTTTTATAATTCAGACACACCTAGGAGGCGCAGGTTTGATCCCTGGGTCGGGAAGATATCCTGGAGAAGAGAATGGCTACCCACTCCAGTATTCTTTTTTTTTTTTTAAAGTTTTTTTTTTTTTTTTCTTTGGGGGGGGGGTGGGTTGGGGGGGGGGGGGGGGCGGGCGGGCCACTTCCACTGGTCTTTCATTTCTCAATTTTCATTCGTCTTCATTCTTTGGCTCCTGTGGGCCTCCCATCGCGGTGGCGTCTGTCGTTGCAGAGCATCGGCCCCGGGTGCATGCGCCCAGAGCTCCGGCTCGGCAATTGGACACATCAGTCCAGCCGCTCCACGGCACGTGGGATCTTCCCAGGCCAGGGATCGAACCGGCGCCCCTTGCACTGCAAGGCGGTGTCCTTACCCAATGGACCACCAGGGAAGCCCCACTCCAGTATTCTTGCCTTGAGAATTCCATGGACAGAGACAGGAGCCTGGCGGGGTATGGTCTACGGGGTCGCAAAGAGTCGGACACCACTGAACGACTAACACTTACACTTTAGACTTAATGGCCTTTTATGGGTTGGTCTGGGACGCTAAGGATCATTCATAACATCATTTCTACTGGAAGATGTGGAGTTCCAAACGACTGAAACAAGACATTTTATCCCAACCGGTAAGTTGAAAAGCGTGATTTTCGAGAGAGTTCTCTGTTAAAACTACAGGATCAGAGACCGTATATACGTGCAAAGATGTCACCGATGACTCAGAACAGAGCTCCATTCAGAAGGACTTTAAATGTTCAAGTACAGGTACAACAACAGAATACAGCCAGGAGTTCATCTTTACCATTTTAATTTCCATAAATTCTTATTAGGTAGGGCCTGGAAATTCCTAATTAGGCATTCCCTGGGCCCGGGGAAATGGCCTCCTGCCAAAGTGAGCCAGATAAAACATTAAAACTTAGATTTTCAAATACAACTACCATTACCTTTTGAAATTATAATCTCCGTTAGAAAAAATTAAAGTGAACTCTATAGAAAGACGCTGAGATTTTAATAATGAAACTAAATTCATCTAAAACTGCTGAAGAGTCAAACCTCTGTTTCTTATTCTTCATTTTTCAATACCACAATCTGAATACTAGCCCCCAAGCCAAGAAGCCTAGAATAATCAACTTCAGAGCTGACTGGAGACTTGAGCATCTCAAGCCTAAAGGCCCTGAGCATCTTCAGTTCTCCTCTCTGCCCAAGAGATCACCCCTGGACCATTCCCCCCTTCCTTCCCTTCTCTCCCATCCCTGTATCCTGCCATCCTTCTAAGGGCTTCTCTTCACCTGATGCCTGGTCATTTCATCCCCTGACCAATTCTGACCCTGCCCATCTATATGCCCCGTGCCTCCTCTCACACGTTTCATTTTATTCCTTCCTCACCTTGGGCTTCTTCTCCTGAAATGGCAGATACACTGGATAGCTAACCAAAAAAATGTCCTTATTTTACCCTGGCTCGGGAAGATACCTTGGAGAAGAAAATGGCTATCCAGCCTAGGATTCTTGCCTGGAGAATTCCATGGACAGAGGAGCCTGGAGAGCTACAGTTCACAGGGTACCAAAGAGTTGGACACAACTAAGTGACTGAACAGCAGCAGCGGGAACAGAGAGAATAGACTGGCCAGAGGCTTCATGCTTCAGTCCTGACTCAACTGTTAAATGGATGTGCTGTCTTAGGAAGTTGCTTAATTGTCTTTGTATGTATTTTCACTAAGAAAATAGAAATACTAACAACTGCCTTATACACCTCAGAAGGGTAAACACTGATAACAAGTGACAAAGTTCTTTGAAAATGTAAAAATTCTACCAATTGCCCAGAGAACTTTCTAATGTTAGGATTTCATAATTTCAATGAATACCTTATTCACTTTTCTAAGGCTCTTGCTAAATCTGATCAAAGAACAAAGGATCTTGTCATGTATTTGTGGATGACAGCAAAACCCCAAAAATGTACACTTTCTATTCAGTAATTCAGGAGAAGACAAATATGCAAGACACTGGGTGAGGGCTGCACGGAGGAATGAGGTTTCCTGCCCAGAAGGAATTTGCTGTCCAGTTTATAAACCGTTCCACTTCACACCAACCCCATGTGATCCGAGTCATCTCGTTTGGGTCAGCAAAAACAACTTAACTTAAATACCACGTCTTGCAACCATCAAAGTCAAACATGAGCTACCATTGGAGCTAAAACAATTTTTTCATTTTTTAACCTAAACGCCCCAAGCCAAGAAGCCTAGAATAATCAACTTCAGAGCTGACTGGAGACTTGAGCATCTCAAGCCTAAAGGCCCTGAGCATCTTCAGTTCTCCTCTCTGCCCAAGAGATCACCCCTGGACCATTCCCCCCTTCCTTCCCTTCTCTCCCATCCCTGTATCCTGCCATCCTTCTAAGGGCTTCTCTTCACCTGATGCCTGGTCATTTCATCCCCTGACCAATTCTGACCCTGCCCATCTATATGCCCCGTGCCTCCTCTCACACGTTTCATTTTATTCCTTCCTCACCTTGGGCTTCTTCTCCTGAAATGGCAGATACACTGGATAGCTAACCAAAAAAATGTCCTTATTTTACCCTGGCTCGGGAAGATACCTTGGAGAAGAAAATGGCTATCCAGCCTAGGATTCTTGCCTGGAGAATTCCATGGACAGAGGAGCCTGGAGAGCTACAGTTCACAGGGTACCAAAGAGTTGGACACAACTAAGTGACTGAACAGCAGCAGCGGGAACAGAGAGAATAGACTGGCCAGAGGCTTCATGCTTCAGTCCTGACTCAACTGTTAAATGGATGTGCTGTCTTAGGAAGTTGCTTAATTGTCTTTGTATGTATTTTCACTAAGAAAATAGAAATACTAACAACTGCCTTATACACCTCAGAAGGGTAAACACTGATAACAAGTGACAAAGTTCTTTGAAAATGTAAAATTCTACCAATTGCCCAGAGAACTTTCTAATGTTAGGATTTCATAATTTCAATGAATACCTTATTCACTTTTCTAAGGCTCTTGCTAAATCTGATCAAAGAACAAAGGATCTTGTCATGTATTTGTGGATGACAGCAAAACCCCAAAAATGTACACTTTCTATTCAGTAATTCAGGAGAAGACAAATATGCAAGACACTGGGTGAGGGCTGCACGGAGGAATGAGGTTTCCTGCCCAGAAGGAATTTGCTGTCCAGTTTATAAACCGTTCCACTTCACACCAACCCCATGTGATCCGAGTCATCTCGTTTGGGTCAGCAAAAACAACTTAACTTAAATACCACGGCTTGCAACCATCAAAAGTCAAACATGAGCTACCCTCTTATTTGGGGGGAGTGGCCTAGGAAGAAAGGGCCGGATACTGACAAGAAAATTATTACGTAAATCAAGGAAAAAGCTTGATTCATGTGGCTGTGCAATAGAGTGCGATCTCTTATCAAGGCAGAAGATAATAATTTGCAATAGAGGGAATGGAAAGAGGAAGCAAAAAGGTAAAACCGGAGTTGAGGCGAAGGGAGGTGCAGGAGCTGTCTGCTGTAGCAGCTCGTCTATAAACTTTGTCAAGAACACAGTTTACACAAAGTAGGCGGGCAACACTCGCCAAACATCTGCAAAGGGACTACTACCCTAAGACAACCATGGAACCAGAACACTCATTCATAAGGCCCGTGCATTTCCCATGTGCCACGCCCGCAGGAAAAATTACAGTAATCTTCTTATGAACACCTAAATCCATATGAGGACATAGGCATGCGCCTTGATTTCTTCTGTGTCATGTTTCCACACGGTCAGGATTACTTGTTCAGTGTTTGTTTTCCTTATTAAATGGGAAGTTTTATAAGGACAGGATGCACGTCTGGTTGGTGTGTTTGTATCTGCCTGCCAATAGAGGCGACGCAAGAGATGCAGGTTTCATCTCTGAGTAGGAAAGATCCCCTGGAATAGGAATGGCAGCCCTCTCCAGTATTCTTACCTGGAGAACCCCATGGACAGAGGACCCCGGCGGGCGACAGTCCATGGGGTCACAAAGAGTCAGACCAACTGAGCGACTGAGCACACAAACACATCACAAACAGAGAAGCAGGAATATATGCTGTTGAATAAATGAATTAATGATTTCAAAACCCCACTGAACTGTAAGAACTATGGTCTCTGATATGTAAGGAACTATGTGTCATAAGTTGTTTATCAGAAAAGATGCCTTTCAGACAAATGCAAGACACTGGGTGAGGGCTGCACGGAGGAATGAGGTTTCCTGCCCAGAAGGAATTTGCTGTCCAGTTTATAAACCGTTCCACTTCACACCAACCCCATGTGATCCGAGTCATCTCGTTTGGGTCAGCAAAAACAACTTAACTTAAATACCACGGCTTGCAACCATCAAAAGTCAAACATGAGCTACCCTCTTATTTGGGGGGAGTGGCCTAGGAAGAAAGGGCCGGATACTGACAAGAAAATTATTACGTAAATCAAGGAAAAAGCTTGATTCATGTGGCTGTGCAATAGAGTGCGATCTCTTATCAAGGCAGAAGATAATAATTTGCAATAGAGGGAATGGAAAGAGGAAGCAAAAAGGTAAAACCGGAGTTGAGGCGAAGGGAGGTGCAGGAGCTGTCTGCTGTAGCAGCTCGTCTATAAACTTTGTCAAGAACACAGTTTACACAAAGTAGGCGGGCAACACTCGCCAAACATCTGCAAAGGGACTACTACCCTAAGACAACCATGGAACCAGAACACTCATTCATAAGGCCCGTGCATTTCCCATGTGCCACGCCCGCAGGAAAAATTACAGTAATCTTCTTATGAACACCTAAATCCATATGAGGACATAGGCATGCGCCTTGATTTCTTCTGTGTCATGTTTCCACACGGTCAGGATTACTTGTTCAGTGTTTGTTTTCCTTATTAAATGGGAAGTTTTATAAGGACAGGATGCACGTCTGGTTGGTGTGTTTGTATCTGCCTGCCAATAGAGGCGACGCAAGAGATGCAGGTTTCATCTCTGAGTAGGAAAGATCCCCTGGAATAGGAATGGCAGCCCTCTCCAGTATTCTTACCTGGAGAACCCCATGGACAGAGGACCCCGGCGGGCGACAGTCCATGGGGTCACAAAGAGTCAGACCAACTGAGCGACTGAGCACACAAACACATCACAAACAGAGAAGCAGGAATATATGCTGTTGAATAAATGAATTAATGATTTCAAAACCCCACTGAACTGTAAGAACTATGGTCTCTGATATGTAAGGAACTATGTGTCATAAGTTGTTTATCAGAAAAGATGCCTTTCAGAAGAGCTTCCCTGAAACTAATTTCAGCAGTACAAATTAGTTCCTCATTTTTATAGTGGAACATTAAGAAATACTATTTCCTTTTTAATATCAATAAATCAAGAAATAGAAATAATACTATTTAAAGCATGGCATTGAGCAACCACTAGAACTAAAATCAGGTTACAAATATGCAAAATTATAAGAGGTATGAATTTAAATGGAAACTCATATCTCAAAACAAAAATATGAATACCAGAAAATGACAATAAAATATTAAAAACACTATATAAATAGAATGATAAAATCAAACGTATCTATAAAATAAATAAATGTACTGCTCAACTCAGCTAAAAAAAAAAAAAAGACCCTTGGATCAGACAGGAAAAAATATCAACTGTCATGTTTTATGTAAACAAACAAAATCGCTAAAGGAAGGGACTCAAAAAGCTGACAATGACAATGAAGAGTAAAGAAACTACAAGCAAATATAGAATGAGAAAACAGTATCACTAGAAAATTAAGGCAATAAGTGGGAATTAAGGCAAAGCTTAACCCATTGCAAGTAACTAGCTTCTATAAAATAAATATAATCTTAGTAAATTAATTTGGCTTTCCATGGGGAAATAGGCATGTATAGACCAAGTTCAAAACTTGTGAAGAAACACTTCATTCTACCTTTCATCTAGATACTACCAACATCAGAGAAAAGAAGATATCACAACAGACACTACAAACATTAAAAATACTACTAGAAAATATTATGAACAACCTACACCATTAATTTGAAAATTATGAAATGCACAAATTCCTAGAAAATCATGTTTTCAAAATTGGTATAAGAAATAGAAACTATGAATACTCATCCATGTACTGATTAAACAAATTGAATCTGCAATTTCAAGCCTCCCCATTTAAAAGCAACAACAAATTAGTCTGAGACAACTTCACAATGAAGTCTTCCAAATATTTAAAGAAAAGTAGCAACAAAGTTTTTCAGAGAATACTAACAGAGATCACCTCCCAGCTTATTCTACAAGGCCAGCAAAATCTTGATACTTAAGCTTAAGAAGAAAATTACGAGAAAGGAAAAATGCAAGTTAATCTCCCTTCTGACTATAGATGCAAAAAATCCTATCTCAACGGTGATCACACATCATGACCACACTGAGCTTAATGCAGGAATTCAAGGTATGTTTTCCATTCAAAAAAAAAGGTCAAGCATTGCAATTTGTCACATCAACCAATCACTGTAATTCACTACTTAATAGAATAAAGATCATTCTATCATTTAACTACACAGAGAAAATAATTTTATAAAGTTCAATACACATTCATGAAAAACATTCTTCGGAAACTAGAAATAAAGTGAATTTCCTTAATTTGAGGATGTTTACCAAAAAAATCCTATAAGGAGTATCATATTTAATGGAGAATCATTAAAAATGTTCCCTGATGTTACAATAACAGATGAGGGTATCTGCTATAAATTTTATTCAAGATTGTATAGGCATTCCAAGCCAGTGAAATTGGACAAGGGAAGAAAAAAGCAAAGATTTAAGTATCAGCAAAGAAGGAAATAAAACTCTAGTTTACAGATGATATGCCTGTTTGTTCATGCATAAAGTTGGAGATACTCACTGTGTATTTAATAAGTGAATACACAGTCAACATAGAAAATTCAGCTTATGTCTACATATTAGTGACAACTAGAAAAAAATGTTAATGTAATCAGAGTAGCACAAAAAAACAACAAATATCAACAAATAAAAGACATGTAAGATCTCTAGAAAGAAAACTATAAAATCGTATTGGTGGGATATATGAGGTTAGTGACTTACAAGGCTTAGTTTGTTAATTCTCCCCCAAATTGGTATATAGATTTAAACCCTGAGTCTAAACTATATGCGAAAATGCCAGTGGCCATGACTAACCAAGGTAACTGCGAATGAAGAATAACAAAGCTAGAAAATTTATACTACCAGATATCAAGTGCAATAAAACAGACACGCAGAAAACAAATTGAATCTGCAATTTCAAGCCTCCCCATTTAAAAGCAACAACAAATTAGTCTGAGACAACTTCACAATGAAGTCTTCCAAATATTTAAAGAAAAGTAGCAACAAAGTTTTTCAGAGAATACTAACAGAGATCACCTCCCAGCTTATTCTACAAGGCCAGCAAAATCTTGATACTTAAGCTTAAGAAGAAAATTACGAGAAAGGAAAAATGCAAGTTAATCTCCCTTCTGACTATAGATGCAAAAAATCCTATCTCAACGGTGATCACACATCATGACCACACTGAGCTTAATGCAGGAATTCAAGGTATGTTTTCCATTCAAAAAAAAAGGTCAAGCATTGCAATTTGTCACATCAACCAATCACTGTAATTCACTACTTAATAGAATAAAGATCATTCTATCATTTAACTACACAGAGAAAATAATTTTATAAAGTTCAATACACATTCATGAAAAACATTCTTCGGAAACTAGAAATAAAGTGAATTTCCTTAATTTGAGGATGTTTACCAAAAAAATCCTATAAGGAGTATCATATTTAATGGAGAATCATTAAAAATGTTCCCTGATGTTACAATAACAGATGAGGGTATCTGCTATAAATTTTATTCAAGATTGTATAGGCATTCCAAGCCAGTGAAATTGGACAAGGGAAGAAAAAAGCAAAGATTTAAGTATCAGCAAAGAAGGAAATAAAACTCTAGTTTACAGATGATATGCCTGTTTGTTCATGCATAAAGTTGGAGATACTCACTGTGTATTTAATAAGTGAATACACAGTCAACATAGAAAATTCAGCTTATGTCTACATATTAGTGACAACTAGAAAAAAATGTTAATGTAATCAGAGTAGCACAAAAAAACAACAAATATCAACAAATAAAAGACATGTAAGATCTCTAGAAAGAAAACTATAAAATCGTATTGGTGGGATATATGAGGTTAGTGACTTACAAGGCTTAGTTTGTTAATTCTCCCCCAAATTGGTATATAGATTTAAACCCTGAGTCTAAACTATATGCGAAAATGCCAGTGGCCATGACTAACCAAGGTAACTGCGAATGAAGAATAACAAAGCTAGAAAATTTATACTACCAGATATCAAGTGCAATAAAACAGACACAGACCAACAAAACAGAACAGAGTGCAGAAACAGACTCACACGTACAAGCAAACTAAAGGAACAGAACAGACCAAAAACACATTCTCACAAGACTCTGACACTTAGACACATTTCATATATGACAGAGGAGACAACACAACACAATGGGAAGAGAACGGTCTTTCAGTAAATGGTGCTAAATCAATTGGGTATTCACACAACAAAAAATAAGCCCACTTGCATCTTATACAAAAGTCAATTCCAGATGGATTATAGACCCAAATGGAAAAGTGAAGCAAAGGTTTCAGAAGATGATATGAGGGATACATTGATAACCTTGGAGTAGCAAAAATGTCTTAAACGTCACAGAAATAAGAGACTGATGAAATATATTCTTTACTTCGTATAACTTGTCACTGAAGTACTACATGCAGAAAACTGTTTTTTTTAAAAAGTGAGTGTACGGCTCACTGAAGTTTCATGGCAGTAAACACTCTCATGCAACTACCACACAGATCAAGAAAGAGTATCACTTGCACCCTGGAAGCCCCCACTGCCACACTCTCCCAGTCTCTACACCATCTCCCAACTCTCTTAAAATTATAAACTTACGCTTACCAAAGAACTTAAGGAAGTGGAAAAAGGTTAAGCTGCAAATTGGAAGAAGATATATGTGATAGATATATCTGACAAAGTAATGATACTCAGAATATACAAAGAATTCCCACAAATCAGTGAAAAAAAAGGCAAACACCGTAACAGAACAATGCATAAAAGACTTGAATAAGCGCTTCAAAAGAAAGGATGTCTATACAGCCAACAGACACACAAAGAGTGCACAATATCATTAAACATCAAGGAAATGCAAGTTAAAACTGTAACAAAACATCCCTAAATGTAACAGAAAGTTCAAAATGTAAAGACTGATAACACCAAGTGTTGAGAAGAATTTGAAGCAACTGGACACTTCTGGTAGAAGGGTAATTTTGCATAACCACTTTGCAAAACTAGATGGTAGCATTTAATAAAGTTGAATGCATGCATATTCTATATGACCCAATCAAACACACATACTAGAATATTCACTA